>JAJJWW010004166.1:0-86661 GCA_023531295.1 Papaver armeniacum
CAAACACAATTAAATCTCCAATGCTAAAAATTCAAAAAACCACCATTTATCTTGCCTTTAAATTTGTTTAACAGTAAGATTGAAGAATTTAGGTTTAGGAACTGGTTTCTAGGAGAATTAAGGCTAGAGTTCTCGACCCTAGCCGTGAAATGTGTAAAGAAATCTGGGTTGGGACTTCAAAGAACTCCCAACCGTAAAATAACTATCACAATTGCGACTTTTCAAGCCATTAATTGTTCTCAGATCTCAGAGAAAACGAGAAATTTTTCAAAATCGCTGGGAATTCTAACCGTAACCTAGGTTCCCAGTAGCTTTATTAGTTTCCCACTGCTAAGTTTGTGTCAAAGGGTTGGATAGTTTTCCCACTGCTATGATTTATGTCGGTTGGGTTGAAAGTTTTCCCAAATCATGGTTTATGTAGGTTGGGTTGAAAGTTTTCCAACCTCGCTGGTGACAAATGGATGGGTTATGTATTGCTTCCAACCGTAATGTTTCTGAATGAATGTTTCTTTATTCTTATATAATTGTGTAATTTTGGGAACTAAGTGAAGGGAAAAACCATACATTTTTCTGGTGAAACGAAAAGGAATACATATTTCATAGCATAAGCTTTCATTACATTGCAAACATGGGTCTTAATAATAGTGGAAGAAGTCAACAGAGATACTTTCTTCCAAGACATGATAACAAGCATGAAGTTCAAACTTCTTTCCATGGACATTCTCATAATCAGCTTAGGGCATCTCCCTCGAAAAAACAAAACAATTTTATGTCGGTTTTACATAAAACAATTTTGATGGCCAATTATTGACAAACTTACTCTTTGTGCACGGGCCATTTGAGATTATTTTCTTTACGTCTTCCATTTCGTCTTTGAAGGATTCAACTGGAAAGAACCGTCAATCTTTTCTTAATGAGTTTCATCGATCTTCCATTACGATTTCCGTCGCATACAAAACAATTCTCATGACACGGTTCCAAAAAGCCTATGAGGTTTCATCTATGAAAATGAGTGCATCTTCAAATGCTTTGATACATCCACCCACACTGACGATTGCAACATCTTCTTGATGGTGTAGCGTAATAACCATGTTTCTTTTTCTTTCCGCAACAATTGTGAGAGAGAGAGAGAGATAGAGAGGGAGTGTGTTTTTGTGTGAAAATTTTGATTGGAGAAGGGTCATTTTATAGCAAAAAATGACCTAACGACTATTTTTTTCAAAAACTAGCCGCTCCTCAAAAACTCAACGCATTAACCTCAATGCGGTTGAGCATTACGGCCAGAAACATAAAGATTTACGGCCGATATACATGTTACGACTTGGTATTTCATATTTCCTACCGTGAATCCAACCTTCCCAAGTCCGCGATGATATGCTCAAATTTTCGCCAGTGAAACGAAACCTGACCCGTTATTTCTGCTGGGACGGATTGAAAACGGCGAGGAAGTTACGGAAGGTTTGATTACTACCCCGAAACATGGAGCTACTAGCCGTAACCACCATACACGGTCAGATGAATGCAGGTGAGTACTTGATGATAGAATGGTCACCTTTTATAGGGGTTTAATCACATAACGGTTATTTTATTTTTATTTGAAAACTAGCCGTTTAGTTTAAAAATAGCCAAGCAATGCATTAAATGCATTGGTGAGTGTTTAGGCCTATAAACTACTGGTATCCCAAATTGGGTGTATATATAGTTTATGGTTGGGTTTTGGTGATTGATACAGGAGGACTCGATAACTATTCGGCCAGAGAGTTCATACTAACGAGTCGTGAGTTTGAATTACGGCCCTGCCATTTTTTTACTAACTTGCCTGGGTGAATACATATTACGGCTTTGGAATCCCTTAAATTACGAATCAGAATTTATGCTTGCGGGGCGACGACAACATTGTCCAGTAACCCGCTTTAACCAAATAAACTCACAGTATTTTTTTCCGTTTCAAAACGTATTCGAATCAATCAAACTTTCTAATGGGGTTGATTACAAGTTTTTCGACAGTTTCATGATAGATTTCATCAATTTTTCTTCAAAAGTTTTTTTCAAAAAAGTTCATCAAAATCCCATTCTCCTTCTTCTTCTAGATCAAAAACAAAAGGAAAAAAAGTTTTGATTCTCAAGAAATTAATCACTAAATTAGTATAACCATTTTGTTAATCGTAGGGATTAGTTTACTTAAATCATAATTATCACTAATCAAATCGAGGTCATTAGGGATTATGTAAAATGGAGGATAAGGGGTTATAAGAACTACTATTTCATGACCCATTAAGCACCCCCAAAACCCATCCCCTACGGCCCCAATAGGATTTCTTTTGGAAGTAAATATATTCTATGATTATACTGATACAATGGATGCAGCAAAAAACAGAAAACTCAATAAAAGGAAAATTATTGAATTAACCATATTATTTACCAAGAAAATGAATGAATTTGTACAACAATTATCTAAGAATCCACTACTACCAGGTACATGTTTTGCCAGTTCATACATCTAATAATTTTCGTTATTAAGAAAAAAGTTTGGAATTGGATTTTTATGACAACTTTCAAGCTGGTAGATGAACATTTAATCGCCTTAGCCCAAAACTGAATGTAGTATCATATGAATAATATCGAACCTTTGTGCCGGACGGTTAAGAGTAAAATGTCGTTGAACTTGTATAACCCTCTTCTGCAATTTGTGGTACTGCTCATCTGTTATAGCCTGCAGTATTGTCTTAAGTTGGGGTATTTTCGATTGTAACTTGTATCGAAAATTGGCTCCAGTCAAGCACATCGCTGAATGGAAGAACATAATGATCCGACATAATTACTGGAACACATCCGGCATGGATTGCCTCGACTAATCTAGGACTGGCAACTTCATATCCACTTGGACACAAACAAAATTTGTTTTTGCATCATAAATTCACCATAATCTTGTCCCTTGGGAAGATATTCATGAATTTGTAGTTCTATCTTTGTTTAACCAATGCTTAAGTAACATCTTCCTTATGGGTCTATGGCCACCACCAGCAAAGAAAGCAAGAATGGAACGATTAGAACCACTAACGCGAGACTGTGTAGAGGTCAAAAGACTTGTTCCCTTGACGCTGTATTCTGGCAAGGATACATCTCTTTCGGCTCAAAACTTTCTGACGAATTAGCATTGCAAAGAACCCTGATGAATTTCTTGAACAATCTTGGATTTTCCTCGGTTACAAAAGGTGCCTGTAATATGTCGCATTTCATGAAAGAAGAAATAAAATTAGTATATAATTCCCACGATACAAAATCATGAGTTGCGACAAATTAAGAACTTACCCAATCATGGCAAGAGACCATGAAATGATCACCCCACTGCTTCTGTTCCAGTAATGGTATTTTTCTGATACGATGCGAACATAATCCATAACCAAATGGTTGATGGGAGAACGCGAATAGTCTTTAGTGTAGGTACGTAAAGGAAACTTTCATATTGGCTACACTGGAAAGGAAGGAAGAACGCATGGGCATCATTTGGGTCTTGAGCTGCAAATGGGTTGCTCTTGCTCGCCATTTCTTCAATGAAGTGGCCTTCTATAGCGTAGAGCAAATTAAGTGGTCCAGCATGTACCAAAGGTGGTTCACCTTCTGCGTATGTCCAAATTTTAAATGATCTCTCCATCTCAATGTAGCTCCTGGTTCACAAGTGTACATAAAATTTCACAAGTACAAAAATTGGTAAATCATGAAATTCTGCAATAATAAAATTCCATGCTCTTTCAATGTTTATGATTTTTTTTTTTTTTTTTTTTTGGAAGATTCAATTCCCCCATGTTACCTATAAGGTAGGTAGCTTCGTGGTGTCTGCGATTTTTTATCGTCTTCACTCTTTTAAGTAGAAAAAATTAGAAAATTATTATCAAAATAATTAGAAGATTCCCTTGTTTTTCTTGGATAAAACAAATAGATTCTTATTTGATTCGGTCACATTCATTGGCAGCAGCGCATACGACTCACTAGCTAAGTGGCAAAATTATTATATTAGTGGTTTTGCATTTCATGCACATTAAGTCAAGGCAGATAAATTTCCATTTTCTGTCATTGGATCGTTAGCACCTAACAAACTTCATCGTTAACAACCTAAATTTTGATTGAAGGACGCATACAAGTTGATGCACGAAATGCTTGCTCTACTATGTTTTGGAACATTCTATGGATGGGTAAGAATGAAAATTGCTTTAAAAAATAGAATGAAAATTTTACTGATGAAAGGCGTATGAATTTCTGTAAACTGTTCCACTGGGAATGAAATCTTCCACTTTATTAGACGTGTAATTGCGTGTTTGAATTGCCATTCGAATGGCAGCCCTAGCTCTTGAAAGGTCATCCTCAATTTTCCGCACCAGTAAGTTTTTCCTGCATGTGTACAATTATCAACAGATATAATCCGTCACAACAAGAACAAACTGGACGCGAGAAAGATTAAGAACACCAAAAACAGTGTAGATTTTACTAGAAAAAAGAAAAAGAAAAACTCACTCTAGTATTGGGAGCATTAGATGATTCATCCGAGGTTTTCGAAAAGATCTCATTACCATCGTCAGTACTAGCTAGTAACGGAGAAGCGCGAGGCAAACTATTTGGTGTTTGATGATTGTTATAAGGTGAAAAATAGAGCGTAAGAAGAAGAAGAAGAGAAAGAAAAGCAGTGAAGACTACGAAATGTTTTTTGTAAATGTTCATAAGATCTGCCATGTTTGAAAACAACTAACTCACAATTTCTGTAAGAATTTAAGAGTACTACTAGCATTTATTTATTATCCGTCAGATGGTCGATTATTTTTTTCCAACATGTGATCAAGTTGATGTTTCTTAGTTGCTTGCATCTTTGGACGAACAAGAAGATTGGTGGAAATATAATAATACAGTATCAAATTGGAGTTCGTAATTTTAAAGTGAATTGGCACTGCGGTGCTTTGAGTATAAAAATCAAAAGGGGACGGCAATTTGTAGCTACATGGGACTATTATTGGAAGTATGGCCAGCATGACCACGTATATTTTCCACCAAAAAACAAAGAAAAATAATTCGACCGAAGCAACAAATCTAAATATCTCTGGCGGGATTGACATTTAACATAAAGAGTACCAATTCAATTGCTTCATTCCTTGAGCCTTACACATTAAGGTTGTGTTTGATAGGAGTTAATTCCATAGAATTAGCCATCTTTCCATGGAACTAGCGTGTTTTCCGTCGTTTGGTCAAAAATCTGTTTCCATGGAAGTGCAATAAAAGCGTGGCCTAAAGTATGTTTTAAACTCAATTCCATAGAAAGTTATCAAACACAACCTTAAGGGGAAATTACTGAAGGGTTTCGATGGGTTTATTCACTTGAAAGGGGAAAAGTGCACGGGTACATTAGAAATGTTGTGAAGGTAATAAGTACTGAAACAAAGGTAATAAGTACTGAGACAAAGAGTTGCAAAGCTGGCCCCTGCTGGCCAAGGCAACCAGACCTGCACAGTTTAGAGCATGAAGCCCCCATAGAACATTTTAGTATGTTATTGTGTTTCTAATGTTCACGAATGGCCCATTAGCTCAGTTGGTTAGAGCGTCGTGCTAATAACGCGAAGGTCGCAGGTTCGAGACCTGCATGGGCCACCACTTTAATTTTTGGTTTTGCTGGTGTTTTTAAGTTTCCAAGAAAAAGAAAAAAAGTTTGTTTATTGCATTAAAATCATCTTTTTCAGAAATGACAAAGAATTTGAAACAAAAATGAGTTTTGATCACCAAATAAAACGCAGGAAGAAATTTTTTTCATCATTTTCAAGTAGCAGAGTTCCTTTCTGTTTCAGCAGATATCTCGAATTCGCAATCAATTAAAGATGAAAATTGATCCATTTGATGTTGATTACCAAAAGTCACCCATGCTTCAACTCCATTTCCATCTTTAGTATCCATCAATATATGCACATTCTTCCCCTTCATTTGCACAGGACACACCCAATGTGGTTTTCCGCAACCAAAATCAGCTTCATAGAACGGAAACCTACACCAACTAATAATCGTATTCAAATCCACCTCCCCGTTCCTATACCTTCCATACACTTCTCTAAAGAACTCCCCGAATCCCCCATCACTATAAGCTTGCATTGCCTTCACTCTATCATTGTCGATTTTACTTATCCCATCTCTGACAAGTTGCACCAAGTAGCTTAAATCCTCTTCTTGTGCACTTGCACTTGTAGTTTTACTTGCAACTGCCAACTGGACGAGATTCCCAATAAGAGGTTCGGGCATAGGCGGAATCCTTCTCCCGCGAAGATTTACTGGTACGAAAGCTACGGATTGTCTAGTAGCAAACTCTGATGATTTTGTGATGCCCACCCTTGATACGCACTTCCATATAAGTGCTGTAACTGATTCGACACGAGTCGGATTCTTCACATATATGGGATTGGTTGCTTTGGCTTTGAGTGCAGCTATTCTTGATGCATCAAAAACGAACCTTCTAGTGACATGCTATTCAAAGGAATGACATTAGAATTTTTAGAATTCGGCTTTAGTATCGTACAAAATAGATATAGTCTGACGTACCTTGTTTCGAGCGGAAAGTTTCTTGAATGGGCAGGAAGCAAGCGTTTTCTTAGGAGGGAAAAGAGAGGCGGAGTAAAAATAAGGAGTAACCATTTCTTGATCATCTGCAGTACTACTGGTTCCGCGACGAGAAGTTCTTGCCCAAGAATTCAGAAATGTTGTCATAGATGCCAAATCTCCTATCTTGTGGCACATGGAAATACCAATGGCAATTCCACCGCAATCAAACACGTTTACTTGAATTACTAATTGCATTAGATCTTTCAAATCCAATTCATTACTAGTTGCACTACCACTACTGCCACTTCTGAAATGAAGATCATAAGATGGAAGGAATTTCTTCAAGGTATTAGCTTCAGGATATGTAAGAACTTCAGAGAGCTGACAATCAACTCGGGTTTCCAAGTAATAAGCTCCATAATCATCACATTCAATTGTCAGATTATCTTTGATTTTTCCTGCTAATGGATAGAAACGCGTCAACGTTTCTGACAAAGATTTCTTTAGCGAACCACATAGTTCGACAGCGTCTACATTGGCACCAGAGTAGAACAGGAGGAGAGAAATCGGCGGATGAGGAATGTTTCCCTGATCAATATAAGAAAGGTTGTAGGTATTTAGGTGTAACGGAGTTGGAGAGGATGGTTTAATGGTCTCCCATGATATTATTTCAACCTTCATCGCCATCTTGAAACAGTTTGATGTTTGCTTACAGTTTCCTAATGAATTTTTTTTTTTTTTTTGTTTTGTTTTGTAGTTGGTGCACAATTTATGTCATTTAATTCCATGATTCATTGGATCTTGTACCTATACTTGTAAAGTATATTCATTATATGATCTTCATCCATATAAATGGTTTTAAGACGTCAGAATTTTCTTATGGCAAGCTAGATAGTAATGCACACTCCTATTTTGGTTTGCCGAAGAAGCCACACGCTTATGCCGGTTTAGGCATGTTATCATTAAAGCTGCAATCCAGATTCACCATCCAATTTTCAATAAATCTTTCATGATTTTGTTATTTATGAAAAAAATCTGTCAAAAGTTTGATTTTTTATTCTCACATTAATACGACACATTTATTCATTTCATCCATAAAAAGAAATTCATTGAAGACCCGTGTCCTATTTTGAATGCTTATTATATACACTAATCAAGTACAAAGTACCGTGATATAGAGTGAAAGAAAAGAAACCAAAAATCTAGATAGAGCGCCTAGAGATGGATTATGGATGTGGCATCCCATGTATTGATTTCAGCAAAGACCCAAAAGATCTGGTAGAAGGAAGTGAAGGATGGAAGAAATTATGCATACAAGTAAGAGAAGCTTGTGCAAATTACGGAGGTTTTCGGTAGTCTATGATAAAGTTCCAGATGAACTCCATGAAGAAATGCTTAAGGATTGAAAGAATTGTTTGATCTTCCTGATGAGACTAAAATGAAGAATTCCGGTTCCGTGCATCATGGTTACTTAGGCAAGTTTGAAGGACAACCGTTGTATGAGAGTTTAGGAATTCACAATTCACCAATCTTTGAACAGTCTCAAGCTTTCACAGACCTTATGTGGCCTGATGGAAACCTTGCTTTCTGGTAATGTTGAATTTTCACTTTTTTAGATTCATTGTTCCTTAACAACAAACGCTAATGTTTTTGTCACTTTAGAATTATAGTTGATTATAGAACAGTAATGATGTTTTTGTATTGATATTCACTCATTGTTGCAGTCAAACATTGAACTCAATGAGCAACATGATGCAAGAACTGAAGGACTGTTACGGAAGATGATTTTCGAGAGCTTAGGAGTGAAACATTACTATGATTCGCACATCAAGGACAACGATTACTTATTCCGTGTTATGAAGTACAAAGGCTCCATTCACTGATGATTGGACTCTTGGTCTTTCTCCTCACACCGACCAAGACCTCATTACCATCTTATATGAAGACAGACAAGGACTTGAAATCCTCTCCAAAGAAGGCCAATGGCTTCAAGTGGTACAACAACCCAAAACGTTCGTAGTTATGGTGGGCAAGACACTAATGGTATATATGTTTCTTCTTTTTGCTCCCATTAACATGATATATACGATAACACGCTATGCGACTTTCAAAGACTAAAGGGAGTGAAGTGCTTGCTGACGACTAGTCATTTTTACTGTGCAGGCTTGGAGCAATGGAAGGATGCATGCACCAAAACACAGAGTAATGGTGAAAGGAGAAAAAGATAGGTACTCTTATGGACTGTTTGCATGTCTGAAAGAAGGAGTAATTGTTGAAACCCCGAAAGAATTAGTAGACAAAGATCATCCTCTGCTATTTCGACCTTTCAACTACAGAGATTATATTCAATATCTTAGAGCCAATTTCTACCTTGACTCTGCACTCGAGACCTTTGCCGGTACTGGAGGAGCAGTTTGATCACAATGCCTGTTGTGTCCTGTTATTGGTACTTGGCTTGGGCGTGCGTACACCACAATACAAATTCATGCTTTAAGAGTAATTTGTTGTGATTTGATGACATATCGAATTTTCTTTATTCCCAAGTGTTTTTTATGCAAGAGGATCTTTTATTTCTTATTCTTTAAGAATCAATATGTTAGGTTGTTCTTCCCTTGTCCGTGGACAGATTTCATAGAACTAGGCTAGCTAAGACTACTGAAACAGTATCGTGCGAAGTGAAATGAGTCCTGCATCTTCTTCCCATATTCTCTAGCATTAGGCTATCCAGTTACTACTAACTGGAGCTTTCCCCTCCTTTTATACAACCTAACAAAAGCCAACATATTTTAATGATGGAAGGTCATTGCAAGGAATAAAAGAACGACTGAGTTCAAGAAAAAACGACTAAGCCAACATATCATAACTTTATGCATGTCCATCTCTTAACAAGTTGTCGTAACATCAATACGTCACGCCTCTCCTGAAAGTGCTTTAAAATGCAAGAAAGAGCTAAAAACGGATTCATATCTGTGGTGGAGCTTCTTAGAAAAAGATTGAGTAGGATACTTTTATCAGCTCCAACTAGATCACCGATATCATTTCCATTGTGCCAATAACTATATCAGCTCCAATCCCAGATTCAAATAGTGGAAGAGAGAGACTAAAGAGAAAAAGATAAAAAGAAAGCTAATGAGATCAATTTGAAGCAATACACTAGTTTCTACAGTTACGAAAAGAGGAGTCCTTGATTTCATAAAGGAGAAAGCTAGAGCTTCTGCCTGCTCTAGGTCACTGGTCCTTGTTGAAATTGCCAGATTTGCCAAAATCAGACCAAAGCCTGCAACATTAGCATTTGGAAAGTGTGAAACATCTGCATTAGGTTTGAGGCAGTTATGTAGTTGGAATTTAAATGTTTGTGACAATGAGTGTTATTTCTATCATAGCTAAGCTATTGCTACTGACAACCTGCAACATTAACATGGAAAATGGAATAGTTTGGGAGCTAGAGTTGCGTGAACTGAATCTCTTGTGTGTCTACTGAACAGCCATGTTGTACGAGAATGACAGTGTTCCAGAGATTGATAAATATTAAAATTGGTTCCAACACGTACATCCGTCTCATGCTAATAATGAATGCAAACATGAAATTTGTGAAGCAGTTTAGCTGTGAGAAACATGACTACTGCTGCTATGTTGAGAAACTAAAGCTTTCTTTAAAGAAAAACAGAGGAATACCATAAGAAAAAAAAAAACATACTAAATTGGAACAAGTGAAGTGAGTCGAACATATGTTACCTTTATATTATTCAATGAGTTTTTGGTGGAACTAATAAAATCCTATAATCTGATAATTTTTAAAGAAACAAATGCAACAGGCCTAGTGCCGACTATTACAGGTTAAACATTGTTTGCAGATACTGTCAATGACGGGTTAACAATGTTCATGTTGTTGGCGTTTATGTGGCCCAAATGACCTGTGATAGCATCGTGAACTGGGCTTGAACCTAAAGAGAGTCCATCACCGGCTCTACACAATCTCCAGAGGGTTCTAGTTTGTCGGTAGGGAAGCTCTGGCAAAGGCGGTTGTGTATTTAGCCTTATCTCTTAAGTTCCTTTATGGTGGGTTTGGATGTAGAATTTTAAAGGTGGAATTCAAGGGTCCAGGGGATTTGCTAGAATTATGTTTTCCTCTGGATGTTTGGTTGCCCGAATCCCTTGGAATCACATTTCCTGAGGATTAGTTTTCCCAAAGAAATCCTCTATATGGAGTCAGAATTTCCCCTAAGATTTGCTGGGAAACTTATCAAGGGATTTATGGACCTACTTTTTTTTAACTCTAAATCCCATATATATTCAATTTAAGATTCCAAGGGTAAAACCAAACAGTATATGGACTTTAATACAAGAAAACTCTATAAATCCTAGGAATTTATATTGAATTACCAAACACACAAGGAATTTACATGCTTCCCAGAATTTATAATCTCATGGGATTATAAATTCCTGGAAACAGTGAATTCTGCAAACAAACCCACCATTAATGGTAAGGAAGCTTAGATATAAATAACACTCTTGAGATACATAATGGTTATTCCCTGCCAAATAATGGAGGTTACTATTAACTCCATCACTAAAGTTAGTAACCATTAAGGATTGGTAAGAGGAATATCATTGATCTCTGTCAAATCTCTTTCGGTATGTAATCTCAAGTACCAGCAGCATAAGAACGATCATTTTGGAATGAAACTATGGCTCAACCACCAGGTACGTTTTCAATTTTATGTATCCACTCATTTTGGTAGTAAACTTGACTGTCCTAGATCCTGTTATTCATGCCTAGAATTGCTTTGATAGCATGAAGAATTTCCAACAGTTGGTATCAGAGCCAGTTGGACTGTTCTTGTTTGCTCGCAAACTTGATTTTGAAGTCAATCTAATAGTTGCATATTTATCCTTCATGAAGGAGATGATTGTTGTTAGAACATGGGCATCCAACTCAAAACCAATTGGCAATGAGTGGGGAGGCCTTAAGGGATTATAAACCGCAGGATCTTAGATTGCCCAACAATGTGGGACTAATAATCTCAACATGCCCCCCCACGTGTAGCCTCGTTGGGTCTAACACGTGGACAATCAAATCGGTGACGCGGAGTAAAGGTGCGGTCAAAGACTCGTCAAAATAGCCTGCTCTGATACCATGTTAGAACATGGGCATCCAACTCAAAACCAATTGGCAATGAGTGGAGAGGCCCTAAGAGCAACTGCAGTGGGCGACTAAACCCATTTATTTGGTCTCTGAACCAGGCGTAGCTGGACGGACCATCGACCAAATCAGACTCAAATCAAGTGGCGATTATATTTGGTCTACAGCCAAAGACCAAACCCAAATTTTAGTCGGCGTTGATATAGTGTTCGCCCCACACCGAGCGTTGATATAGTATTCGCCCCACACCAAAGGCGGACGAAAGTCCACGCCCCACGCGAGGCGTGGTTTATACCCCGCCCCATATATTTTTTTTTTAATTTATTGTGGGGCGTGGTTTATACCACCGCCCCACTCAAAAAATTTGAATCCTTATATGGGGCGTGGATTATACCAACGCCCCATTGATTTGTTTTTTTTTTTTTTTTTTTTTTCTTACCTTTTTCGCACCGCTAACGTATACCCTCCGCCCCCCATCAGGTAACGTATACTTCACGCCCTTTTGCGTTGGTATAGTTTACGCTCCACCAAAATTTAGTCTTCCTCCCACTGCGTCACTCAACGGACTAAACCCAAATTTAGTCTTTTTTTTCCCTCTTTGGTCTTTGGTTATACTCGCACCACTGCAGTTGCTCTAAGGGATTATAAACCGCAGGATCTTATATTGCCCAACAATGTGGGACTAATAATCTCAACAATTGTAACATTATGATCATATTTTGTGTTATCTTGATCATATCATGCTGTTTTGATCGAAATTTGGAATGACCCTTTAATGCTTAAGATTGGATTCTGTTCTTGTAACTGCGACCATATGCTTGATAGTGTTGTTGTAGGGTAGTATGAAATTGTTGAGAGTCCTTAAACCCACAATAATTATAACCGTTTCTAAAGTTCATGAATTTGAATTTATGATGGTAGTATGTTTATATTATGTGATCACAAACATATTGGATGGATTTTGTGTCTTCTCTTCTAAGAGAGTTTCTTATTAAGAGATCCATGTTACTGATAAATTCGCAATCAGAGAAGATGATGCCGTGTCTAAACTCTAAAGTAACTGATGACGTGTTAAGTTATCCTGGACTCTAGAATTCTTGACCGTTGACCGACTAAATGTGAACGGAATGAATGACATGTTTCGGCCTATTTTGATTACGTGGCTCAAGCTAGCTTAACTAGGATTACGTGGCCCAGACTAGTTGGGCCGACCGAGCGAAGCGAGGGAGGACCTTTATATGGCCACTTTTTTGTAAATTGTAAGTCATCAATTGACACAAAAAGATTTGGATTTGGTGTCCCAAATTTTTTTCAATCAACAATGAAATGTCAAGAGAGCCCCTCCATGATTCCAATTCTCACTAAAACCAGCGTAAATACAACACAAAATGAAGGGTAATCGAGTAAATTTCGTGGGCTGAAAAAAGGACACGGAGGTTGGAAATGTTTTAATTGTTGAGGGGCAGTTTAGTGAAATCCTAGGTGGCCCGACCTCAAGGTTCCGGATCGAACCCGCCACCTCTTTCTTCTTTTTCCTTTTTTTTTTCCCCCTTCTTCTTCCTTCTCCTTCGTTATTTTTTCTGAAACAACACTCTCAAACACCAATATCATGTTAAAACATCCGATTAACCATACCACCATCACTTCCATCAGCGAAATTTATTCTATCAAGCACCACCACCATCAGTGAAAGGCATGGTTCCAGCGAGATTTGTTCTCACGACCACCACCTCTATCAGTGAACGGTAAGTTTCAAATTTTGAATTCCAAAACCCTAATTCCCAATCTATCTGACATCTTCAGTTGATTCCTCTTTCAATTTATTCTTCAGAAGGAGAGAAAGATTCAATTGATGAATTTATGGTACTGATTTATCACCAGGTTAGATTCTTCTTCTTTTTGTACTGATTCTGTATGTTCGAAATATTAGCTTAAATGCCTACTATTTTTCAGTTTAATGTTCATGTTTGAAAGGTAAAAAATTAGCCTTTGATGTCAGAACATCAATTATTTGTTTCCAGACGGATTAATCTGAGTAATTTTAGACTTGAAAGTGAGAAATCAAGTGGTTCCATGGAGAACTTGGTTAAGGCTTATCTTGGTTTCGATGGTGTGAAATTAGATGTTCTTACTGGTAGGAGTAATTGGAACCTAGGAATCTAAGTATCGATCGATTTCAGTATGCTACTGTAGATGCTCATGTTTCATTTCAAATTTGTAAGAAAATTCAAGCATGGAAGATTAAAAACAGAGATTCTTGTTAATTTTAGTGAAAATGAGGTTGGACTACGTTGCCATCGGGTTCTTATTTGGTTAATATTGGTGGTGGTGAATATTGTGCTCAATGCAAGAAAAGTATAGTTTCTTCTTTTCTTGGTGTTTTCTATTTGTCTTCTAGGACCGTAGGACTAATCGGTAAGTAGATGATTTCATTACTTAGTGCTATTGATCATACATGAGGTTTTCTCACAGAATAGAGGTTCTACTTCCCTATTTGTTTAGCATTGATGTAATGTTAAAATGTTCTTCTTTCAGGAATTCATATCCTTACTAATTGTATTATAGGAGTTCTTATCAATTTACTATTTTGTGTTGCCAGAAATTTCTACTACCAAAATAGTTTTTGAGCAATTGATACCCTAGGAGGCTTTTATCTGATGTGGACTATGTTAAAGTTTGTGTCTCTTTTTCTTTTTTCTCTCTTTTTATTTCCTTAACGTACATTTAACAAAGTTGTTAGATATTTAGCACACAGAAAATGCAGAACACTAGAACCCCACTCTTTCTATCATCTTTATCCACTTATTACTTTTCATGTTACCTCACTAGATCAAAAGGTCCTAGAGAGGTGTTTGGGCTGAACCATATTATAGGAAAGGGGAACTGATCCATTGGAAATATGACTGCCAAAGAACTTCTGGTCACCTAAAAACTAGCTAATGCGAGTTCACAATGTCTCTCATTTGTTGTCAGTATTGCCTCATGGCCCTCATCCACTGATTCTAATCACAAGTGGTCGTAGAGTTATGCTTTAGGTAGTTAAGAAACTCATTTTTTAACTACTCATCTTGGTCGGTGCAAGTCTGATCAAGTTAAAAAAAATTAATGATGCATAAGGTTACCAAATTAGTTCCATTGAAGCCCTTGCCATCTAATGATACACTCCACTACTATTTTAAAAGACTTTTTTTTGCCAATTCTAAAGGATTGACTCGTCCTCTGAAGACTACAGGTTCATGAGTAAAAAACTGTATTATATTTTTCTATGAAAACTTGACGACTTTTGGTTTTTAAAGTACTTGCTACACATTTGGCCTTTCCACTTGTTAGGACTTGTATGTTTGGGCTGAGAGTCTAAGTTTTAATTCCTTAAGTTCCCCTTTTTGTTTTAATGAGTATCAGCATAGCGCTACATGTTCATTATTTTCGTCTCAGTTCTCCAGTTTTGTTGTTTTTTCCCTCATGAAAGTCATCTTCAATGATAAATAATTTGAATTCATTTCTTTTCCAGGATTTTTTCTCTGTTTCCCCCTTTGTTTTTTTTCCAACAAATTGTACATGTTCCAAGCATCTCTTGTTGTTGTTCATGTTTCAGCATAGAGCTCCTACAGTGGGATCTGCTCCACTAAGAATCTGGGTATAAGTCTATACATGTAGTATATTAATTTGGATGATAGATTTTCGTACTGAAATCAGTTTTGTGTCTGATCATATTTATTTCTTTTAATTGCAGGCACTCTCTTCTGTTTGTTTACGGATCACTGCCAGCACATGGAGGCATATTTACCTGGATGATGCTGATGCTTATTTCTGTACTGAGGACCGGTGGCATCTCGATGTCTTGATTGCCGGGATATTCATTGTTTTCATCTCCGTTCTTTCGTTGGTTTTTCCTCATGGAAATAATTTGAATTCATTTCTTTTCCAGGCTTGTTTATCTATTCCCCCTTTGTTTTTATTCGACAAATTGTACGTGTTCTGATCATCTCTTGTTGTTGTTTCTGTTTCAGCATAGAGCTCCTACACTGGGATCCGCTCCACGAAGAATATGGTATAAGTCTATACCTATAGATAGGACAGTAATTTGGATGATAGATTCTCGCGATGGAATCAGATTTTTGTCTGATTAAAACTAAATGAAGTCATATTTATTTATTTTAATTGTAGGCACTCTCTTCTGTTTGTTTACGGATCACTGCTAGCACATGGAGGCATATTTAACCGGGATGACGATGATGCCAATTTTGATGCAAAAACGTAGTGGTGTCGTTTCTCCAGGTTCTTCGGTCGGCCCTCCCACCGTGACAACGGTTGTACTAGTTTAAGTAGGACAATAACGGTGTTACTTAACCACGATGGGGGCCATGATTATTTAATTAAGTGTGGGGTTTTGTAACTTAATAGGTACACTAATATACGCTTAGATTGAACTCTGTATATGGCAACCATGTTCCCACTCTTTTTGACTGACCATACATGCTATCTAATGTCACTTATTTATGATCTAGAAATAAACATTTCCTAGTATAAGGACGCATGGTGTTTGCTCTTATTATTGTGTGTCGGTCTTGCTAATAATAATATATATGCCATGTACATATTGAATATGACCCAATTTGATGTATCTATTGGAGTTTAGAGCATCCACAGTCGTGGAGTATAACCAAATTTTTTGGTAAAAAACAGACGCAGTGGAGACGGAGTAAAGACCAAAGACCGGACTATAACCAAAACCCAGACCATATTTAGTCTTTAGTCTGGTCTTTAGTCGGGCGTAAATTGAAGTTGCGCCTGATGGGGCGTAACTCAAAGTTGCGCCCCAACAATTAAAAAAAAAAAAAAAAAAAAATGGGCGCAATTTTGAATTGCGCCCAATGGGGCGCAACTTTGAGTTGCGCCCTAACAATAATAAAAAAAAAAAAAATTAGTTGCGCCCCAATAATAAAAAAAAAAAAAAAAATTGGGTGCAACTTTGAGTTGCGCCCCAACAATGATATAAAAAAAAAAAGAAAAAAAGAAATGGGACGAGATTTGGAATTGCGCCTGGTTGGGGCGTAACTCAAAGTTGCGCCTGACCAAATTTTAGTCCCCTCCACTGCGTTACAACACGGACTAAACCCAAATTTTAGTTTTTTTTTTGCTCTTTGCTCTTTGGTTATGGTCGCACCACTGCAGTTGCTCTTAGCCGTTGGAATGGATTACCAAAGTAACCATTCGTTAGGGGCTAGATTCCTGATATAATAGCCGTTTGCCTTCCAAGCTGATTTGGTTTTGTTTTTTTCTTTTTTGCACCATTAAAGAAAATAATCAGCTCTCTTTAATTTGTATTCTTATATAAAGGTGGTCTTGGTATCCAAAGGTATCACGCCGTATAAGTATATGAGGATACGTGAAACAACAAAATGGCGATTAGGGTCACACGTTGGATAGATTTTGTATGTGCCTTAATTCCCCCAAAGGAAGAATTTTTGACGTTTTAATTTATCCATTAATTTATCCATCCACACGGTGCATATTCTAAATGTGACCTGAAAAGTGTAGTCTAACCCGTAGGATTGTGCTGCCAAAGTAGCCAATGTGAAGGGGTGACTTCTTAAGAATTACGGTGACAAAGTCACTTGTATATCCTAATTACGTTATTAATGACTTGTCCAAAGACGTCATTGGTTGAAGTAATTAGATGAAATATTCTCTCTTAAGAGTGGTTTGATACCCAAAGGTGTCAAGCTTTATGGTATAGAGGATATATGATAAGTTTGACATTTATGTTACCAAAGCTTTGGCTGTATTTGAATGCTCCATATTTAATTTTGGCATATCGGTTGCATGTTGATTTCATTTGAACAAGAACGACAATTATGGTAGAAGTATCTCACGAGTTAGATAATGTTAGCATTTTGTTTATCATTTCATTTTTGAGCAATAAGAGCAATAATTTTGTTGTGAATTTCGAGACACTAGATATTTCAATATTATAAAAATCCGTCAGTATGCTTGATTAAAGTAACTCTTCAGTTTAATGTATTTCATGCTCATGCAGTTTTCCAATACTTAATTGTTCATGTATTGCAATGATTATGTAAATTTTATTTTACCCCTATAAGGTGACCGCATTGAGGTTTATCCAATAATTTGTGTTATTAATAAAGCTCTTGAATAATGGTTAACTCAATAAGAGATGCGTTTAATGACGTTTTCAATTGCATATTCTAATTAATTATAGTATTAGTGATCTGTCAAAAGACATCACTATGTGAAGTAATTAGTATATGCTTCCCTCATGGTCTCAATACCAAAGAAGTTAAGACATTTTAATTTTGAGGATGTATGACACATTGGCAATTATAGTTGTTTGGGTGGTCATATAAATGAATGTTATGAATGTTGGAATTTCGTCCCAAAGGAGAAGTTTCGGCGGTATGATTTATTTTGAAAATTTATGTTGTATGTTTGATGCTTATTCATTCAATTCTTTGGATGTTATATGTTCATCGCATTATTATATCGTTATCTTTCTACTCTTAGTGATTTATGAATTTTGTAAAACTGATTAGTTTTAGTTAGCGCACTAAAGGTTACCTCCTATCATGAAATATGATAAGAGTGGGAGGATGCATAAGTACATTGAGCGATATTGTGGTAACTTAGTCACATTATGGATGTAATGGCAGAGTAATGTTTCCTTGTTATTTTCGGTTAATACAAATCTCTGTTTCGAACCATATAACATTTTTGGTTCCAGAGAAAACAGGATTTAAGCGACAAGGAAATATATTTGCAAATCGCGATTCCAAAATTTCTTGAGATTTTTTTGATAATTGTTAGGGAATTTCGGTTAAGTGAATATTCCCATATTCATCAATGACTTTCACATTATCGTTACATCTGTTTGAAAGTTAGTTACACAGTAAACATGGATGGTAGTGTTCATTACTGGGGCTTGTAAACTTGTCATATGGAAAGGTGAAAGTAGTAAGTTCATATGAAATGATGAATATATGTTTTGGAAAATGTGACGAGCTATAGATAACATTCTCGTCATATAGCCGAATTCACAAAATTTTAGTATCGTGTGAAATGCACAATGCTCAAGGTACATAATTGTTTCTGTTAAGAGTAACTGTGCTATGTGTTGGACATACTTAATATCTGCCTTTTATATTGTGGGTAAAAACTTATAAAGTTATTGCAGACATCATAAATTTCGTTTCTGGTAAGTTTATCTCAAAAACCTTATCAGTTTTGAGTATATGGAAACCTAGTTTAGGATGATTATGTTGAGCAACGAAAGTTAGAGTCTTCCACCTACATGAAAGAATTATATTAATGAAAACTACTAATACAATGGGTATGCGTATATGATTGTCCTGATTATAGTACTGAAATTAGAGACACTTGATAATGGTTAATCTAGTGGGAGTTGTAAACTATGAAATATAGTTTCACTATTTGAATTATTATTCCCATGATGATTCGATATGATCCAAGGTATGAAGAACCACAATCAGTTGAACTATTTAAATTTCAGAAGGTAAAGAAGTTTGACGTTTCTTCCGATATTGTGGTATATATCAGAAAGTGTTAATTATTGGATCAAATAAGTGTCCGTCTTGAATTTAATGACTATTGAGTTTGATGACTCATAACCGTCTGGAGTTTCATCAAACGAAAGTAGGAACAATTATGTTAGTTAGGAATTTTGGGATAAAGGGATTGCAAAGGTTTCTATGAATGGAAAATTGATTTTTAGCATGCCATCCCGAGGGATCGGTATATGGACTTCTAAAGACCCATTTTAGTAGTAACCTTCAGATTTGAGAAGTTCTTTCTCGATAAAGTTATAAATGTGAAGATCAGTGGGAGTAAGTACTTATATACTATTTTTTATGTTGATGACACACTAGTTACCTATTCTTTTGGAAATCTTGGTGTTTTGTTTAGACCAAGAAAATTATCTTTAAAGAAATTGTGAATGAATGAGATGAATCTTTTGTCCGTGCAAAGAAGAACATCTCGGTAAAGCAAAGTTCTAAGATTTATGACATGGATAGTTGCGCTGCTAGTATTAAAATTACACATAAGAGTACCAAATCCCAGTCTTGCGTAATGAAAGTCTAGAAATCTCAAGAAAATGCAAGGAATGCATTATGCTTCCGCTTTTGAGAATTCATGTATAATGCGTTTTACATGAAATTATGGAGTTCTAATAAGCATACTTGGTTGTTGCCAAAGTAACCCAAGAATATAATTTATTATAGAATATTAAAGTAAATTTGTTTACCTTCATATAACTGATTCTTTGAAGGTGGTAAGCTATTCAGACTCATTTCGATCATGATTCATATAGCCATTTTGGACTATATCTTTGTACTAGAGTGTTTGAGCTGTATCGTACATGAATCATGAAGGATTTATGATCGTTTCATTCGATTTAGAGTCTGAATCTCTGGTATTTTATAATACCACAATTTTAAGGTTGTGCAAATTATCTCAAGACTTGGAGAATGTCGACATTACGACCAAGTAGTTGAGTATTTATTGTGGAAAACAATCTCTTCCCTTAAAAGGTAAATGGTGAAACCTTATATGCTAATATGCATATGAAGATAGAGTTCCCCACTCTACGGAAAGAGAATCGTAAACAACATGCTGATGTGGGAAAATACAAGTACAAAAACTTGTGAGTTCATATCCATTGATAAGTAAGAGGGTTTCCACTTGGTGCCTTAAGATTGCATCATAATGCATTGGACACTTATAATAGTTGAAGTATGGATGAATTATTGATATCCACATCACTCTTTGAGATCTCACGAAATTGGTTGTTTCTGCATTTATTGTTATTCCATATGTGCACACACAATTGTTGATGGAAAATGAATATTACAAGAATTTTTGATAATCTAAATTGATAGTATTTAAGGCTCTTATTAGCCTTATGAACTGAATAGGACTTGTGTTTCATTGTTTTTGCAATGTGTTGATGTCATAGTACATGGAAGGAAGTATGTCGATAAATGATGTATGACCTCCATGACTTGCATTTATATATTGCGAAACAATGATATTATGGCTTATTGAAATGGAGTAAACTCTTTATTAAGATTGCGCGCATAATTCTTTTGTATCAAGCCCTGATGGATATATCATTTGTTTTTTTTAGAATCGTTTTTTTGGGGACCAAGGTTTTTTTTGGGGGACCATTGTTTTTTTGGGGATTAATGTGTTCGGTTAGGAAATATTTTGTGCGACGTAACCGAACTTAGGTTCGGTTGAGAAATATTTTTTGCGACATAACCGAACTATTGTTCGGTTGGAAAATGTTTTTTGCAACTAAACCGAACTATTGTTCGGTTGGGAAATGTTTTTTGCAACTAACCGAACTTATGTTCGGTTGGGAAATGTTTTTGCAACTAACCGAACTTATGTTCGATTGGGAAATGTTTTTGCAACTAATTTTTGCAACTAACCGAACTGACCAGTTCGGTTGGAAAATGTTTTTTGCAACTAACCGAACTTACCAGTTCAGTTGGTAATTCTTTTTTGCAACTAACCGAACTTATGTTCGTTTGGGAAATATTTTTTGCAACTAACCGAACTTATGCTCGGTTGGGAATTTTTTTTGCAACTAACCGAACTTATGTTCGGTTGGGAAAGATTTTTGCAACTAACCGAACTTTTCCCCAAAAAAACCATGGTCCCCCAAAAAAAACCATGGTCCCCAAAAAACGATTCTTTTTTTATGGGTCATGTGGTCCAAGTGGGAGAATGTTGGCGTTTATGTGGCCCAAATGACCTGTGATATCATCGTGAACTGGGCTTAAACCTAAAGAGAGTCCATCATCGGCTCTACACAATCTCCAGGGGTTCTAATTTGTCGGTAGGAAAGCTCTTGAAAATGCGGTTGTATATTTAGCCTTATCTCTTAAGTTCCTTCGATGGTAAGGAAGCTTATATATAAATAACACTCTTGAGATACATAATGGTTATTCCCTGCCAAATAATGGAGGTTACTATTAACTCCATCACTAAAGTTAGTAACCATTAAGGATTGGTAAGAGGAATATCATTGATCTCTGTCAAATCTCTTTCGGTATGTAATCTCAAGTACCAGCAGCATAAGAACGATCATTTTGGAATGAAACTATGGCTCAACCACCAGGTACGTTTTCAATTTTATGTATCCACTCATTTTGGTAGTAAACTTGACTGTCCTAGATCCTGTTATTCATGCCTAGAATTGTTTTGATAGCATGAAGAATTTCCAACACATGTATCTCCTTAGGAATTGGATGATACCCTCTTAAAATGAAACCAAAGGAAACATATATATCGATGTCGTTGTTGCCAGACTTAGTAACATCCCCAGCAACTGTGTTAAGTGATGATACAAATTAGAATCTAACTGACCCGATGTTAAACAATACGAAAAGTGATCAAACTGAGGTTGCATGCATGAAATATATGTCTGGGTAGCTACAACTCTAAGAAAATCCATCCATTAGTAAGAAGATGGCAATATCCTCAACTGCCAACATAACCATTGCCCTGCATCCTGGTAGTAGTACTGTTTAAGGTACTTAGCCAGAATTGAGCTTTTTAATGAAGATGGAAAAGTAACATTCTTTGAAGACAAACATTTTGCTTAGTTGTATTTATCGACAGAGTTGAAACATAAAACATAGAACTCTGCCTACTTACTATTGTTCTTACGAAATTAATTGATGGATAATGACAAAATTTAGTGTTGTTTCCTATTGAAACTTACATTTATATGATTTGGAAGTTATTGTACCTTAACACAACATGCTGAGGTTTCAAGTCCAAATTATCTATCGATTTTTGCTAAGATGTAAAAACAAAATAGACTCCCTCATACTACTGATAAAGCTCTCACTTTTCACGATTTTGCTTCCACATACTTACTCCAGTGCATAATAACGAAACAAGTTCCTAAAGCATGCATCATATCTACGATTGCAATTAGATCAAGTGGCAACAAATTGCATATTACCAAAGCAATGAAACCCATATATAATATAGACAATACTAATTCAGAAGCACATCGAAGATTACCAGTTAATATTGTATCCACTCCAGGGATCTCATCTTGCTAGCTGCTTTGTCGACAAATCACAGCTGTATGTCTCCTCAATTTCAGCTGACTCCATTCTTCTTATATCTTTTTCTCCTAATCCTTTTAATGAAATTAAGGTGTTCTTGTGAGAGAGTATTTGACTAAATCTAGTAAAATCCACAAGTTTTTCCGAGGTTGAAGCTATTGAATCGTAAATGCCAATAGAGTTATGATTGAAACCTAAAACACCGCCATTCTTGGTGAAGGATAATGGTTTTATTTCAAGAAGACTAAACTCTTTACTCCAACCCAATGGCTCATGTTTCCCCAGATATTTCATGTCAGGAATATCGTTCTTCTTTTTCAGTAGGCAGATGTCATAAAAGGGACATTCAGAGATTTCACTGTAATATCTGGTAGCATGATATAAAACTCCACCGAAAACCCCTAAACTATAATTACACCACTCATAATCTTGTGGGGGAGGAGGTGGTGAAACATATTCACGAAACTTTTCCTTGTTCAAATCAAAAACTAAAACCTCTCCTCCTTTTAGATCCATCCAATGGAGAGCTCCATTCACAAAGACACCACATTCAACATAAACTTCATAAAACTTAATATCAAACCTCCCTGCATTTCTCCACCCATTGCCACTGCCAAGGGTGTATACGACAGCCTCTATAACATTAGTTGCTCTCCTTAACTTAACCAATTCAACAACTTTATACTGATTAGTTAAAGAATCGAAACCAAATCCGCTCAGATCCTGATCTCTATTAAAATCAGGAAGAACAACATATTCTTTTGTCACGGGGTTACAAATGAAATAAGAATAAGCTGTATCATTCTGGCGTCCATGAAGACAGGCCAAATCGTTAAACGAACCAAGAAGTTTACAATAAAAAGTTTTAGATCTAAATGGAGGGGTGAAATTGTTCCTTCTAATACTATGAATAGGTGTTTAATCATTATGCTCATTATACTCAAAATAGTGAGCTGTTCAATATTGTCTAAGAAAAGAAAACTCAGCTTACCAGAATCGAGATCACGAAGACGAGTTAAGTGCATTTGAGAGAATGATGGATGATGAGAAATCAGATTTCTCCATGGTTTGCTTGCTAATTTGCAGTCTAGAATGGATTCAGTTGGCAAACAAGTAATGATTTCTAGTAAAATTTCTGTTGGGAGATTGTTGAAATTCTCCATTAATGAAGAGGGATTTACAGAGAGAAAAATGTGAAATTTTAGGGTTTCGGGAGCTTTTGTTATGGAGTCCAGTCTCGAGTGAAGTTTTAACTTTGAAGACCCGTTCGCTTAGTGAGGAACCGAATACCACTTCATGGGATATGTTTGTTAGGCCAAGCACTGTGGCTCTTCTCTTGAGAGATGAAGACTGTTATTTTTTATTTATTAGGTGCACATAGAAAACGAAAATTATGGTCCTTAAGAGCAACTGCAGTGGTGCGACCATAACCAAAGAGCAAAGAGCAAAAAAAAACTAAAATTTGGGTTTAGTCCGTGTTGTAACGCAGTGGAGGGAGACTAAAATTTTGTCAGGCGCAACTTTGAGTTACGCCCCAATCAGGCGCAACTCCAAATCTCGTCCCATTTCTTTTTTTTTTCTTTTTTTTTTTAATTATTGTTGGGGCGCAACTTTGAGTTGCGCCCAATTTTACTTTATTTTTGATTATTGTTGGGGCAACTCAAAGTTGCGCCCATTTTTTTTTTTTTTTTTTTTAATTTTTGTTGGGCGCAACTCAAAGTTGCGCCCCTTTTTTTTTTTTTTTTTTTAATTGTTGGGGCGCAACTTTGAGTTACGCCCCATCAGCGCAACTCAATTTACGCCCGACTAAAAGACCAGGACTACAAAGACTAAATATGGTCCGGGTTTTGGTTATAGTCCCAGTCTTTGGTCTTTACTCCGTCTCCATCTAAATCGCATTTTTACCAAAAAATTTGGTTATGCTCCACGACTGTGGATGCTCTAACACGCTTTACGACTTTTAAGTACTAAAGGGAGTAAAGTGCTTACTGACTACTAGCCAATTTTACTTTGCAGGCTTGGAGAAATGGAAGGATGCATGCACCCAAACACAGTGATCAGAAAAGATGGATATGGTCAGAATTCTATTGAAATTAAATTGAAGCAATAAACTTGTTTTAATAAAGAAGAAATCTATTGAAAAAGGGAAGTCCTTGTTTTTTTAATAAAGAAGAATGCTAGAGCTTGTGCCTGCTCTATTTTATTACAAAAACCAAGTTTTGTTATTCTGAAACTATGAACTCTTGGAGTTTTTATCACTTGAGGTGTATGGTTAGGAATGTTAAAAATAAGAAAAATAGTTGATTATAAAGGAGTAATGATGTTTCAGTATTGATGTGTATCCACACATTTTTACAGTCAAACTTTATCCACACATTTCTCTTATCTTTGGGTAAGTTGCGTCTAGGTGGGGAAAGCTGGTGTAAAAACTTTTGCCATATTTTTATGGGATAATTCTTTATGAGATAGACCCTAGCCTAGCTAACTTGGACTTGCTCCGAGACAAAAGGCTTTGGTTTTGGAGTAAATTGACACAAGAACTTAAAGGACTGGTGTGTTGGAAGGATGTTGTTTGTACCCAAAATTACTTTTAGGTACTAAACACAATAATTGATTGTCGATGATGATGCATGTTTGGACCACACAAATATGGAATGGGCTTAATAGGATCTTCATCCCATTATCCTTAAACAAAAACAATTAATTGGATCATGGGTCGAAGCCTCAATCTATTAAGGGTTAGAAACATAATATTTGGCCTTTATTAAAGGTGACTAAATTCATTGTATCCTAAAAAGTGGATGAATTTGCTGATGGTAAGACTAGGCATAAATTCAAACCAGGGAGTTAGAATTAACCTAGATATGTATTTAGTCCAAATACATTAATTAATCAGGTCATCCTGAAAGGAGTGGATGAATATTGATTATTTATTGGAATAAGTACATTTTTAATCTCTAAATACATAATTATGATTTCAAATAAAAATGAACCTGGAGAGCATTCAGTCTAGGTACATTATCAAAATGAATGCAGACAGGTAATTGACTGAATGCGTACCCTCTACAACCTATAAATATAAGAGTAATTTTAACTAAAAGGGTACACATTTCTAATCATTTAATCTCCATAAAAACTTTCTTATAGATCTTACTCATTAAGGCATCGGAGTGTCTTTGCAGGTACCCCGCTTCTTCATTCATCAACAATTCTAAGAGAGCCAAATTCATTGGAGATCTGAGCTAAAATCTCTTCATCATCAAAGAACGCATCTCGATGAATATTGTGAATCATTTGAAGTTCTACAATTCATTCATCGGGTATAAATCTTAATTCATCTAATGATTAAGATTATATCTTTCAATACAAATCTCGAGGAGTGTTGGGGGAACATATTTGCTACAACATCTTTTGGCGCCCACCGTGGTCTCCAATGTATGTCATTGTGGATGCGATCTTCCAATTACATATAAAAGAAAGACACATATGGACCTGTTAGAGCATTTCTCGGTCAACCTCGCAAGTGTTTCTATCTCAAGCTTGTTTGTCAATGTTAGTGATCAATATTATAAGTCTTGATTTCTAGTCTACTTATAGTAATGTCTCGGACTATGAGATATAGATTGTGTAGTTGAGCATTAGACTTCACGGCTCATCAATTGAAGATGAAGAACTACTAAGGAGACCTTGTGGAACTTCATCAACAAATGGTATGTGGATACTAAAACTCATCTATCACTTGGAAAGTCTATTTCTACTCAATCTCCTATATTGAGACAAAAGTCGTATTACTATATAATATTCGATTCTGCATGTGATCCATGACCGGAACTATAGTATGCATACCCGTATGCGTACTTGTTAGTTGTGGAATTACGGGTACCTAAGTACACATACCCGTACGCATACTGGCGAAGGGTTTGGATCCGGGAATTTTTGCTGTGTTTGGAAGTATGCGTACACGTTTGCATACTGGCGAACCCAAACTCAGACCGGGTACTTAAGTATGCGTACATGTTTGCATACTTGAGTGGTTAAAGTTCTAAAATCGGTATGTTCATGAACTAATACATTTATATATTAAGGAATGCATTCTTTGCAAACCGTGGCTATAATGTTCATGAATTAATTCAAGTGAATCAAACCGATTTTGCTTCAATTGTGTTCTTGTATACTTCTATGAGAATATAGCAATTGATCAACTCTATAACTAGTTTCATTTGAGTCATTTGAGCTAGTTTTGGTTAAGATGAATAAGGTTGATATGAGAGTTCTCAAATAGCTAACCTCGTTTAACTACTGTCGAGCCAGCCTAGTGTACACGTTTAGGTACGGTTACTCAAACCTAAATGAAGGTACATTTCATTTTTGTATAACAAGCTAAGTTCGATCTAACGGTTGAAAGATATTAGCTTGAAGCTAATCAGGTTTTCATTTAACAGTGAATATTGAATGCTTTTTACCAAGGTAACTTAGATGGCAAACCCTAATTTGAAAACTATATAAGGGAGAACTCTAGCAACTGGGAAACTTAATCCCCAGACCTCGTGTGTGATACTAGTTGCGACTAGAGTCGATTCTCCTTTAATTTTAGATTTTTCACGAAACCCTGTAGGTTAACCACTTAAAGACTTCATTGGGATTATGAAGCCAAACCCAACTATTTTCTCTGTGGTTGCGTGTTATGATCTTACTTCTACTATCATGATTGAGTGTTATCTTTGATAAGATTTGCTTCAGATTTATCTCCGATAGGTAAGATTAAAAGTAGCCACAAACATCTTCGTGTCATCGTTTGTGATTCCAATATATCTTGTTTCGATACCATACGATTAAGATTATTGTGAGGTGATTGATAATACTAGGATGTTCTTCGGGAATATAAGTTCGGTTTATCAATTGGTTCCTTTGCACCTTGATTGTAGGATCAGAATATCGCGACATCAATACTTCGCGGGATCAATAAACAACAGCATTGCGAGGGCGTCGCAAAAGAGTAATATAATGACGCAATGAATGACGACAGCCAAAACATGAGAAAGGTGTGAAGACCTAGCGAAGTTTAGGAGAGCTGTGAGAATGAATACTTGTACACTTGCGATATTTCGCAAGTCATTCTGAAAATAAAGTACTGACTTAGTCGTCATCCATTGTATACTACCCTATATAAAGAGTCGAATGAGCCTGTTGTGGGGGGATTCTTTTGAGAGTGTTGGACAAGTCATTAGGAGAGAGAAAGTTTGTGGTGATGGTAATTTCTTTAGCTCTTTTCTAATTTATCTTGTAAACATTCAAGGAAATAATCAATAAAATCAGTGTTATTCATCTTCAAATGTCTTAGTTGTGTGGATTATTGTGAGGAGTGTACTGTAGGATTTCCTGCAACTACATATTGGCGCTAGAAACGGCTGTTTGAGTAAGGATTGACATCGTGATTTGAAAGAATTTGGAATAGTAGAGAAGAAATTTGATATAATTTTCAACAGTTTACCAAAATTAAGAAATGGCTAGAAGGAGAAATGCATCTGAGCAACCAACAACTGTTAGGAGAAGTATGAGACTTGCCGGAGAAGAGAGAAATGAAATGGGAGAATCCTCAAGAAGGAACATAAGGAATGATGAAGAAAATCAAATTCAATCACCAATTCAACCAGTAGTGGATAGAATTGTGGATTATGATAGAGTAAGTGTGCATACTTGGAGATCAAACTCTGTGGACGAAGGGGAAGAAGAACAACAATTGGTAAACAATGGACAAGAGGGGAGAGACCGAGAAGGGAATGGAGAAATAATTCATGGAAATGAAGAGATCGCAGCATTAGAGGCGTTGAGGCAAACAATACATGAAGAGAGACGAAATAACAGAGAATGATAGATCAAGGGAAGCTAAACCAATTCTAAAAATGTGAAGAGAAGACTCAACCATTACCAACACCTCCAGAAAATAACAGAGAAAATATGACAAAAGGGAAAGAGACATTTGTAGTAGAAGTTGGAGCAAAGGCCAAAAACTTGTTTACGCAACTCTATCGTACATTAAATGCACAGGACAATTGAAGATTTTCATGATAGTATTCTCAGTAGGGTTTTCGCAAGAGATGTTGACAATAGATAAGTAATGAATATCGCGAAGTCATCGCCACTGAAAGAATGGAAAGCGTAGATTATTTCTTTTACTTGTGAGAAGAAGTACTGAAGGTGGCGAGTTGCATGTGATCCATTAGTGGTAAGATTAGAAATTAATCCAAAACTTGTTGATGATGAAAGTGATGGTGCAGAAAATTCATGGGCAATAAATAGAATCTTAATTGATACTGGAAGCTCTGTAAACATCCTTTTTTACCACACCTACAAGACTATGGGGGACAAAGATGAAGATTTGATACCTTCAACGTATAAGATTTATGGTTTTAATGGTACTGCTAATAAACCTAAAGGAGAAGCTCGCATGTGAATACCATTGAATGGATTATCAACTGAAATCTTGTTTTGCATAGTCGATGTGGAATCCCCTATAATGCATTAATTGGGCGACCGGTTACATGAGATCTTGGGTGTAGCATCAACTTACCACCAGTGCATCAAATTTTCACATCCCAGTGGTGTTGGAGTTATAAAAGGAGATTGGGCTGAGGACAAAAATGCTATGAAGTCGATGTGGAGTCTTGCGAGGAAAGGGTTGTTCAACAAAAGAATTGGAAAAGGAATATCAAAGAAGAGCAAAAAAGAGAAAGACTGATGGTGGATACAATAGAAGTGAGAGATGAAGATATATTACGAAATCAGTGCTTGAAGACAATTGAAAATTGCGATGGTCTCGCAAAAGGGAAGGAAATATCTGGAAATATGAATGAAGAAACAGAGAGCAACAGGAGTAAGAGGTGTAAGAAATAAATAATTGATTTTAGAGTCATGTAAAAAAAAAAAAAAAAAAAACTCGCGATATATGAATATGTCTGTGTCATGATGATCGAAAAAGGAGTGCGCGAAAAACTCGCGATATATGAATATGATGAAAGTTTGGTTAAATAATTACAATGAGATCTCGAGAAAATGAAGCAAGATTATGTGATAATTTCGCAAAGAAGATGAGAAGAAATCATCAAAAAGCAATGAATGATTACAAGAATTGACAGAAATGAGTGAGTGAGTGAATGGGACGAACCTTTATGGCGTACACCCTAGTTCGCGAATGATATTTCGTAAGAGGAAAATGTAAGACCTAAAGTGCGTCATATAAGGGGGTATCTCTTGACATGGCTCAGGGAAAAGGTTACACCGCCCCTGGAACCTGAATCATGAAGATTTGGGGCCCATGAAAGCCTATCCGTGGGAGATACCTTGGATTTCCAACTATATATATAAGGTTATACCAGGTTGGACGACCGAGGGTCTCTTCCAAGGAGTCAAGGTGTATGACCAAGGCGCCGAGGTACACGGTTGAGCCAAGAGTGCCCGGGGAATTTGAAGTGTCTCGGCCATTCTTGGCAAGTCTTGGCACATGCCGCACTCTAAGACGAAGAAAACTCCACTTAGGGTGCAGTTTCGTAACCATAAGCCCTATAGGTATAAGGGATAAGGGGATGCGAAAACAACTGGTTGTTGTTAAGACCGGATGGGAGGAGCTAGTCTTGTATGGCCGATGTACGCCTCCTTGAAGGGGCAACCAGGGAGATGATAAGGGCGGCACCCTCCATTAGGGATCTGATAAGTGTCAAAAGACGCAAATGTCATGAGGCTCTATTTTCGCAAGAAAATTTAGGCTTGTCATATTTTTGCGATGATCCTGAAGAGGCAATAATACTAACGCGAGGGTAAGACGAGATCAATGGGTCTTTACATGAAATTGTAAAGGCGTCCTGCGATTTCGTCGCAAAGACAAGCAATGTCATGGGACTTCAAGTTCGCAAGAATTTTTAGGCCTGTCATATTGTCGCAACAAAAGCATCCTGCAGAGGCAATAATACTAAAGAAATGATAAGACAAGATCAATGGGTCGTTACATGAAAGTGTAAGGACGTCCTGCGATTTTGTCGCAAGACGACAATGTCATGGGACTTTATGTTCGCAAGAATATTTAGGCCTGTCATATTGACGCAAAATGAGGGGTGGCAAAATAAGACCTTTAACTAAGAAGGCAAAATAAGACCGCACAAAAACAATGATAAGGCAAGATCAATGGGTCATTACATGAAAATGTAAAGACGTCCTGCGATCTTGTCGTAGTAATGAATTTCAACACAAATGAATATAAGACAAAACAAGAAATTGGGTAAGAAAATAAGCTTGCGAAAATGTCTATATTTCTTCATTTATTTGTGAAGGGTTAGCAACAGCAGTTGCGAAAATAAGAAGTATTATTACTTAAAGATTACCAACTTAATCTCTCATGTGAAAATAAATAACAGAGGCAAGTATGGAAATGATTAGAGTAAAACTTGTTATTTATTTCCATATGATAGATTTACAGTGAGAAATTACAAAAATGGATGGCTAGAAGGATAAATGTACAAGCATCACAAGAAGAGAAAAAGGGAAAATGGAACTATCTCTTAGCTTATTCTTCTTCTTCATCAGATTCTTTATCAGATTCCTCTTCTTCGCTTACATTACTATCAGAGACATCTGAGGAAGGCATATTTTCAGGAATTTCATCAAGAAGACAAGGATATGAGGAAAGAGGAATGCGATGGTCATTACAAACTGTTTCAATAGTTTGATTGAAAAACGAACAGCGTCATTATTAAAATTTGCTCTCTGTAGTTTGTAATTGCTTCTTCAACCTGGAATACTTGTTGTTGCGAAGAGAAAATCCTTGGCAAGTTGTGCTTTATCGATTCAAGTTCCTTGATTCTAGTTTGAAATCTCTTCTCGCATTCTCGTGAACAAATGATAATGAATTAGCAACTTAATAGCAATTTCACAAAAAGAGGTGGTAAAGTAATGAAGAACTATTAAACAACCTTCTCTCAATCGAAATCATATCTTTAACCAAGGCAAAGTATGCTCAAGATGAAGACCGACGCTAACACCTAAGTTATTTTCGCGTTATCTAGAACTTTCGCAGCCCAAGCGAATTCATCATCACTATTTATGACAAGGAGTGAACGAATTTGATTTTCTCGCTCATTAAGTATGGCATTTTGGCGAAGAGATTCATCTCGTTCAATTTGGACTTCAAGAAGAGTTTTTTGGAATTTCGCTAATGCTTGTGCACCTTGATTAGCAATGCGATCCTTATCATCTATGTGGCTGCTAATTTTCTTCCTTAAAATATTATTATTCTCGTGGGAGCTAAGATATAAACGTTTAAATCGGTTGGCTAAACTAGATCTATGCTCAATTTCTAAGAGATGAAATTTGGTTCGAAGTTCATTTAATGAGAGAGAATTAATCTTGTTTGAAGAACTACTTAAAGATTCATTGAGATGAGCGAGAAGAGCATCATCATCCATAGGTTCAGGGAATGAATGGAGAAGGATGGCTTCTTGGAAAGATTATAAATGTCCGCTGAAAATGATAAGTCGAGGCAAAGAAAAATAAATGACAAAGTAGAAACGAAGAAAAGAGAAGGGTATTATACCATAAAGTCGTGATTAGCACTTTGAAGAGTAGATATTTTGTTCTTCGGGTAGAAGACTCAACTTCCATTTGTTGAATTTTTCGCGAAGAGCGGCGGTCTCACTTTCATCCTTCTTGCGAGATGTCGCAACTTCAACTTCTAGTTCTTTGTTCTTCTCCTTAAGTTGGAGATTTTCTTTTCAAGATTGTTGCGCCTCTTCTCAAGATCCGAGGCAACGACAAAGGAAGCTCTCCCGAGACTATAAAGGAAAATAAAGAAATTGTTAAGATAAGGTTTATAATCGAAATCACAAAGAAATAAAGAAATATGAACATACCAAGGCACTAAGTGCATTTAAGAAACGGGAGTCATTGTCCAGGAAACTCCACGAAAAGAATCATTATCCACTAGCAAAGGGGGCATCGTGAGATATTTGCGAGAGATTCGCAAGTAGCAAAAAAATGATCATCTCCCATTCCTTGCATAGAATCAGAGAAAACACTAGATAATTGCTCCATAGCAGATTCGACCGAATGATTCTCCTTCGCAAAAGAAGTATCAACCTCATTTTCATCTTCATCTAATTTTATTTGGTTTGGGAATTAGAATGAGAAGAGGGATGGATTTTCCGTTTTTTAGAAGATGGAGCAGAAGATTTATCTTTGCGAATAGTGATTTTATTCTTGCCTTTAGCCTTCACAGCTTCAGGAATGTCAATTTCTTCAACGCCAACCTTCGCACACGAATGAAGATAATAAACAGAGGCAACAATATTGTTAAAAATAATAAGGAAAAATATTTCTTACTTCATCCGTGATTGAACGAAGTATCGCTGCAGTACTCGCTTTTGGATTTCTTTTGTAGCTCTTTCTTAATTTGGTGATCTGAAAAATTCGCAAGATTAGATATAAGAGGGAGTGAAGATTGTAAAATAAGTAAAAAGTTAGAAGTATACCTCTTTTGCCTTTTCGGGCCAATTAAATACCCAAGGGTGATAATTTGCGAGATTCGCAGGAGTATATTGGAACCCGAAATGTAAGGTCCGCTCAAAAATAGTGGAAAGACAGACCACCTCTCATCTTTAGAGTAGCGAGGAACGTTGTTCTTGCCAGAATGCCAGTCAATATCTAGCATGAGTATCTTATCGTCGGAAAGGTTCTCTTTTCTTTTCAATCGGGCACCCCAGCGAGATTTATTATTCTTCATGTTTATTACTTCATAATTTTCAAAAAAAATTTCTACAGTGTACTTTTCGTGAGACTATCTCTAAACTTGAAGTTAGGATCTTTAACGTTATCAGGATATAGAGATCCCTTACCAGCGCCGCGATTGGCAAATTCAAGCATTAGACGGATGCAATCACCACTTAATTGATAAATAGCTCGCGAGAATTTCTCATGAGCAAGGATTTCATAGAACAAAGGCAGTTCGGGATCGTACAGGGGAATGGGAAGACCTGCGAGGATTTGACCTAGCGAGATTATGATTTTATGACCATCACACTGATGAAAAGTAAACAACTTTGCAGAAAGAATAGATGAAGATTATTGATTGGCAATAGTAGACAAGGTGAAACCTTTCTCTTGTAATTTCTTTTGAGTTTCATCTAAAAGGGTTTCATATTTACGACCAGGAGGAGCCATTCTTAGAATATGGGAATGATTAAAGAATTGAAGATCAAGAGAAAGAAGAAAAGGAAGATTTACAGTAGCAGAAACGCAAATTGCGGAGGAAGAGATTTGAAGAAAAGTTGCAGAGAGAAAGTAAAAGAGAAGAAGAATAGGGTGAGAAAACTATATATAGAGAGAAGAATTCTCGATAAAACAAATCCATTTAATGCGAGATGGGATGTGAATGGTCAAGAAAAAACGGTTGAAAGAGACGTGTCAAGAAAAGAGTGGAAGAAGAAACATGTGTAATAAATTCCGTGTAAAAGTACGGGATTGTAACAGATAAAATATTGGTTCTCATGAAATTCTCTTCTTCACAGAGAAGACATGAGAAGAGGCAAGATGTAGGATCAGAATATCGCGACATCAATACTTCACGAGATCAGTAAACGACAGCATTGCGAGGGCGTAGCAAAAGAGTAATATAAATGACGCAATGAATGACGACAGCCAAAACACGAGAAAGGTGTGAAGAGCTAGCGAAGTTTAGGAGAGCTGCGAGAATGAATACTTGTACACTTGCGATATTTCGCAAGTTATTCCCGAAAATAAAGGACAGCTTTGTTGTCATCCATTGTATACTACCCTATATAAAGAGTCGAATGAGCCTGTTGTGGGGGGGATTCTTTTGAGAGTGTTAGACAAGTTATTAGGAGAGACAAAGTTTGTGGTGATGGTAATTTCTTTAGCTCTTTTCTATTTTATCTTGTAAACATTCAAGGAAATAATCAATAAAATGGTGTTATTCATCTTCAAATGTCTTAGTTGTGTGGATTATTGTGAGGGGTGTAGTGTAGGATTTCCTGCAACTACATTGATTTATCAAAAGACAGAACAAAACTCGTAGGTATTTCTGTGGGAGACAGATTTATCTATCCCAATAGAATTTTCTATGTGAGACAGATTTTTTTTATCAAGTCTTCGACTTTGGGTCGTAGCAACTCTTGGTTGTGGGTGAGATCAGCTAAGGAAATCAAGTGCATAGAATCCTGCTGGGGGTTCAGAGACGTAAGGAGCGAAATTGTACCTTAATCAGTGTGAGATTGATTAGGGCTCAACTACATTCCAGTCCGAAGTTCATTGGTATTAGGCTAGTGTCTGTAGCGGCTTAATACAGTATGGTGTTCAAAGCAGGACTAGGTCCCGGGGTTTTTCTGCATTTGCGGTTTTCCTCGTTAACAAAATTCTGGTGTCTTTCTTATTTCTTTTTCACATAATATTTTGTTATATAATAGAAATATCGCGTGCGTTAAGATCAATCAATTAGATAATACAACCTTTGGTTGTTGATATAATTGATTGACACTTGAACATTGGTCTTTGGTACCGTTGAAGTTATTTCTCTTATTCAATCAGGCTCCAAATTTCTATTTGCTGATTGCGGATTGAATTGAGAAATAGAGATATAAACTCTTTAATGTTATAAACGTGTAATTATGTTAAGAATATCTAGGGCAAATCCCGTTTATTACTGGGATGCCCTTGTGTCTAGCCCTATAAATAGAGGCTCTAATGTTAGTCTAATATACACATCTAATAAGATTTTCTCCCCTTCTTCGTCTCTACTTTGTGTCTTTCCTTCTCTATTTTCTAGTTCCACAACACGTTATCAGCACGCTTTGCACTGAGCTTTGAAATCGCTTTCAAGAACGCGGCAGGCGTTGAAAACAAAACAAAAGAAAAAATAATCGGTGTCTTCTGCCCTTATTCTCCTTTAATTGTTATATCTTAGCGTTTGATTTACAAACCAAATCGTTATAATTATAGTTTGATCATTGAACAGTACCCTAACTTTTGTCTTTATATGGTTATGCATTCATGGTTGCCTAAAACAATAGAGGCAATGTCGTTTTTTGGATGACAAAGCATCCATGTACTTACGGGGAGTCTACGACTACTACAATAGACGTTGGAGGCTCAAGGGTTTTTTTTGTCCCACCTTGAAACTTTAATATTTCTTTATATATATATATATATATATATATATATATATATTATGTGAATGGTTAGTATTTTTAACGTTTTTTTTTTATTCACTATATATATTTATCGAGTACAGGAGATCGATCTTTTCACCCTATTTTTCTTTATTATCTAATCTTTATACATGGAGAAAGTACAAAAAAGAAATCCATCCAGAGATGGTTTACGGTTTCTATTCCAATAATGAAACTGTAATCATCAAAGAATTGGTGTCATCGCTATTTAGCTACCATTACGATATTTAATTACATGCATGGTTGAAAAACCTACGGCCAATTAAATTTGGTATCCTTGTCCGTTAGATAAGGATCATGTAATTGGTTTCTATTTCTTTACAAGAAACCATACATCGACCACAAAAGTGGATTTTTCCATTGCGATGACTAAAACGACGATTTTTTATTTTGTCGATACGAGAGTTTGATAAATCGTATAAACTAATTGGTGCTAAAAATAATTGGTGCTAATTCTCTCTATCGTTTCCATAAGATTGGCATATTTTCTAAATTTTTTCCATAAAGGAGTGAATTATTCGACCACATAATGGATTTTGTTCTTTCAAAGTAATAACAATGATTTCTTTATTTTCTTAAAAAGAATCATATAAGCCAACCGAAACTGGTTTCTCTGTAAATCCTAGAAGGATGAGATGTCGTTATCATGTATTCACAATTGCAAACATCAATGAGATGGAGAATTTCTGCTTTCTTGAGGGATATTTAGCAATTTTTACTTCTCTTCCTTGTATTATTCTCCAAAATTGAAGTTGTTCCACTTGTAGTTGGAATTGGACACTAAAGATCAAAGGGTGTGCACCCGGCTTGTTAGCTTATATATATTTAGTCCTTGAGCGACTTAATTGATCTTTCTATAAATTTGTTTTGCTAACATATATAAGTGTCCATAATTTTATCCTAATTTCTTTTGTATCAATTGATTTTGGGTTTCCAAACGTAATCCATGGTTGATGTTAAATATGTATGTCTATTAAGACTACATTTTTTTTTTATGTCGAAAGACATATTTCATTAATGAGTATATGTCTCGAATTAATCGGATAATACTTTACTAAACTTGAAGTTTTCGTATATGAGATAAAAAGAAAATTTCCACCATGATCAGTGGGAGGGCATACACTATATATCAGAAGCTTGTGTTAATTAACTTAAAAGTTATATCAATTTCTCTCCCAACATGATCAAATTAAAAAAAAAGGCTGTCACTATCAATAGGTGTGAAATATCTCATTTTGCTTTTATATAAGCTTTTGCCTCTTGAAAGGCAAATCCAATCACATATAGCAAGAAGTAGCATTTTAGAGTAAGCTACATATAGTACTTCAATAGAGTCTATCAAAACAAGATCCACATTCTCATAGTTCATATCTCCTCACTGGAAGATGGGGAGATTATAATGCCCGCGGGCGCTGGTACCAGCAATTCTATGATTTTTTTTTTCCTTCAAGATATGCATACACTTGAGAACTATGTGGGATCGTAATTAATTAATATATTGTCGAATATTCATTCAAAGTAGCTACTGAAATAAATGATGGTGGTTTTGAACCCCTATGCAGAGGAATATCGACATATGTGATTGGTTGGCATATAATCCAAATTATGTTGGATTAATTTCTCGATTGACGCAATTTTGGATCCAAAACTTATCACCTTAAAAATGCCAAGCCTATTAATTACAGGTTGGTGTAGTCATATTGCGTCGTTATACGAGAAATGTATTCGTTTCAGGGTCTTATTTATTTTCAGACCCTATGATTGATTTATTAATTGTTCTCTTTATACAATGCACATGGCGTGGTTGAAGGACTCATATTGCATTCACACAAGAAATGTGGTCGAGAGAACATATTAAATTTGTAATCCTTGGAGGATTTTCAAATTATATTTGGGCACCACCTTATTTTCTTACATAAGGTTTAACAATCCTTTATGTGTTTTTAGAAATTTGGTACAAGACCAAAAATCCGAATTAATTAGTTGATGATATCACTTTATGGGTCTCTTGAGGAGTCCTTAAAAACACCAAAATCCACGCTTTAGCAAAGATAAATTCTATTTTCTTTTCTTTCTTAAATCTGCAGTTAGAATTATGCTAGCTTAAACTGGTCTTTGAGATAGACTAGAGTTATGATTTTGATGCTCTTTTTTTTGTAATACTCATATAGTTGAGTTAGCATCCATAATCTTCAAAAGTTGTACTCTTTTTCCTTTGTTTTGGGTTTTATCCCACGTGGTTTTCCTGACAAGGTTTTAACGAGGCAACATGACATTTTATTTTATTTTATTTCAAAATGTTGATATTTGTGCTCTTTTTTCCTTTGTCCAAGTTTTTTTCCCATTGGGTTTTACTGGCGAGGTTTTAGCGAGGCAATTTAATTCAACATGGTGGTCATCCAAGGGGAGTTGTATCGATTTCGGTTATTTGGTGGATTCCCACCATTAATTTGATCATTTTGTTAGACCACATCAACATAAACTTCTCCTATGAATTTGGATATCATTCGATCCATATAAGGTATGATCACAAATTTTGTTCACCTTTGGCACTCAGTAACTACATATTGGCACCTTGTTGAAGAAACTACGTCAACTACATATGCAAATCATCTCCGAAGATAGCAAACCAAGACATAAGTTCTCAATGAATTTGGAGAAGCTTGAAGATTCAAGTACACTACTATTAGAAGACTAACACAAAAGAAAACTTTATCAGAACAAATATCTTCTACATTCAAGAAATTCGTTCATCGAAATTGGGAAGTCTCGACTCAAAGATTTGCAAGCCAATAAGTTACTGAAGTACTCATCAGGGGGAGCGCCATCATCAAATTAAGGTGCATTCACTGGACTTTATCGAGTTGTACTCTTTTTCCTTCGTCAAGGTTTTGTCCCAATGGGTTTTCCTTGTCAAGGTTTTAACGAGGCAACATTTGTGTGTCCAACAATGTTTCGAGTCTTTACATGCTTATGCAATTTCGAGTTTTCTCTTTTGAGTTTTCCCTGGTCCGTTTGTAATTAGCTTAGACACAATGTCATCAGGGGGAGTGTTATAAACGTGTAATTATGTTAAGAATATCTAGGGCAAATCCCGTTTATTACTGGGATGCCCTTGTGTCTAGCCCTATAAATAGAGGCTCTAATGTTAGTCTAATATACACATCTAATAAGATTTTCTCCCCTTCTTCGTCTCTACTTTGTGTCTTTCCTTCTCTATTTTCTAGTTCCACAACATTTAATACACTTTTCTCTAGATTGAGTTTGTCTGTCTAGTTGATTATCTTGAAAGTATATTGGAGTTTGTCTATTCAAATTTCCGAACGAAATATTGGGTGTGGTTGTTAGACCCCATTTTTCAATTGGTATCAGAGCAGGCAAACACATTTAAGACCTCATAAGTATGTGTTTGTAGCGATCTGAGTATGGAAAATTTCGTCTCTAAAAACGTCTCACCAGAAATGGATAAACTCAACTTCGAGCGTGTTCTAGAAACCATCGATATGGTTGGAAATCCTAATTTAAAAAAATTCATCAATAATATTTGTCTAGAAAAATATCGATTGATAAGGAAAATTGATGGACTTCATTGCGAGATTCGTATAAAAAAATCTGAGCTTCGAGAACGTTCTGAAGAGGTTGTTGATCTCCAAAAGAAGTTGGATCAACTTTGATCTTGTTGTAGAAATTGTAAAACTTAAGGATTTGAAATCTGTAAAGTCATCTTCAATGGATTTGAGTAACTCCACTAATTCTTCATTGAAGAATTGTCGTATGTCGGGGATAAGCGAGGTCTAGGCTTTGTAAAAACTGAAGGTGCTCAGAATTCTTCGAACAAGAATAAAGATGTTGGTACATGCTTGTGTTGTGGTTCTCATGATCACTTTCAACATGTATGTTTGCCTTTTATAAAAAGATTAAATGTTGCATATAATCTTCACAACAATGTTGTACAACTTTTTTATGCTCTTAAAAGACATTCAATACTAACAAGAAAGCCTAATATGGTTAGTAGTGCTAGTATGAGAGCTTTTTCTATGAAATCAACATCACCCTTTCAATGGTTTCTTGATAGTGGATATAGCAGGCATATGATTGGAGATCTCCCGTGGTTTTTCAACACAAGCGATTTTGATGGTAGTCCAAGTAACATTCGGTGATGGGAGCTGCTTCTACATAAGCAAGAAGGGGGCGATCAAATTACCTGGCATTCCTGAAATTCATGATGTAGTATACGTTAAAGGTATGACTGCTAATCTTCTTTCTGTTAGTCAAATATGTGACAAAGGCCATAAGGTTGTCTTCAATGCTAATGGATGTAACATTGTAGATAAATCTGGAAAAGTAATTTTTCAAGGATCATGTGGAAAATATAACGGTTATCTATTTGATACTTAGTTCAGTAATTGTTGCAATTTGACTAAGGTGGAATCTACACATCTTTGGCATGAGTGTTTTGGTCAAATCAATTATCGACTGCTAACTAAGATCATTAACAAATACTTGTTAGATGTGTTCCCAAAATCAATGCTAAGATTGAAGGTGTATGTGGTGCCTGTCAAAAGGGTAAACAAATGAAAGTTCCACATAAATCATCTCGAGATATTCTCACTAAATCTCAACTTGATTTAATTCATATGGATCCCTTCAGCCCAATTCAACAACCTACTATAGCTGGAAAGAAGTATGATTTGGTTATGATAGATGATTACACAAGATTCACTTGGGTGTCTTTTTGGCGCACAAAAATGGAACCCTCAGTAAATTCAAAATTATTGTTAATAGGATCCAGAATGAACAGGGTCGCAAACGAAAGAAAATTTGAAGTGATCGTGGCACGGAATTCAAGGACATCAAAGTGTTTGAATATTGTGATTCTCTGGGGATTATTCAACAATACTCTCCACCCATTACTCTACAAGCTAATGGAGTTGCAGTAAAGGTATAATAGGAACATTCAGGAAATGGCAAGGGTAATGCTCCATAAAAAAACTTACCGTTAAGGTTTTGGGGAGAGGCTGTTTTTACAGCTTGCTACTTGATCAATCGTGTTTACTTACAGTCAAAGACCTTAAACACTCCCTACGAGCTGTGGTACGGTAAGAAAATTAACTTACACTATCTCAGAGTGTTCGGTAGTAAGTGCTACATTCTAAAGGACCGTGAACACAAAGGGAAATTTGACTCGAAAGCGATGAAGGTATTCTTCTTGGCTATGCATCTAATAGTCATGGTTTCCGAGTTTTTAATCTCAGAACCCAAGTCATGATAGTATCTGCAAATGTTATCATTGATGATCTAAGTAATTTTCGTCATGATGACTCTCCTGCTGAATTTCCTTCAACCGAGACAAGTGACAAAATCAAAGAAATCCCAGAATCAGTAGAAGTTATTCCAACAGTTACTGATCTTTATGTTTCTAGTAATGAGGAGAAAAGCCCTAGTCAGGATGTCCCTGTTGAACAAGAACGTTCCTCTTCGCGTCATCTCTAAATTCAAAGAAATCATGATACTAACAGTATTATTGGAGGAAGAGATTCTACAGCTAAAACGAGAGGAAAACTTCAAAATATTTGCAATTTTGGTTGTTATCTATCGCAACTAAAGCCAAGAAACATTGATGAAGCTCTTAGCAATCCCTTTTGGGTGAATGCAATGCATCAAGAGTTAAATTAGTTCCAAAGACAAGATGTATGTAAGATCGTACCTTGTCCCCCCCAATATCAATATTGTTGGTACTAAATGGATATTCAAGAACAAGTCGATGAATTTGGCACCATTGTCGAAACAAAGCTAGACTTGTCGCTCAAGAATATAAATTGAAGGAATCGACTTTGACGAAACTTTTGCTCATGTGGCACGCCTTGAGTCCATTTGGTTATTATTAGCTCATGCTTGTTTTCTTAAGGTTAAGCTGTTTCAAATGGACATCAAATCCACTTTCCTAAATGGAAATTTAAAGGAAGAGGTCTATGTTGCTCAACCCAAGGGATTCGAAAACCTTGATTTCCCAGATCATGTCCTTAAGCTTAAAAAGGCATTATATGGGTTAAAACAAGCACCTCGTTCCTGGTTCGAAAAACCGACTACTTCCCTTCTTAGGAAAGGTTTTTCGAGAGGTGGAGCTGATAAAACGTTGTTTACCAAATGGAATGGGAAAGATGTTGTTATCGCTCAAGTCTATGTAGATGATACCATCTATGGATCAACATCTGAGAAATTTGCAAAAGATTTTCAAGTCTCTCTTGGCAAGGAGTTTGAAATGAGCAATGTTGGTGAATTAAAATTCTTTTTGGGTTTAAAAATTCAACAACACAAGGATGGAATTTACTTATCTCAAGAAAAATATGCAAGATATCTTGTCACAAGATTCGGTCTTGATAAGTCAACTCCAAAACTGACTCCTATGCCTACCACTACACCAAAACAGCCTTTTTGTGACGTTTATAAACGTTGCTATGAATTTGTGCAGCGGTAATAAGTGTTGGTAAAACGGTGTTGCGCATTTATGTGCAACACATAGAATCCGTTGCACAAATTATTTTGAGCAACATATATATCCGTTGCTTAATTGGTGGTGCAAAGTTTTATTTTTCTAATTTGTGCAACGTATATACTAATTTCTGCAACTTTTATATCCGTTGCAAACTTTTTTCATATTAAAAAAAAACTATTTGCCGGCTGGAATTCCGGCAGATTTCTGCACTTGAATTTATATTGATTTTGCACCTGCATATACCATTTTAGATGAACTAGAAGACCAAGTTTATTATTTTGAAGGAATCTTAATACCATCACAATCGATCAAGAACAATTATTGATCATCACAACCAATTCCAAACACTACCAAAGGTGAACACACAGAGAATTACACTATGGGTGAGTTACCGAAAAGATGTTTAGGCAAATGACTTTGTTTTTCCCAAGTTTCTTTTTCTTGTTTCGTTATATTAAAGATTATTTAAGAACACAGATCCTATTACAAGATTCCACCACTACTAATAAGGGTTGTACCTCCGGATAACCCCCATCACCACCATTATTTCCTCCCTTTCCTTGTGATCTACCTGAGCCACTACTGCCACTATCATCTCTCCGAGATTGAGCGGGTGCAGGAGTCCATCCAACAGGATGTTTGTCTGTACCAATTGCATCATGAACAAGGATCAATAAAAAGAAAATAAAGATCACTGGGAACTTTAAACTATTTCAAGTATTGAAGACAACTTACAAAATATATTCAAATCGGCCATCTGGCAGAACCATCGGCACCATTGCAATTCCTGCTGGCATTGGTCCCCTACCATACATCATAGGCTGCAGCACAATGATGTGAAGCTCTTATCGCTGTTTTATCTATTGAGTCATTAATAATCGCTTCAATTCTAGATTGTTTCCTTCACTAATAGCAATCACATCCGCAAGCTCACTGCCCTCAGCCTGAACGTTAAAAAAGCTGTCAAACTTTACAAGCGCTTGGAATAGTGATGAGACTTGCATTATTCAGCTTACACACTAGATACAAATAGCACCAAAAGAAAATTAAAACGGGAACTACCATTTTAAACTTGCCACTTTTAACATTAGTTTAAGCTTAGCAACCATGTGATTTTTTAACAGGGCTAGCACCAGAAACTACCACCTAGGAAACATCTCCAAATTAGCAGGAGATGCAACATAATGCTTTTATTTTAATTAGTGAAATACTGCAATGGAAGTAGTATATTATACATACCTTGTCTCCTTGCGCGATTAAACGTATTCAGTTTTAGTAGTATACACTGAAAAGGAAACAAAAGAATTGGTTTAAGAGACTAAGCCTTCACATATTTTGGCATATCACATAAACAGCAGGAAAACATTGTTAATAACCTGTAATCTCAGGAGCAAAGTCTTGGACTTCTTCAAAAACCTGAAGTATAAACTGTAAATAATTAAATTTCATATCTATACCAAATTAAGACTGAAAAGAAATTATAGTTGAACAAGAAATTAGACATAACTAAAAGAGTCTCAAGATGAGAGGAAACCTCGAAAAATATATTACATCCAAATCCCGTGAGTTTCTTGATGTAAGTCTATTATTAACGTCAGTAAGGAGGAATCGCGTATACAAGCATTTAAAACATTGCGGTGAAATTTGAATTAGATAATTGAATAACGGGATAGACGTTCAACTGAAAAAAAACGAAACTTCATGTTGATTCAGTGTACAAGTGTTACCTGATTGAACGCTTCACCGGTCTTAAGAGTCCACAGCCATATTCATATGAGAAACAAAGAAGTACAAATGTTTTTCCCTCCATCGAAAATATCATGCTGAATCCTCCTTGCCAGCGGCAAATCAGAATCTAAAAGTAGTACAAATAAACATAGGTGTAAGCCCTGATCTCAGCAAAACAACACTAAACCACTGCCCACCGGACTTGTATACTATCTGCATGATAGATGCGGTCCTGATCTCGGCGAATACACAATACTTAAACAGAACAAGCTAATCCACCAACACATACCAAAATGATAAGGCTGCCATAACAAATAAGCACCTAAAAACTGACACTCAACTGGCACTGGTTATTACCAGTGATACACTTACCTGATCATTGTAAAAAAGTTACTAGGAACTCAAACAAACATACATTACAGTCTGGAAAAATTCCAGATCAATCTAACGGTCGGATTCTGCAAAATGGGGCATACAACAGGCACTGGTGCAGGGTAAAAATCTGTAGGTGCAGTCAACAATATAAGAGCTTCTGCAATACTTATCTATGTCGGATCCCTATGAAATTTGTACAGGGTATTGAAAATGTTAGACATCAGCACATATCAAAAATTCATCAAGTTCTAATGGTTAGTTTACAAATACAAGGGCTCAAACAGGCCTTTTCGGAATTTAATTCCTACAGGAACACAGTCAGTTCAGTGGATTGATTCAGGGTCTTAACCTAGTTGGATTATTCTCAAATTTTAACCTAACATTCCAGACATATACAATTATGATGTATTAAAAATTGGATGTAAACTAACGGTTGGATTGTTAACTAACAGTAACACTATAAACAAAAATAGGGTTTCAAGAACACATGGATTCACGAATTATGGCAATTGAAAATCTTAAACAACCGTAATCAAATTGATAAAACAATAGTAAACTTGCCTAAGTGGAGAGAACAGATGAATCAAACCAACGAATCAAACCAACGAGATGTGCAATCAAAAGCAAGTTAATCCTGACTTCTTCCTCAAATTCGCACGGTTGTTCCTCTTCTCAAATTTCTGATCCTTAAAGATTCAAGCACAAACCAGGTTTATACATTTTCTTTTCTTTCTTAACTCTCTAGTTGATAGATTATAATCATCTCCTACCGAAATGACACCACTAATACACTCCTATGACCTAAAGGACTTAACTAGCAGGTTCCAAAATATTCGGTAAGAAGGGTATTACATTTTGCCCTACTTACAGCTTCTTGACCAATGGCTGAATCATTAGACAACATACTTGTAATAGCATCTTGAGCTTTATTGACGTACATCCTTCCCTTGTTAGGAGAGTTGCTTCTCGTCTGCAATACACATAATAGTGATTTCAAAAAAACGAAAATACTACCAGCAAAAACATAATGAATAATAACGTGAACTCAGTTTCTATTAAACATTATCTGGTGGTCCTGCGAGATTAATGTAGAGAAACAAAACGCATTTAATAAACCATATGATTGAGTTCAATCAATATTTTTGCACAAGAGATAACTGGACAAGAATAGTAAAAAGGTGAATTCAATTTGTTTCACCAGATGGAGTTCTATAGACACACTCCAGCAGCTGGTACAGATTTCGAACATCTTAAAGAGTTATGTGAACTTCTGAATGCTACAGGATATATTGCAATACCTGTAAATTGACAAACAAATCATTAACACGAGGGGCTATACACTTAAAACTCACACAAAGAAGTTATATTTTGCTTTATACTTACTCCATCTGCAACTTACAATGGCCTAGAACTGCAATATTCCTTTAAGCTGCCACTCCATGCATACATAACTCCACCTACAATAAAAAAAAATGATTAATTTGGATGAGAATCGGATCCATAAAGGGAATAATTAACTTTTAATGCACATAAAAATTAAAAATAAACTTAAATTTACATAGTACCACCTTCTCATGATTGCATAAATCCTAGTGAATCTTCTAAAATGGTCAACAATGAAAATATCAATAAATTCATGGAACAACAAGAGGAACCAAAACAACCAGATCAATCAAACACAAACCCCACAAATTTCAGATCTATTGAGACAAACCAAAACCATTACGAAATAAAAAAGAACCCTATAACTCTTACACCAAAATGATTTTGACTACTTATAAAGAACCCACAATTGGGGGATATGAAAACTAATTGGGGGATATGAATTACTTCCCCCAACCCATGATTTCGGCTAAGGGGTGACCATTGGTTATAAAAATACTAAAGTACCCTTCCCACAAAATAAAAATCAAAAACTTAAAATCAAAAAACAAAATCATATCCCCCATTTCCATCTCCACTTCTTATTTAGGGTGGAGCTTTGAAACAAATATTTTCCATTCCCTTTCAAATTCTAAACTCTCCCCACTCTATATCAAATTCTCTTCTCCTCACTTTGGAAACCAATTTTTTATTTATTCGGAAGTGACGAAGATCATGCTGAAAGTGATGATGACCATGCCGGAATTGATGAAGACCATGCCGGGTATCATGATACCGAGCATAGTCTTCATATCAACCCGACCATGCCGGCAGTGGGTGATTAATACCGAAGAAAAATTCAAAACGGAAGTGATGAAGACCATGCCGGAATTGATGAAGACCATATGCCGGAACATGATACCGGCATGCTCGAGAATTTCCTATCAATGCCGGTAGTCAAGTGAAAAAAAAAATCAACATTCTGGATACTTTTCATCCTGTTCCGGCATAGTAATTTAAGCAAAACACTATGCCGGAACATGTACCGGCATGCTCGAATCCATGATTACCATGCCGGTACCTGTTCAAAATCGTACCTGCTCGAACCCCCGGATAGTGGCAAACAATTTATGAACATTTCCAACAATTGCCCGCATGGGTTTTTGGTTGAATACCATGCCGCCGCCAAGCTTTTTCAGCTGCAACAATGGTGGATTCAAAGAAAAAAAAATCAATTTTTCAACCTCTTATTAGCGGTAATTCTCTCATCACAATCATCTTCCATTTTCAAAAAAAAATTCCACTCAAATTTTTTTTTCTCTCCTTCTACTCCTCACTCACACAAATTAAAATAAAAATACACACTAATCTATCCCCCATATACTTAAGTTTTTTACTAATTATTATTAACCACTAAACATGATTAGTGAGGGGTATATAAGGATTTAAAAAAATACTTAGATAAGGGGTGACCCAGCTTTGCTATTTGGATCCCTATTTTGTCTTGTAGCTATATCCCCCAATTAGTTTTCATATCCCCCAATTAATCATTCCTTATAAATACATAATAAAAATTAATCAAATAAACCCTATAATATCAATACAACCAGATTTGAGGACATACAATAGTAGATTCAAAACTCAAATTCATAAAAATAGAGAAAATAACTAGGTTTTCTGATGGAGAAAATCACTTATGATATCTAGGGTTTGAAGGAAATTGGGGTTACAAATGATTGGGTTTGATTTATGAAAGATGGGTTTCATTTGTGAGATGAGGGTTTAGGAGAGATGGGTTTTGATTTATGAAAGGTTTGATTTTGCAGATTTTGGTTTAGGTGAGAATTGAAGAAAAAATGAGAGAGAAGTCGATAACATTTTGGGAGAGAGATAAGAAAATAAGAAAACACAAAGAAATGGAGAATAATAAGAATGTAATAGAATTTTTAGCCCTCAAACATTATAATAAATTACAAGCGTATCCTATTTCCCATTTTTCTTCTGGGTAATCAGTATTTTGTACAACGTATGTTTTTTATGCGCAATAGATAAATGTATGCAACGTGTATATCCGTTGCACAACCGAAAAACCAAGCGTTGCAAAATCCTGGATTTGGTGTAGTGTACCACGGGTAAACTACATCGAGATGAGAAAGGTGTAAATGTGGATCAAAAACTCTATGGATCTATCATTGGAAGCCTTTTATATCTTACAGCCACTAGACCTGATATTGCTTTTAGTGTTGGTTGTTGTGCTAGGTTTCAGGAAAATCCAAAGGAATCTCATCTTGCAGCTGCAAAAAGGATCATATGATACGTCAATCACACTCTCTGTCGATTCAGATGCTGATTGGGCAGGATATATGGAAGACAGAAAAAGTACATCATGGGGTTTCTACTATGTATGATTGAATTTTGTAGCTTGGAAAGGCAAGAAACAAAATTCACAATCCCTGTCTACATGTGAAGCAGAATATATTGCTGCAGGCTCATGTTGTACTCAAATTCTCTGGATTAAACAAATGCTTGTTGATTATGGAATTGATACTGGAATAATGAAGATCTTTTGTGACAACTCAAGCGCGATTCGAAACACTTAGAATCCCATTGAGCACTCAAGAACTAAGCACATTGATATAAGGTATCATTTTATTCGAGATCTTTATGAAAATGGTATCATAAATATGGAATTTGTGCCTTCCGAATAACAATTGGCTGATATTCTTACCAAACCATCAGATACTGCTACATTTCAACACTTACGACAGTCAATTGGTGTTGTTTTGGTTTTTTAGTCTTTCCTAAATTCTTGCCCCTGCACTGATCTCGATCTGTTGGCCAATTGAGTTTGGAATTCCAGATTAAGTGTTACTTCAATTATGCATTTGTTTCAGTAGTTGAATTTCTGTTAAGTATCTTAGTGTTTTTTTCAAATAAATCCTTCTTTGCTTTTAAAAGTAAGGTCGCTCTTATTGTTCTTTCGAGAATCAAATTTTATGGGGAGAGTTCTTAATTGAACTTGTGCTTAATTGCCATATCTTTGTGGGGCGTGCGGGTGTGGAATATTGTAGGAGTTATCTTGTATCTTCATAAACTCCTTGATGAATACACTAAGTTTTGACTATGTGAAATCATCGAAACAATTTGGTATGTTGTTCTATTTTGGTCATGAAGTATCTCTATGAAATTTCATGAGGATCCCACTAGTTTTCGTACCTTTGCCAATTTATATTGACAAAAAGGGGGAGAATTAATGCGTAATTCACACTACAAATACATATGGTTTACGGATCATTATGTAAGGGGAGTGGTTTTCATTGTGAGATGAAGTATTGACTAAGGAGGAGTAATATATGTCACCATAGTATTGTTGTCAAAGTTGTGATACAATTGGACTTTGATTCTGTATAATAATTCTATGACATTGTATAACAATAATTGAGATCAACTGTTTTCTCATTGTTATAGCTATGGATCTTCAACAACTACGATACTGAGTTGAACACATTTAGAAAAATTAGAGTACTTGGAAGTGACGAAGATTTCGAGTAATGTTGAAGAACCAAGGAGATCAAGCATTCGGATGAGAAGCTACAAAGTTTATTTATTATGTAATCCATATGTATTGATAGTTTTGTCACTAAAATTGACGAAGGGGGAGATTGTTAGAGCACTTCTCGGTCAACCTCGCAAGCGTTGATATCTCAAGCTTGTTTGTCAATGTTAGTGATCAAAACTATAAGTCTTGATTTCTAGTCTACTTATAGTAATGTGTCGAACTAGGATAGACTGTGTAGTTGAGCATTAGACTTCACGGCGTTCATCAATTGAAGACGAAGAACTACTAAGGAGAGCTTGTGGAACTTCATCAACAAAATGTGTGTGGAGACTAAAACTCGTCTATCACTTGGAAAGTCTATTTCTACTCTATCTCCTATATTGACACAAAATTCGTATTACTATATAGTATTCGATTATGCACATTTGAGATTTCGAGCTGAGTTTATCTCGCTTACATATTTCTCGAAATATGTGTTGGTAAGATTTCGCCTCAACCAAGTTCATCTTATATTCTTGACGAAAGTCAAAAGATGATCATGTGAAAATTGACGAGTTACAACTTACATGGTTTGTGTGATACAATCATTTGATGTAGACTTGGAATGTTTTGTTATGATTATTTCAATAACTTGAAAATTGCTTTGATGCTAATAGTGTGTGAAAACGGCTATTGTCATCCTCTAAGAAAGTTTCAATGATTGAAATCGAGTTTATAACAATTAACCATCATTGGATTATGAACATAGTATGCATTCTTTGCATGTATGTGATCCATGACCACGAACTATAGTATGCATACCCGTATGCGTACTTGTTAGTTGTGGAATTCTTGGTACCTAAGTACTTATACCCGTACGCGTACTGGCAAAGGGTATGTGTCCGGGAATTTTTGCTGTGTTTGGAAGTATGCGTACATGTTTGCATACTGGCGAACCCAAACTCAGACCGGGTACTTAAGTATGCGTACCCGTTTGCATACTTGAGTGGTTAAAGTTCTAAAATCGGTATGTTCATGAACTAATACTTTTATATATTAATGAATGCATTCTTTGTAAACCATGGCTGTAATGTTCATAAATTGATTCGAGTGAATCAAACCAATTTTGCTTCAATTGTGTTCTTGTATACTTCTATGAGAATATAACAATTGAACAACTCTATAACTAGTTTCATTTGAGTCATTTGAACTACTTGTGGTTAAGATGAATAAGGTTGATATGAGAGTGTTCATATATCTAACCTCAGTTAACTACTGTTGAGCCGACCTAGTGTACACGATTAGGTACGGTTACTCAAACCTAAATGAAGGTACATTTCATTTGTGTACAACAACCTAAGTTTGATCTAACGGTTGAAAGATATTAGCTTGAGTCTAATCAGGTTTTCATCTAACGGTGAATATTGAATACTTGGTTACCAAGGTAACTTAGATTGCAATTCCTGATTTGAAAACTATATAAAGGAGAACTCTAGCAACTGGGAAACCTAATCCCCACACCTCGTGTGTGATACTAGTTGCGACTAGAGTCGATTCTCTTTTAACCTTAGGTTTTTCACGAAACCATGTAGGTTAACCACTTAAAGACTTCATTGGGATTATGAAGCCAAGCCCAACTATTTTCTTTGTAGTTGCGTCAACTGATCTTACTTCTACTATCGTGATTGAGTATTATCTTTGTAAGATTTTCTTGAGATTTATCTCCGATAGGTAAGATTAAAAGTAGTCACAAACATCTTCGTCTCATCGTTTGTGATTCCACAATACCTTGTTTCGCTACCATACGATTAAGATTATTGTGAGGTGATTGATAATACTAGGCTGTTCTTCGGGAATATAAGTCTGGTTTATCAATTTGTTCATGTGTACCTTGATTTACCAAATACGGAACAAAACTCGTAGGTATTTCTGTGGGAGACAAATTTATCTATTCCAATAGACTTTTCTGTGTGAGATAGATTTGTTTATCAAGTCTTCGAGTTTGGGTAGTAGGAACTCTTGGTTGTAGGTGCGATCAGCTAAGGAAATCAACTGCGTAGAATCCTGCTGGGGTTCAGAGACGTAAGGAGTGAAACTGTACCTTAATCAGTGTGAGATTGATTAGGGATCAACTATATTCCAGTCCTAAGTTTATTGGTCGTAGGCTAGTGTCTGTAGCGGCTTAATACAGTGTGGTGTTCAAACATGGACTAGGTACTGGGATTTTTCTGCATTTGCAGTTTTCCTCGTTAACAAAATTCTGGTGTCTGTGTTATTTCTTTTCCGCATTATATTTTGTTATATGATAGAAATATCACAGGTTGTGCATTAAGATCAATCAATTAGATAATCCAACCTTTGGTTGTTGATATAAATTGATTGACACTTGAACATTGGTCTTTGGTACCGTTCAAGTTATTTCTATTATTCAATCGGGCTCCAAATTCTTATTTGCTGATTGCGGATTGAAATGAAAAATTGAGATATAAACTCTTTGATATACTTTTCTCTAGATTGAGTCTGACTGTCTAGTTGATTCCCTTGAAAGTATATTGGAGTTTGTCTATTCAGATTGCCGAACGAAATATTGGGTGTGGTTGTTAGACCCCCGCCTTTTCAGGACCAACACGTATGAAAATAGTAGTCATCAACAGTATATGACATGAACGTCAACCGTCGACCTCAGTTGCAGCACAATCAGCGTATTTAATTCGCACACACTCTATTAGCCAAGCCTCGCAACCATCAGCGATCTCAAGTTGTATAATCACAACAAATCAGTGGAAAACATCTTCACTATGTCCCTACTCCAACTCAAGTGTTGCTTGCTCATACATGCGCCTTTGGTCAATTGATCAGACAAAGACTTCCTCAATGGTCTAACTCGCTAAACCCAGTATTCCAAGTCAACAATTTAGCTCGTTGACCCAACTAATGATTTAGCTCGCCTATCCAATCAACGATGTTATTTCGGATGGATCCAAGTTAAAACTTGCACAAGTTTAAAATAATTGGACCTACACGTCGTTGCGAGTTTTACTCACAATATTTGAACATTTAGGGTGCGTATGGTGAAGATCATACCTGATACATAAGCTAGCATGATGGAAGTTTTATCTAGTGAAGAGAAGCAAAATGAAGCCCAAAACTTGGAACTTCAACAACATGGAAATAGTCTAATATTGACTACGGGATACATCTTTTCGATGATGAATCTATTCATGCCTCATAAGATAAGCCTAAACGATTGCTCAATTTGTTTACAATAATCGTATTTTTTAGTCCTACAACAAATGCACAATTTGGAAACTAATGCATGACCCACACACCTTGATACTAGCCAGAGTCGTTTAGTAATAACACTCGCATAACTAAGATCGGACACAAATTTCGGGCATACTAGCCAGAGCAGTTAAACAATAACTCTCGCATAGATAGCACCGATCCTAACTTGGCTTTGATTAGAGGAATAATTTCAAAAAATATTCCTCGCACGGTCTTAGTCAACACATGCGCAAATTTGCGAGAAAGCTAAACCGTTTAGCACAGGCTCGATAATAGCAAGGACCTTGTTCCATGGCAATGGAACCCCATCTCAGGGAAGTGAGAACCAAACCAACTTGACTTTGATTAGAGGAAAATCTTTGGAAGGTCTTAGTCAATACTTGTGCAAATTTGCGAGAAAGCTAAACTTAAACTGGTTTAGTGCAGACTCAAGATCTAGCAAGGACCCGTTTCATGGGAAATTGAACCCCATTCTCATGGTAATGAGAGTTCATTGTACGATTAAAAAAACTTTTTATAAATAAGTTTTGCTGGATCAGTACCTAGAGCTACAAACAAAAAAATTATAATGAATATAAAATTGCATATAAGTTTTACTCAAAAATCATTTTGCGAGGAAGCTTTTATGGAGAGAAGTAGAAATAATTACACAAGGAATCCTTACTGGAGAAGAAGTTACAACAAAAGAAGACAAAAAAATAAAGTCACACACACTAACATACCAATTAGTGAAGAAAGTTTGATGGAGTTAAATATATATATACATGAATAAATTTTGATGCAAAAAGAAGTTAATTGGAGCGGGACCGAAAGGAAATCAAATCAACTCGCTAGAAATGAAGCGGAAGAGTAAGGGGATCTCACAAAAGCGAAGATGTATTTATATATATAATAAAAATAAAAAATCAACTACATAATACGAAGATCTCAAAGGAATGAGTCTCATATTTTACCTCATGCTCCCCTCATTATGTTTGAGATATAGTGAAGCATCACTCGAAGAACATCACTTATCAAGCTCTCAATGCATGAGTAGTTGTGATATTTCACAACCATCTAAAAGGTGTACATCATGATTCGGAATCACCATCATTATCGGAACATCAATTGGAATATATTTATATATCATCATACAGATCTAAGCACAATAGTCTATACTCCACATAAGAAATACGCCAGTTTTTTCCGAACTATGAAGTTATACAATACAAAAACTATAGTACGAGAAGAAAGTATTCTGTCATGCTGGTATCTACAACCTCAAATCACAAGTGAAGACTTAAGTCTTACACTCATCGCAAGCACAAAATCTCACCAAGTTTTGCGCAAGTGCAACCACGAACTCTTGTCTCAAAACGAGATAATTATCCAAGAGATGTGCCAATATTCATAGCGGTCAGTGCAATAGCTGCCATAGTGAAAAAATAAAATGTTTATGTGCTGCAAGCAAGAAAACCTGTTACAGCAACAAACAGATAACTTGAAACTCGTGATGTAATCATCAAGCATCGTTCATATTCGACTACGAAAAACTCTCGTCCAACAACACCAAGTGCAATCTTGTTCAAAAGCAGACTACCATATCGATTCAACACGTAGCTTGGGGGCGTCAGAGTACAACTATGAAGCAACTGATCCATGACACTCTTCTTAATCCACCAACAAGTTGGAAACTAAGAGGGGGCGATATTTGGACCACATAAATATGGAATGGTCTTAAAAGGATCTTCAGCCCATTATCCTTAAACAAAAACAATTAATTGGATCATGTGTTGAAGCCTAAATCAATTAAGGGTTAAAAACCTAATCTGTTGGCCGTTATTAAAGGTGACTAAACTCATTGCATCCTAAAAAGTGGATGAATTTGTTGATGGTTAGACCAGGCATAAATTCAAACCAGGGAGTTAGAATTAATCTGTATTTAGTCCAAATACATTAATTAATCTGGTCATCCTGATCAAAGGAGGGGATGAATATAGATTATTTTTGGACTAAGTACATTTTTAATGTCTAGATACATAATTCTGATTTTAAATAAAGATGAACCTGGAGAGCATTCGTTCTAGGTACATCAAAATGAATGCAGACAGGTACTTGACTGGATGCATACCCTCTACAACCTATAAATAGAGAATGAATTTCAACTAGAAAGGTACACATTTTTAATCCCTTTCTCTCCATAAAAACCTTCTTAGAGCTCTTACTTATTGAGGCATCGGAGTGTCTTTGCGGGTACCCCTCCTTCTTCATTCCTCAACAATTCTAAGAGAGCCAAAGTCGTTGAAGAGTTGGGCTGAAGTCTCTTTATCATCAAAGAACGCATCTCGAGGAATATTGTGGATCATCCTACGGTCTACAATTCATTCATTAGGTATAAATCTTAATTCATCTAACGATTAAGATTATATCTTTCAATACAAATCTCGAGGACTGTTGTGGGAACATATTTGCTACAACAATGCGTAATTAGGGATATAAAACGAATTGAAGAAAGAAAAGTGTTAGAGCATGGCTCGTTGAACCCACCAAGCGTTGGTATGTCAAGTTTGGTTGTCATATTTTAGTGAATCAAAACTCATGTTAAGAGTCGCTTGATTATGTACTAGAGTCAACTTCGTATAGGTTAGCTTGAAAGTATTAGGATATGAGATATAGAAGTATTGCGAAGTCTTGAAGATGTGAAGAAGCAAGGAGCTACAACGACAACAATCATCCTTCCACTTCAGGTTAGTGATATTTGACTTGAACCATTTCATTCCCTAACGTATCTTTTAAGTCGTGCATATTGAAAACAAAACTGCAAAGCATATTTGAACTCTAGATAGACATAGTATTAAGGAATACAATACGAGGTTTATTGCTTAATCATTAAACTTTGTAGATAATACATTGCCATAATCATTTGAATGCTATTGTGATTATGTATGGGTATGAGGTGAGGATTTCATCCTTGGGAACAATGTTCTACATGTGTTCTAAGGAAGTAAGTTCATAAACTTGTTTGTGAACCGAAAAGCAAATTGCCAGGTGTTACTGGTTTTGTTATTCATTGCATATCTTATGTAGTTGCAGGAAATCCCACACTACACCCCTTACTCAGTTTTGCTTAATTAATCCATTGAAAGATGTGTGATCAAGAATATTTATTAATTGATTCCCTGAAATGTTTACACAAGACCATAGAATTACACTTGGAAATTAAAGCGCTCTTAAACTTTCTCTCTCCTAATGACTTGCTTTACAATTCAAAAAGATCCCTCCTCACAACAGATTCACTCAGCCCTTTATATAGGGTAATACATAGTGGATGACAGCTAAGCTATCCTTTATTTTCGGGAATGTCTCGCGAAGTGTCGCAAATGCGCAAATATTCATTCTCATGACACTTCTTACCCTCGCCGGGTTTCATGTCTTCCAATTGTTTTGTTTGTCGTTATTCATTGCGTCGTTTATTTTAGCTATCTCATGATCGCCTCGCGACACCGTCGTTTATTAATCCCGCGAGCCACATGCGTTGCGATATTATGATCCTACATCTTGCCTCTTTTTCCTTGAATATTGCTTCAAGAGCGATCTTTAAGGAAAAATCTGTTGTTGTAGTAATCTTTGATCTTTGTTGATGAAGGAACGAGCAGAAGAATATTGGACTTGAAAAGTACGTACTTGCCTCTATTCTTTTGCGAAGTTCCGAAGCTTCTTTGTATATATACGAAGTGTCATTTCTTGCCTCATGAGTTACAGAAAATAATCAATTTCGCAAGCTCTTCTCGCCTATTAAGAAATACGTTGTATATTTGGATTCTACTAAAATTCTTTTCGTCAGGTTTCCTTGGATTTAGTAGTGACCGTTTACACGTGTCTATATTTACCTCTTTTACCGGTGCATTTAATGTTATCCGGTCATGACATTTTTTTCTCATCTATTTATAGGAGCATCCCCTGTGAAGAATTTTCCTTTTCCTTTTCATCTTCTTCATCGTCTGCAAGTGTTCTTCTTCTTCATCGTTCTGCAAGTGTTTGCCTATTGTTGTCTCTTACCGTCTTCTTCACCACTTTTGCTATTCCCTACCAATTGTTACTCTCATGGCGTCCAGGTTTGTTAATCTTGCCATATCTGGCTGATTTTGTGGTTGATTAAATTTGAGATTAGCTTTTCTTGTTGAAATCACACTGGTATGATTAACTTTGTAGTTCTCTTCTGCCATTGTTGTTTAGCAAGAACCAACTTGAGAACTAAATTTACCGTGAAGAACCCTCTTCTTTCTTTGGGCTCGCCACCTAAATCTTCTTCGCAACAAGAATCCTCACGCAACCAAAGCCCTCTTCGAGCAAAATCTATGGCTACAAAAAGACAGTCTGATGAGTGACAAGGTATTTAAGAAACATTTGTTTTTATTAACAATACATTGTTGCCTCTGTTTCTTATTTAATTTGTCATTCACGGGATGATAAAACTACGGGTAATACTCCCAAAGGTTTCGCTTACTCTAAACTTGTTACCCTGACGTTCCATTTCCTTTATTCACACCTTCGTCTCCTGTCGCGAAATCTTCGCAAGATAATTTTGTGCCTCTTTCCTCTGGTAACATTACTAGCGATAACATTTCTATACCTCAACTCATCATAGACCAAGTTCCTTATAACCTTCTACTACAAACGATCTTATACCTCCTCCCGCTATCAATGTCCCCGCTATTTCTCCAATCACTTCTCTCCTGAAACCTCCTCTTCTCATGAGGTTCCTTTGACAAAGGGCGACTCGTCTTCTTTGTTTAAACAAATTCCTCTAACTCGCAGAAAAATTTGGAGGGGATAGATGTGGCCTTTAAGGTTCTTTCCGATCTCGTGAATGATGCCAAGAAGACCTGGCGATCATGTCAAATCCAATGTGCGAGATTTTAAGTAAGCACCTTGGTCACGATAGGATCTCGCAAGCATCTTTAGTTCAAGAGATTAATAAGTCAAGGATGATCTCCAAGTTATGGCTGTGAAGTGCAATAATCTCCACCTTGAAAATCAAAAATTTCTCAATATCTCACTAGATCGTGATAATCTTCGCAAGAAGAATGAAGAATTAAAAGGTATGCTCTCGCCACCCCTTCTTTTTTTTTTTTTTTACAACTCAATCCCATGCTCGTCTTCCAAGTATTAAACCAGAAACGAATAATGGAGATATATCAGACGGAGTCTATCGTTGAAGAGGTTCGAGTTGAAAGAGATGCTTGGATGGAGCAATATAATCTCTTAGATAATCTTCATACCTATGCAGCTGATCAAATAAATAACTTGTCTAAAGAGAATTTTGATTTATCGCAAAAGCAAGACTCATTAAGTAATGACTTATCTCGCCTCTCTTATTCTTTGACTAAAACTAATTTGGAGTTGGAAACTTTATCAGATGAGAACCGAACTCTTTCACAAGAGAAACGTTCTCTGTTGAATAAGGTGGCGATCTACTCGCAGCATTATGATGCTTGTCAAAAATTATGCGAAGAACAAGAACAGGCCATTCATACTTTGAAAAATCAACTTGAAGAGAGTTCCACCGAGAGAGATAAACTTATTCAAGGTAGAATAACTTTGAGTGTAAAAGTGAAGCAATTCCAGGAACAATGCACCAAATTAGAAAAATCCAACTCGACTCTCGCCACCGAAAATTCCATACTTGTTTCTAATGAAAAGAACTTGCGATCTCGATTGAAAGGTTTAGTTGGAGACTCATTTGATGATGCCATGGACTGTCTGGGGAATAACTTCGCGGCTTTAATTCAACAACTTACTCTTCAAAAGGAAGGTAGTCAAATTATTTGACTACCTTAATTCATTTATTTCACAAATCTTTAATTATTAAGAAAGTTCCAAAGATCTGCATTGTAAGGAACTCTTTTAATCTTTTCTTGCGTATTTGTTATGCAGATTAAGAGAAAAGCTTGCTACCGTCGTTTCTACTCTCAAATCGGATTATTCCAAAATTCGCAAAGAAAATGGATTACTCGCTTCCTCCTCGCTCGTTCTCGATCGTGCGGTAACGTAGATTTGATTACATGTCCGATCAGTAAAGACATAGATAGTAAAACCGTCAAAGGCCTTTCGCTTCGTCAATTCCCCCTCAAAGTTGAAATCCTTGTGAATGAGATTTTCTTGTCTAAGTCTCTTGATCCTATACATGTGGATCCTTTGGAAGTAAGTGACGATGAAGTCCCTAATTCTCTCCGATAGTGATTATGACTATGAAAGCGGCGAAGATCTCCTAGTAAGGAAGTTGTCGACGAAGATCCGAATAGAAAATTTCGATGAAAATCCAAAGAGAAAGCGAGAACAAAGGTGATGAAAACATTAAGAAGAAAATCCACCAATCGGCGGATGTGAAGGCGATAAAGGCGAGAAAAGTCTCAACCACCCTCTGTATTTGATAATCTTGATGTAGAGTTAAATTCTCTTTGTAATTTGTTAGAATTCCTTTTGTTTGAATTACTTAACTCTTTTGATTGAGTAATTTCCATATTTCTTTCTTCCTTTCTTAGTTAAGACAATCTTGTGAGCATGTTCGCTCATTGAATTTTTTATTAAGTAAATCCATCCCAATCGTGGATTTGATTTTAATTCTTCTCATCTGCGACAAGGTCGCAGCCGCCTTTACATTTTCATGCGAGGCCCATTGACCTTGCCTTATCATTTTGTTGTGGTCTTCCAAGTAAGGCCTTCCTAATTAAAGGTCTTACCACCTTACACCTTTGTTTGCGACAAAATCGCAGGACGTCTTTACACTTGCATGTAAAAACCCATTGATCTTGTCTTATCAATTTTCAAGTATTTTTGCCTCTGCAGGATATTTTAATTGCGACAATATGACAGGCCTAAATATCCTTGCGAATATGAAGCCCCATGACATTGGGATGTCGTGCGGCGAAAATCGCAGGACGTCCGTACACTTTCGTGTAAAGACCCATTGATCTCGCCTTACCCTCGCGTTAGTATTATTGCCTCTGCAGGATCATTGCACAAATATGACGAGCCCGAATTTCCTTGCGAAAAACTGACCTCATGACATTTGCGTCTGTTTTGACACTTCCTAATGGATAGTGTCGCCCTTATCTTCTCCCCTGGTTGCCCCTTCAAGGAGGCGAAACATCGGCCATACAAGACTAGCTCCTCCCATCCGGTCTTAACAACAACTTGATTGTTTTCGCACCTCTTATCCCTTATACCTATAGGGTTTATGGTTACGAGGCTGCACCCTAAGTGGAGTTTTCTTCGGGCGAGTGCAACGCATGCCAAGACTTGCCAAGAATGGCGGGGTAGGTTCATCCATCCCAGGGCACTCGGCTCAACCGTGTACCTCGGCGCCTTGAGCATCTGCCTGACTCCTTGGAAGAGACCCTCGGTCGCCCAACCAGGGTATAACCTTATATATATAGTTGGGAATCCAAGGTACCTCATCCGGATAGGCTTTCATGGGCCCCAAATTTTCATGACTCGGGCTTCAGGAGCGGTGTAACCTTCCCCCTGAGCCATGTCGAGAGATACCCCCTTATATGACGCACTTTAGGTCTTACATTTGCCTCTTACGAAATGTTATTCGCGAACTAGGGTGTACGCCATAAAGGTTCGTCCCATTCATTCATTCTTTTATTCAATCATTCTTCATCATTTGCTATTTTGCTTATGAGATATTCACGATTCATTCATTTAATCATTCATTATCTCTTGTTGTTTTGTTAAGCCATTCATGACTTTTTGCTATTCTTATCACGAGATCTTCATGGATTTTCTCTCGCATTTTGTTGAATGTCGCAAATATTTTGCGAAGAAGTACTTTATCTTGATTCATTTTTCCTCTCCCATTTTTACGGGTAATATTTCTTTAGATATAATCTATTCCATGGTCTACCCAATCTTTGTCCCACATCTTTTCCTTCGGATCCATTAATCTATATGCCCTGTACCAACTACCTCTTTGATGATATAAGGTCCATCCCATTTTCTCGCCAACTTGCCTCCACTTTCACGTTGATATATTGGTGTTTCTCGCAGCACCAAGTCTCCTGGTTGGAATTCACGTATTTTGACACGCTTGTTGTATTCTCTAGCCGCCTCTCGCCGATAATTCTCCATGTGTCGCAATGCCTTTTCTCGTTTTTCTTCCGGTTCATCCAACTTGATTAAGATGTTACTGCGCTAAGATTTTTCTCCCAAACCTCTTTTTGGTTATTTCGGGATCTTGACTTGTTGGGAGTACTTTGCTTCAACTCCATAAGTTAAGCAAAAAGGAGACATTCCCGTGGCTTCTCTTCTAGTTGTATTATAAGCCCACACCGCATTGTGTACTTGTTCGCACCATCCCCTATTGTGTCCTTCCAACTTTTTCTTCAATATATCGGCAATTGTTTTGTTTGTTGCCTCCGCTTGGCCATTAGCTTTGGATATAATGGAGTTGATTTTCCACATCTTATCTCAAATGCATTAAAAGACTCTATATTTTGCCCTTCAAACTGCTTTCCCATTATCGATACCAATTGTGTGGGATCCCAAATCTGCATATAATATTTTCAAATATGAAAGTAAAAACATCCTTATCGCGAATGTCTTTGGACCGCTTTCACCTCGCGCCCATTTTGTGAAATAGTCCGTTGCGACAATTAAGTACCTTCTTTGTCCTGTTCCTAAAAAATGGTCCCACAATATCTAAACCCCATTTTCCAAAAGGCCACACACTTTTTCGAAGAATTTAACGGTGCTCAGTGTGCATGTATCTTCTTCCCATGTCTTTGACAATCTTCGCACGCGTCTTGATATTGCTTTCGCGTCCTCATGCATATATGGCCAATAATATCCTTGCGTCTTTGCCTTATATGCCAAAGATCTCCCGCCGCTATGATTTCAAAGAGCCCCGCTATGCAAAGATCTCGCAATATGGTTTCTCCTTCTTTCCTTGTTAGACATCGAAGCGAAGGCCCATCAAAAGATCGCCGATAAAGCACGCCATCTCGTAATTCATAATTTGTTGCCCGGCTCTTTAACTTGTGTGCTTCAATCTATCTCTTGGTACCTCTCCTTTCATTAAGTACGCGTGAAGTTCTACTCTCCAGGTTCCTCGCGACATTGCATTTCATCTACCACCATCATTATATCCGCTTCTTATTTTTCCTCTTTATTAATTGATGGCGTGATGAGTGTCTCGTATTTTGATATTCCTCGCAAATGGGTCTGTCATCATACTTGATATAAAGGCAAAAGTCTGCTCATGAGTCTATTATCTCTCCTTGATATGTGCCTCCACTTTATTTTCTAGATCTGTCTTGTGCCACAACACTTCTACAAGTTTCTGTATTTAGTAGAGATGGATCATTTGTAGCATACATCTCGTTATCTGACGAATTGCCAATTGCGAGTCACTGGTAATCCTCACATTCTCCAGTTTCATTTCTATTGCAAATCGTAGAGCATGTATTATAGCTTCGTACTCCGTTTCATTATTGGTAGACTCAAATTCCAATCTAAAAGCAAAAGCTAACTTATTGCCTTCAGCGAGATCACAACAATTCCCACTCCTTTACCTTCTCCATTTGATGATCCATCCACTAATATTTCCCACCGGTCCGGCTCGATTAACAAGTCTTTGGATCTCCATGTTCTTCTTCTACATCCATCATTTCATCCTTTGCTTCATCTTCCTCCAAAGGAAATTCTCGCGAGAAAGTCTGCGACAACCCGTGACTTGGTTGAAGATAATATTTCATATTTGAGTTTGCAATGGCTTATTTGAGCATTCCATCTTTCGACTCTTCCCGATCTTTTTGAATTTTTCATTATCGACTCGATTGGTACCTTTGTTACCACCCTAACGGTATGTGCACGAAAGTATATGCGAAGTTTAAACGACGTATAGACTAACGCCAGGATTAGTTTTTCAATCTTGAATAATTTCTTTCTGCTGACATTAAAAGTTTTCTTTGATATAATAGATTGGTTTTTCCACTCTGCGTCAGTTCAGCAATAAAAGCGCACTTAAGGCATGCGAAGTTGTCGCAGGTATATTAATAATTCCTCTCCTGGTTCTCGCTTTCCGCATAATGGATGGATATATCCATTAAATGCTCTTTGATCCCTTGTAAAGCCTTTTCACATTAAGTAGTCCACTTAAATTTCGATCCTTTTTCCTTATTTGAAAAAATGTTTACACTTATCGAGATGACCGCGAGATGAACCTTCTAGTGATGCTAACAACCCATTCAGCTTTTGAACATCCTTCTTTATCGCAGTGTCGGCATATCGCGAATTGCTTTTACTTTCTCCGGGTCAACGTGTATTCCTTCCTTTGATACAATGTAACCCAAGAACTTCCCTGACGCAACTCCGAAGGTACATTTTTCTGGATTGACTTTGATGTTGAAACGCCTCATTTGTTCAAAAATTTCTTTCAAGTCTCGGACGTGATCTTCCGCCTTTTTACTTTTTACTAGCATGTCATCTACGTATACCTCTAGTGTTTTATGTATCCATTCTGCGAATACTTCTTCTACCATCCTTTGATACGTTGCTCCAAAGATTTTCGCAAACCAAACGGCATTTTAGTATAGCAAGTATAATCCTCTTGGAGCGAAGAAAGCAAAGGTGTGCTCTTGGTCTTCCTCGGCGAGAGGAATTTGATTGTAACCTTTGTATCCGTCAGTGATGATACTCTTTCATTCCCGCCGCCGATTCGACCGGTTGTGGAATGTCGGTAATGGAAAACTGTCTTTAGGGCAAGCTTTATTTAGATCAGTGAAATCAATGCAAATCCTTATTCCCTTGTTCTTCTTTGGAACTATAACCATATTCGCTATCCATTCGGGATATTTTGCTTGTCTAATAATTCCGCATCCAAAGATCTTCTCAGTTCTTCTTCTATCCGAGGGTGATATCTTTGTTGCTATCTTTCTAATTCTTTGTTTAAATGGCTTCACATTTTTATCAATTTCCAACTTGTGACAGGCTACCGATGGATCTATACCGTGCACTTCATCCATATCCCACGCGAAGATATCTTTATAATCTCGCAATAGATCGACGATTCTTTTCTCTTCATCCGCTCCCATGTTAGTTCCAATCTTTAGCATCTTGGGTTTTTCCTTAGTTCCAATATTCACTTCTTTGGTTTGCTCTGCCGCGACGTAACTGGCCTTCGGTTCTCCCATAGGGGTCGGTCCTTTGGTTCTTTCGCAAGATCATTTTCTTCTCCCGAGATCTCGCTAGGTATGCATTTTCCTTCCTTCGCTCTTATCATGTAAACTCGAACTCTTCTTCTTTCTTAGTCGCCCTCGCCATCTTTTTGCGATACTTTGATATACTCTTTCGCTTGTTCACTTGTTCTTCGCAACACTTTACTTCATTTTGATAATATATTCTTCCTTTAGCAGCATCCCCTTTGATCTCGCCGATTAGGTTGGTGTAGGAAATTTGATACATTGATGAAGCGTCGACGCCACACTTTTTATTGCATGTACCCATGGTCTTCCTAGTAATATGTTATACGGTGATTCCATATCCACTACACTCAACGTCACCTGTGTTTCGATTCCTCCTAACGGAACACGGATTTCTATCTCCCCTTTAACTTTTGTTATGGATTTACCAAAACCTTGAATATTGTATGCCGCAAAAATCATATCTTCGTCTTTATATCCCATCTTTTTGTAAGCGTGATAAAACATGATGTTCACCAGACTCCCTGTATCAATTAAAACTCCATTCACTACCCATGTTTTCACTGTGTTCTCTAATTCCTCTCCTTCCTTATACGCGTTTATTGCGATCACCAGTGGAGATGTGTGATCCAAATTTTCTTTGGGTATTTCCCCCGCCGTGAATGTTATCTCTTGCTTCTCCCAATCCTTCAAAGGTGATGCGATTTCTCTATCTCAGTAACTTTCCTTCCTTCAAAATCCCGTTTGTGTATTCTTCCTCTGATATTTTCATGAAATTCATTAATCATTGCTCTTGTGTCTGTGCTGCATGCCATATCCTTTTCCTCTGCCTCATCCGATTCAAGATTTTCTTTTCTCATTTTCCTGATTCAAACAACTTTAATTGTGATCTTCTCTCTTTCACAAATGATTCAGATGTCCCTGTTTCTAGCGCATATGTAGTTGCAGGAAATCCCACACTACACCCCTTACTCAGTTTTGCTTAATTAATCCATTGAAAGATGTGTGATCAAGAATATTTATTAATTGATTCCCTGAAATGTTTACACAAGACCATAGAATTACACTTGGAAATTAAAGCGCTCTTAAACTTTTTCTCTCCTAATGACTTGCTTTACAATTCAAAAAGATCTCTCCCTTACAACAAATTCACTCAGCCCTTTATATAGGGTAATACATAGTGGATGACAGCTAAGCTATCCTTTATTTTCGGGAATGTCTCGCGAAGTGTCGCAAATGCGCAAATATTCATTCTCGCGACACTTCTTACCCCCGCTTGAGTTTCATGTCTTCCAATTGTTTTGTTTGTCGTTATTCATTGCGTCGTTTATTTTAGCTATCTGCGACTGTCTCGCGACACCGTCGTTTATTAATCCCGCGAGCCCTGTACGTTGCGATATTATGATCCTACATCTTATGAACAACCAATATGTGTGATTGAGTATAACCGCTCACAACTTGTTTGTGTTCATGGTATAACTATTCACAAAGATCTGAATTATGTATTGGTATGACTTTTATTAGTGAAACCGATCTTAAGTAATCACCCAGATGGTATGATCGGGTTTGTGATTTTATGTCTGACCAAATATGGGAAAGGGGAACCGATCCTAGTAAGAGGTACAGTACATCACAAAGGGGAACCGATCCTTGTATGGGGTGCAGCAAGGTTTATAACAGAAAGGGGAACTGATCCTATGGAAATGTGCAACGAGTTTTTAGGCAAATGGCAACCGATCCTATGGACATGTGCAACACATATAAGTTAGATACCATATATATGTGGGGAACCGATCCTAGTACCTAGTCAACCGAATTTTGGAAAGCTAGTGTGACTATGCACAATACTCACATGGAAGGTAGAACCGAAACTTGTTTTGGTAGAACCGTTAAACCCATGATTGTGATTGAATGTTTGTTTGATCAATCACATAGTTCTTGAAAGTCAGATGAACCAATTCTAAAATTGTTTAGAAGTGTGGCAAATCGGTTTCAAGGTTGTAAGTGTAAAAGAGAACTTACAAAGTAAGGATGTCGGCATACTTTGAACATGTGCTATGAATGTTTATTTATTTAATTTTTCAAAGTTATTTCTTAATAACTAAGAGAAGAGAATCCCAGGATCGAAACTAAGTAAGTTAAGAATCTTTTAATTAAGGGAACATTATCTATATACCCCTACTATGAGACCCATAGCAAATATACCATTTTGAACTTTACAAATACCCCTAAGCATAATACATTACTAAAATACCCTCTTTTGTGTAATGTATATACAAAACCATTACCATTAACCACTATTCAACAACAACAAAAAAAAAAATAATAAAAAATAAAATAATAAAAAAATAATAATAAGAAAACCTCTACTGTGCGCCATCACCACTGTCCACCACCGCCAACAACCACCACCACCGACCACCACCACCACTGTCCACCACCACCAACCGCCACTACCACCACCGACGACCACCACCGCCGCCGCCAACCACCACCACTGTCCACCACTACCGCTGCCAACCACCACCACTGTCTACCACCGCCACCACCAACCACCACCGCCGCCAACCAGCACCGCCAACTAGCGCCACTGTACACCACCAACAACCACCACCACTACCCACCACCACTGTACACCACCGACAACCACCACCACTACCCACCACCGCCACCAACCACCACCACTTTCATCCACCGCCACCAATCACCACCAGCAACCACCAATTCCACCACCACCATCTAGAGGCAACTTTTGAAAGTTGTCTCCAATCAAGGCAACTTGCTTTGAAGTTGTCTCCAATAATGGAGGCAACTTGTCAAGTTGTCTGCAACATATGGAAGCAACTAGCACAAGTTGTCTCCACATTATGAAAAGTATACACAAAAAATGAACCCGGCGTGAGTCGAACACGCATCATCTGACATGGAGTCAGTCGTGCTACCGTTGCACCACAGGTTTGTTAATGCAAAATGACATACAAAATCACATCCAAATAGATATACTACAACCATCGATGTATAAAACTACACAGAGATGTTTATGGTCCGTAACATATACATATCAAAATCACATACCAAAGATCTCCCGCTTCATATCTCTTTACCGCATTAGCACATTTTCATTTACAAACCCAAGAAGTGAGACTCACATATTCGCCACACCATCGTTGGTGCTCAACCAACAATTCAAACCACCACCGGACAACACCATATCCTCCATCTCTCGCTATCGCAACTCTACCTCGCAATGACTTCATGAGCATCAGCAAGACAACCATCATCAACAACTCAAAGACAACATGACTACTCTAAGATATATGTATAAGATAATTTGGATGAATGAATGGACCCAAAAACATAACCAAGTTGCCTCCAAACTGGAATCAACTAGCTCAAGTTGCCTCCAATATGGAATCAACTAGATCAAGTTGCCTCCAAAAGTGAAAGCAACTTTCTCAAGTTGTCTCCAAAAAAGGAAGCAACTAGCTCAAGTTGTCTCCATAACGGAAGCAACTTGGTCAAGTTGTCTCCAATAGTTTGAGCGCATCCAACACAAGTCCACCGCAACATCCACTACCACCACCATTGGTGCAAACAAATCAGATTGGAAGATCAACAAACCTGCAATATCATCTTCTCGGCTTCTTAACATCAACATCACCAATGCACGACCATCAACTACACCCCCTAACTGCAACTGCACTATAACCTCAACAAAACCAGTAATAAAAAAGCATTCCATCATTCATTAATTAGCTCACTACTCCAATTCCACTCACCAGCTTAGTCTCTGCAATTGTAACTCAACAACACCTCACCTCAGCTCCATGAACTACAATTTCTAACATTCAATCAGGCCACTGCAAAACCATCATCTAACTTTAACCATCAATATCATCTCAACCCATTCAGCTGCAGAGCTTACACATCAATACCAATTTGCAATGTTAACTCATAACATACATCTATCCGTGCAGCTCAATTCTTGAAATTCAGGACACCAACACCTCCATCTTATTGCAGTAAAGAATTCATAACCATTATTTCCCCAGCTTCACCTCAACTGCAACCACTGCATAGTTGCACCAGCTCCAACATCACTCCACAGTCCAGCTGCAATTTCCAGTTTCAACACACAAACCTGCACATCATATCCGACAGCACTGTCCACCTTCAATAACCTAAATCAAACCAACGCCATCTGAATCTTCAGACTCAGCTACTATCTCAGCAAACTGACCACCAATCACAACCATTTTGCATCTTGTCACACAACTGCAACACCAAATTCACACATACACTTTATTTCGACTGATTTCTTCATCATCTTCTTCTCTAATTCCATACGAACCCATATTCTCGACCTCTTACAAATGAACCCATATACTTGATTTCCAATCGAATCAAAATCAAGAAAAAGTAATTAAATTAAGATTCGTAACAAAAATTTCATGAATAAATCTATAGTTGTTAAATTCCAATTAATCAAACATGAACCAAATCAAAATCTATAATTTTTGAAAAAGTAATCCAATACCTAAAATTCTATCTCAACCTTTTGAATCTTCAATCGATGTAGAAATTACAAAGTTAAAACGAGAAGAAAAAGAAGAATAAGAGCTCCGAATCGATTATGCTTATGAAGTTTGATTTCCGATGGTTATGAAAGTTTGATTTTGAGATCTCGATTAAAATCGAAAGCCTAAATCTCGATCTCCACCACCACTTTAGAACCGAACGGAGATTAAATCTCAATTTGTATCATGATGGATCGAAATTACCCGAAAATGAAACCTAAAATCGATCTCCGATCTCCTGAAATTGAATCTCATATTGTAAATCGGTGACAAACCGAGAACAAGAAGAAGAAGAAGAAGATGATGATGATGCTAAAACTGTTGATAATGATTATAGACGGTGGCGATGGTGATTGTGGCGTCGTAGATGTGGTGATGGTGGTACTGGTTGCGGCGGCGGGTTTAAGCCAGAGGAGGAGATCGGTGGTATATTTCTTCTGTTGGTTTCATCGAAGAAATGAAGAAGAATAGATAAAAGATGTAAGAGGCTAAAACAGGAAGTCAACAAATTGTGATTTTGTTTTGGACTTGTTTTTTACCCCTCGAGGGTGTTTGTGCAAAGCCCATGGATAGTAGGGGTAATAATAACATTCCCACTAAAAGTAAAATTCAAAGCCCCTTATCCATATATCTTTGGTAATGACTAAATTGCCTCCTGATTAATTAACACTAATCTATTGAATTACTTAAGTTAATAATGTTAAATTAAATTTGCTAAGTAAACATTTTGATTGTTATTTTTGTTAGATTTAAATTAATGAATCTTGTTAGGAAAAAATAATGTTTTTTTTTTTTGGGGTTTTTGAGAGTTTTGTAACGAATTACTCTAGTCAAATACTTATCAAGGTGGAATTGAACAGAGTGTTGGTTTAATTTTTCAAATTACAGAAGGAATTAACAGTTTCGGGATTTTCAGGCATGGAAAGTCTGTCATTCTCGCTAAGACAATAGCATGCTGACTAAAAACAAAAATGGGACACAAGAAACATTCTTTTTTTTATGGTTGATGGTCGTCATGGTCGAAAATGCATCAGCGTGACAACCAACCAATTATCAGCAAGATAGGTTTTAAAAACTGTGAAGACTAATTACACAATAATACACAGGAAAACAAGTATTTTGATCGTTTTTGTTTGACATGGCCGTAATTGCACTGAAGTGACGACGACCTACACATAGTCGTCAAGTAAAGTTTTTAAACCTTTGACGACTAATAAAAAATTCTTAATACATAAAAACAAGGATTTGGAAGTTCATAGGCGTCATGCTTTAGATTTTTCAAAACTTACGACTTTTCATTCTACATCCATAGTCATCAAAGTATTTGTGAAGAATACCATGGGACGGCGAATGTTAACTTTCGGAAGAAAAATAATCGTCATGATATTCATCTTACGAAGATGACGACTATAAGTAACCATGAAAAGTTGTCAGCGTAAGTGAAGAGATATCCTGACGACCATAAAATATCAATTCCGTAATTCCGATTTTTCTAACATAATTTGACATTTAAACAACAAAATAAAATAGTAATAATCTCATTTACTATAATTTGACATTTAAACAACAAAATAAAATAGTAGTAATCTCATTTACTTTAATCGACGATTAAATTTTCGAATCGACGAGCTTTAACGGAGAATGATAGATACGGATGGAAAGAAGATCAATCGGTCGTTAGGATAGAGGAAGAAGGAGACGATGAAAGGAAAGTCATATTACACCCCTTAGCATATCCTTTAGGCCCACCTAAATTGATGTATACCCCAACCGCCAGGGCTACGATGTGGTCGGGCCACATCAAAGAAGTATGTGACCCTTACTCTTTTTCTGCCACGTCTTGGAAATTTTTAAGAACAAAATAATTGGGCCGACCGAGCGAAGCGAGGGAGGACCTTTATATGGCCATTTTCTTTGTAAAATCTAAGTGATCAATTACCACAAAAAGAATGAGAATGGTTAGGGCCGAAAAACCAAAAATGTCCCTCCCTTTTAGTCCAATTATTATAACTCCTTATTTATCTTATCTTTTCAGAGGTATAATTGGCAACCAAACTTTAATATAATATATCTAAAAATTCGTGCCTTGGAATTTTACAAATTTTATCTCGTTGGAAAGGTTATAAAAAACTCTACGCAACGAGAACAAACAACAATATTAAATTTAAAGTTTTTGCGAAAACTTCGGAGGTATTTATCATTTTAGGTATAATTTTAGAAAATTAAATGTATATTTATTATGCAAACACCACAAAGGATACATAATACTTTATGTAACAAATTTTTTGTTTATGCATCAACTAATTTTCTGTTGCAATTAATAAAACGATGTACTCCCTCCGTTTCAAGAAAAATGATACTTTCATTTTAGGCACAATTTTCGAAAATTAAATGCATGGCCATTATGCAAACCACCACAACAGATGCATAAGACATCATGCAACCATATTTTGATTTAAGGATCGATTAATTTTCCGTTTCAGAAAAAGTGATACTTTCATATCCCGTTTTAGGAAAAGTGATACTTTCACCCGTTTCGGGAAAAGTGATACTTTCGCTCCGTTTCGAAAAAATGAAACTTTCGCTCCGTTTCAGAAAAAGTATCACTTTTTTTGAAGTGGGTTAAAGTATCCCTTTTTCCGAAAAGGGGAGAAAATATCACTTTTTCCGAAACGAGGCGAAAGTATCACTTTTTATTAAGAAAGCGTAAAGTATCACATTTTATGAAACAGGACGAAAGTAATCGCAGACAAACCCCATCTTTAGATTTTTTTTCGGTCGGCCTTTCCACCGTGGCAACGGTCGTACTAATTTTTATGTTCTTTTTTTTTTTTTTTTGGAGAAAAAGTAGGATGTGTTTTTAGTTAAAACTAACTTCTCATGTTGAGGCAGAAAGAGAAGAGGGGCCACATACTTCTTTGATGTAGCCCGATCGCATCGTAACTGCTCCATACCTCCAAATTAATCTGAGTATACCTCAAGCTCGAGTCTCGTTTTTGCCACAAACTTTCTTATCGGATAAACTAAAACCTTGTTTTCTTTTGACTTTCTTTTTTTAAGAACTTTTTTTTTTTCAAATCAACGATTAGATATTCCACGAAATTTCCTTTCTCCGTTGGTTCTCAATTTGCAGTTAGTCGGTTACATTTTAAATTTTAAAATCCTCTTGGAGGCAAATAACCCGCCAAAAATGAATATCCCGCCCAATTTGATAACAGACTCCGAATATATATGACACGATAGGATCTGATCTTGCTTCCCCTATAAAAACCACTACAGTTTCTGAGTAGAAAACGCACAAAAACAAATTATAGCTTTGATGTTTGAAGAACTTAATCCAGGAGGTGATGGTCTGTGCATTGCTTTTTCTTTTCTTCTTTGTTCATTCTTTTGATTTTGTATATATATTCTTGGACCATGAATAAGATTAGAGAAGATTTGCTTTTAGAGTGATAGGAAACTGTTTGGTTTTGTAAAATGATTGTTAGAAATACAGGGTTCTTATCTCAATCTACTATTATTGTTTTGTGTTTTTTTATGCTAAATCTGGTTTAAGGTTTCTTGTAACACTTTTAGTGAATCTAATTTATATACATGACTTCGGCATTGTTTTTCTATAACACTTTTACAGATGATATCTTCTTTTTTTATTTCACAGCATAGTCCTGGCAAAGATTGAGAACAGCAAAATCTTACGGCAAAAACGCATATAGGTATTCCTCATAGAAATTATATGGTGAATAAACCTTCAGTTGTTTGTAGCATTCATTTATGGTTAGATATTTATTTTATTTTGACAAGAAAAGGGCATTTATGGTTAGATATGAAACACCCCTCTATCCATTTATGGCCATTTTAAGCTTTACATACCAAGTTTCATATTTTTGTATGATATGTTCAATTTAGATGAGCATATAGTGCATTACTAGCAGTTCGTATTGTTTGTTTCTTTATAAATCTTCTTTTTTCATTAGGAGTAAGACGAAAACGAGGAGGCTCGTGAAATGATGACGATTGATCCACATGTATTGAGATCAAAGAGGAAGTGCAAAGTTCGCCAACAGATATATGTATCGATAGTGAACCGTCTTCCCTCAGAAATTGCCATAGAAATACTATCTCGTTTACCCACTGATTCAATCTTACAGTGCAGACTAGTGTGCAAAACATGGCAGAAGATACTTCGTCATCCTTCATTTGCTCATGTGCACTCGAATCAATTATCACAGGTGAATGTCAAGAGTGTTATTGGTGCTAAGGCTGGTTTCGGGTTTTTTTTTGTTTTACATTCTGGCCAAAATACAACGATGAACTGTACTACGGAGAGTATGATGACCAGTCTAAGAACAAACTTATAAGAATCAACCAGCCTCCCATTATTCATCAACAAATAGTTGGTGCATTTCATGGGTTGATTTGTTTTTGCAGCTTTTCTAATGTTGGCGGTTCTAATGTCCACGAACCTACCTATATTAGTAATCCTGTCACCAGAGAATACACGACTTTTCCAAAATTGGAAATTATTGGCGATCACAAGATCGATACTGTGGTGTGTGGTTTTGGTTACCATTCTTCTATCAAGAAGTACAAAATTGTAAGAATCTACTATATCCAGAACCAGCCCTTGGGACGGGTCCAGGTATATACACTTGGAGGTGGTAGCAGTGGCTGGAGAGACGTGGGAGAAACCACTTACTCACTGAGACATAATAAACTCTGTTGGCGGGGTGATCGTTCACCGTTTGGTGTGCTTGCAAATGGAGCTCTTCATTGGCTCGACACCGAACAAAAGATTGTGTCCTTCGATTTGGTAGCAGAGAACTTATATTTGCTCCCATCACCACCTTTTGTCTCTGATACTAGTGTGACGAATTGTTTTCAGCTTCAGGTACTGGGAGGATGCTTGTGTTTTGTTCATCTAAAGCCAGATAAATTCTTAGACATATGGTTCTTACGGAAGAATGGTGAGAGTAGTAGTTCTGACGTGAACGAGCAGGAGTACGACTCATTGACTTGGATCAAGGAGTTCAGTATGCCAATAATGGGTGATGCTGCAGAGCCATTTTCCCTTACAAATAGTGGTGAAGTGCTACTGTGGTACAAGTCTACTATCTGTTGTTTTGATAAAAAAACTGCAGCCTTCAATAAGCTTTTGGGTGGCACTCTTTTGGATGGCACTTGCTATCGCGCAGTTCCTCACACAAACAGCTTTCTTTCGCTGAAAGCTCTTGGAGAAAGGTGCAGGTCCAGAAAAAGATACAAGGCTAATCCATCACCTAAGGAATTTTTCATAAAACATTGGAGGAATGCATGAAAAATATTTCATTCGAATCTAGTCACATGCTTTGCGGAAGTCAGTATTTTTTTTTTTTTTTTTTTTTTGGAATTACTGGTACTAGATATTATTTTCTGTTTTAGTTTGAGACACTAAATTGTAGTATTTGCTATGTTAATTTCTTAATCTAATTGATCTAATTGTGAAAGATGTGGATCAACTTTTCTGCATTTTCAAGCGTCCTGCAAATGCCACCAGACAATCTCCATGCAGAGTTAGAAATCTTCTGTAGTCTCATCAAAAAAATAGCTTTGACGAAATTCTCCATGCAGAGAAAAGCTTTGACGAATTTCTCCATGCAGAGAATAGCTTTTTTTTTTTTTTTTTTTCAATTTCGTTTTTATATCATTAATGAGACATTTCACGAAATTTCAGCAGGATTTTTTCTCCGTTGATTTCCATTTTGCAGCTAGTCAATCACATTCTTTTTGATAAGTTTTCAATTTAAAATCTAAAAAATAAAAATAAAAAGTATCTTGGAGGCACATAACCCGCCAAAATGAATACCCCGCCCAAATTGATAACTGCCGCCGAAAATATAGGAAATTAAAACCACGACAGTTTCTGAGTACAGAACGCACAAAATTTTTTATAGCTTTGACGTTTGAAGAACTTATTCCAGGTGATGGTATGTGCCTATTCATTAATTGCTTCTTCTTCTCTTATTTGTTCAATACTTTTGATTATGTATATTCTTGGATTATATATAACTGTAGAGAAGTTTTGCTAAAATACTTTTAAGAGTGATAGGAAACTGTTTGGTTTTTGGTTACAGGGCTCTTATCTCAATCTGCTATAGTTTTTTGTGTTTTTTTTTATGCTAATTAAATCTGGTTAGGGACTTATGGTATTTGATATTTTTTGTCTAAGTTTTCTTGTAACATTTTAATTTCTGGGGTTGCTAAGAAATACTGTATGAAATTTTTGTCTAAATGATTTCGGCGTTGTTTTTCTTTGTAAGACTTTTAAATCTTTTTCTATTTTACAGCATAGTCCTGGCAAAGATTGAGAAGAGCAAGACTTCACGGCCAAAGCGTATAAAAGTATCTTCCTCAAGAAATTTATTTGGATATTCAATCCTCAGATGTTTCTTTGGTTATCTTGCAGTGTTGTACGTAGTAGCATTTCTTTATGGTTAGATATGAAACGAATTCTCTTTACTCATAAGCAGATACTATATGAGACTGTTGTGTACTTGTGTGTAATTTGTCATATGGTTACGTACGCACTTTGTTTTCTCGTTTTGCTCGTTGAATTTTAACCAACCTCCAGGAGCGAGGTCTAACTTTTTTTGTTCATTTGTTCATAGCTTAGCTCTTTGAGTATATTCTAGAGGTTGTCCATGTTTATTGATTGTTGAGAAACACAGAAATGTCCACCACTTGCTTCATTGCACTAGCATGATAATTGTATAATAAAACTATAGAAGTGGCAACGGAATGCCGATAATTAACCCATAGTCGCATGCCAGTTTTAAGCTTTACAGTACAAGTTATCATATTTTTGTATCATATTTAATTTAGGTGAGCATCTAGTGTAAGTATTATCAGCAGTTGGCATTTTTGGTGCTTTACAAACATTCCTCTTTCAGGAGTAAGAGATGGAGAAGAAGAAGAAGAAGAGTCGTGAAATGATGATGATCGATCCAAATGTTTTGAGATCAAAGAGAAAGTGCAAACTACGCCAAGATATACATGTATCGCTAGTGAACAGTCTTCCCTCAGAAATTGCCATAGAAATACTATCTCGTTTGCCCACTGATTCAATCTTGCAGTTTAGACTAGTGTGCAAAACATGGAGAAAAATACTTGGTCATCCTTCTTTTGCTCATGTGCACTTACAAAAATTTCCTCATTTGCATGGCAGCAGTTACCCATGTCGTTCTTCTGTTATTGGTGCTAAGGTTGGTGCTGGTTTCCTTTTTGGATTTGCGTTTTCTCCGCATCACTTCTCTGAACTGTACTATGGGGAGTATGATGACACGTCTAAGAAGAAACTTAAATGGATCAACCAGCCTCCCATTAAGCTTCACTCAATGGTTAGTTCATGTAACGGGTTGATTTGTTTTTCTGATTTCGTCCGTGGTCATTATGTCCGTGAACCTAGCTACATTAGTAATCCTATCACCAGAGAGTACGTGACTCTTCCGAAACTGGAAATTACTAGTGAGAACAAGATTGAATCTATGGTGTGTGGTTTTGGTTACCATTCTTCGATTAACAGGTACAAAATAGTAAAAATCTACTATATCCAAAACCAACCTTTGGGACGATTCCAGGTATATACGCTTGGAGGTGGTAGCAGTGGTTGGAGAGACATGGGAGAAACCGCGCGCTTACTCACTTCAACATAGTAAACTCTGTTGGAAGGGTGATCGTTCCCCATTTGGTGTGCTTGCAAATGGAGCACTTCACTGGCTTGACATGGAACAAAAGATTGTGTCCTTCGATTTGGTGGAAGAGAAGTTATATTTGCTCCCATCACCAGATTTTGTCTATGCTGCCGGCACTGTGACAAATTGTTTTCAACTTCAGGAACTGGGAGGATGCTTGTGCTTTATTCATCTTAAACCAGATAAATTCTTAGACATATGGTTTTTAAGGAAGAAAGGGGAGAGTAGTAGTTCTGACGTGAATGAGCAGGAGTACGACTTATTAACATGGATCAAGGAGTTAAGTATACCAATTATGGGTGATAATGCAGAGGCATTTTCCCTTACAAAAAGGGGTGAAGTGCTACTATCATACAAGTCTAATATCTACTCTTATGATCCAAAAACTGTAACTTTCATGAAGCTTTTGGATGCCAATTGTTATGGTGCAACTCCTCACATGAACAGCTTTGTGTCGCTGAAAGCTCTTGGAGAAAGGTGCAGGTCCAGAAAAAGATACAAGGCTAATCCATCACCGAGGACAATTTTCATAAAACAGCAGACGAATGCATGAAAATATTTCATTTGATTTTAGTCATATGAATTTCATTTTGTTTTTTCTGTTGATTTACTGGTAGTAGATATTATTTTATTTTATTTTTAATTTGAGACACTGAATTTCAATACTACGTATTTGCTATGTCAATTTCTTCATCTCATTGTCTGTTCTTTACAGTTGAATTCCTAAGCAGCAACATTTTTTTCTTACCGAGCACGAGCAGGACACTAGGTCTGTTCTTTACAGTTGAATTTTGCGAGTCCCTTGGATACCCTTGTGCTCAAAGTAGAAAATTTGGGGCACGAACGACTTTTACTAGTTCAGCTTCGTAGCTTCATAAGGTTGGGTGCCTAGCAGTTGAGGATGAAGCATTTCTGGAAACAGACCATGCATTTCTGGAAACAGACCATTCTGACGTTGAAGCTGGACCGACATGTATCCAGTTGTGCTCAATAAAAGACCAATTTTCTGCATATTTGGGTGTCCCACGAAAGCGACCAGACAATCTCCGTGCAGAATTAGCATATAATCTCATCATAAAAAATCTGACTGGATTTTGGCCCTGGAGTGTGTTGGAGCTTTGGATTGTCACAGAAAAGCATTCCTCTATTCACCAATAATCTTTGCAAGAACAAACTCCATTCTGAAAGATGTGGAAACGATTGCCATCTTTTATTATAAGTTTCCTTTCAAATGAGGCTGAAATGAACTTACTCGCGTTGTGGCAATCATTACAAATTCGAAGGTTCTTCATTATCCGAATAGTTGTTCCTGGTTTCATTCTCAATAATCCAAAAGCAATTGCTAGTTTCTCGCTGTGGTGATACAGAATGTCTCTCTTTATGTCATCTGTTAAGTCTTGGAAAACAGAATTAAGGTCAGGAACATAACCTTCACCTTCAATCTTTGCTATCAAATTCATCAAGAAGTTGCAAATTTCAGTATACTGAACATGATTTTTATCACCTGCCATGAAAGTAAAGATTGTTCGGTCTATCTCAATTGAGCTTATTCCTGGATCCTTCTTCAGTCCCTTCGATCTTAACGATACTCTAGTCTTCTTAACACCTTCCCAGTCTCCTGAAAGCGCATACATATTTGAAAGCAAAACATAGTACCCAGCATCATTAGGATTTAACTCAAAAAGTTTTCGCGAAATCTTCAGTCCTAACTCTATATTCCTATGAATACTGCAAGCACCAAGTAAAGCTCCGTATACCCCTGCATCTGGTTTTAATGGCATGTTATTTACTATTGAGTAAGCTTCATCCAATCGCCCTGCACGTCCAAGAAGATCAACTATGCAGGAATAATGTTGCAAATTAGGCTCTATATTCCATTGTTTGATCAACTGATTGAAAAGTACGAGACCTGGATTAACCATCCCAGCATGAGTACATGCACATAATACAGATATGTAAGTTGACTCATTTGGTTCTATACCTGACCTCTTCATTTGGAAAAAGAGACTAACTGCATCATCACTGTAACCATTCATCCCTAACCCTGCAATCATAGAATTCCAACATACAACATCCCTTTCCTTCAGTCCTTCAAAGTATAGTTTTGCACTGTCAAGATTCCCACAGTTCGAATACATATCTATTATAGCAGAACCCACGAAAATATCATCTTCGAAACCTACTTTAATTGTAAATGCATGAACTCGTCTACCTTGTTGCATTGCTCCTGACTTGCTGCAACTCGAAATCATACCCAGTAACGCGACTGAATCAAGTAAAATCTCATCTATTTTTATCATCTGATTGAATATGTCCATAGCTTTATTCCCAAACCCAGCATCCGAAAAACCCGACAACATTAAAGTCCATGTGACCACATCTTTAACCGGCATCTCTTCACTGAAAACTCGGTAAGCATCTTCAATGCACTTGAGTTTCACATACATCTCCAACAAAGCAGTCTTAACAAGCAAACAGTTATCGAACCCACTTCTAATAATAAAACTGCGAATTATACTTCCTGTTTGCGGACACTCTATCCGCGAACACGAAGCTGTCAAGCTCATCATAGTGACCAAATCAGCAAAAAACCCATTTCTCTGCATTCTTTTAAATTGAACAATTCCTTCCTCACCCAGTCCATTATCTGAATATCCTGAAATCATAGCATTCCAAGAAAAAACATTTTTCTCCGGCATTGCATCAAACACTTGCTCAGCAACAGAAACCAAGCCACATTTCATGTACATATCAACCAGAGACGTTCCTACAAACAAATTAATCTCCAAACCCAATCGAATCAAGAAAGAATGTATCAATCTCCCAAAGTTAACCAATCCCAGTTTAGCAAAAACAGGTAAAACACTCGTCGCCGTTACCTCATTAGGCAATAAACCATTCATTATCATCTCACGAAAAAACTCAACAGCTTCATCATACAACCCATTTCTAGCAAACCCAGATACCATAATTGTCCAAGAAACCACATTTTTAGAAGGAATGCGACCGAAAATACACTCTGCAACTCCCAAAGCACCACAACAAGCATACGAATTCACCAATCTATTGCAAAGGAATATGTTATTAGCCAATCCTGACACGATTATACGAGAATGAAGCTGTTGCAAGGGCTTTAAATCTCTGAGATGTTGTAATATTGAAGCATAATTTGATGGGTGTTCGAAAGTTTTCAATCTAGGAGTTTTAAGATTGTTGGAATTATATAGACGAGGATTGTGCAAGTTTGTTAGATTTGCTAGATAAATAATTTTTTGGTGGGAAAGGTTCCGGTTTTTCAACGTTAGAACTTGAATCATTTCTTTATTTTTGTACTTGCTTCAATTTTCGACGTCTGATTTTTATAGCGAAAATTTGGTTTTTGGGCTTCAAACTTGAGGCTTTACTTAAATCTTGTCCCTTTGACCAAGTCAGCTTTCTACCAAATCTTGGCCCTTGCATCACCCGGAATATGATTCCTATGGAACTGCATAGCTTTCTACCAAATTTTAGCAATTTGATTAAACAGAAGGGGTGAAATCACAGAAACAAAGAGTTGCAGCTGGAACTGCATTTTGAAAAAAGCAATATCATTCTTGCAAACAAAAATGTGATCTGTAGGCAAATTGGACCTATGAGTCCACGCCTTGCAGGTTTGCTTAGTGCCATTTTTCTCATTCTTACAGGAAGAATAGCAGCAGTTGGTAGACTGCACACAAATGGTTCAAAACTTCAAATATTTGAGTTACACAGCTTAATATTGCAACATAGTTGTAATCAGATATTCCAGCCATCCTTCTTACAAGACATAATTCCATCTAAATTAAAGCATACATTACCAAAAAAAAAAAAAAAATTTAAGTAAACTGTTGCTGAGATATTGCACGCCTGATTTTGCACAAAACCATAAAAATTTAACACATTTATTCAAAGTAGATCTCATATTATTTATAATAAGCTCCAGTGATACATCCCTTCAGACATGGTTATTTCTTAAATAAAAATGAAAAACACTAGTGACCAAAAGATCTGCAGCCTGGAAAATATGTATAAATCATTTGCTGGTGCAGAATTCTCACCGTGAACTGAAACCCATAGCCTCAGTCAGACCATGAGACACCAGTATCACACTATTGAAAAAAAAAAACAAAAAAAGACAGCAAAATCACGATCTGTCGGATAAGTAAAGACAATGTCATGAGCAACCCGTTTGATTTGCCTAGATGCTGGAGCTAAAGTTTTCATTTGAGAGGAAAAGTCATAATGACAATCAACAATGATGGATGATGATTTGTGGAGTATGTAAGAGTTCAACACAAATACTTCATTCATAACCTTAGTATGTAAAACCATTATAAAACGAATTTCAGTAGAATGAGTTTGAAAATTGAGGGGTTTGAAGAACAGATCTAGAATTTGAGGGAGAGAGAGATACGGAGACTGCCCTGTATTTTTTTAGGGAGAGAGACATTTGTTGTCAAAGACCTGCCGAGCCTTACATTTTATATGTCAAACTTTCTAAACCCTAACAAGCTAGAAAGAGCGTGGAGGCCCCTAATGAGCCCACGAGTCACCTTGGTAGAAATGTTCTAGTGGGAAATTGTGTCCATGGAGCCGGAGCATGGTTACGATTGGTTAGGTTTTAGCCTCATCTGCACTCATCCAATATATATGACATATTTCAAGTTTGATACATGTCCAATCCAATACAGAGTGGATCTCAAGTTTAATATATGTAACAGATTTGCATCCAATGAATGTACCGACAAAAATATTAGATCACATAAATCCAACGATTTTGTTATTAACATGGACCGGAAACATCATTAATCACGTAAACTGATTTGTATTTGTCACGAGAAAATGGCCTTAATTTTCACCTTTAACCTTAAAAGAGTTAATTACTTCATAGGTCTCCCGACGTAGATTATATATTTGCCATAAAAATCATAAGTCGAGATTGTTGTCATAAGAATCCTAACGCAATGCATTTCTCGCATTGCTTTTGGATCTAAAATAGTGTACAACCCAACACTCTCTATAATCATTAAATTCACAACTGGTGGGTCTAGTTTGGTATTTAGGGTACACACAAGTAAATCATACGGACTTAACATCTGCATGGCTAATCAACAAAGACATAGAAGCATAAATTAAAGATATAAGATCTTATGAAATCTATGTGGTTCGACACAATCATATTGAGACAATCAAGGATTGTAGACCTATCTTCCTTCTTACTAGTGTCTATAAGATTATTGCAAAGGTTTTAGCTACAAGGCTAAATTTGTTATGGATAAGCTTATTTCTCCTATGCAATGTGCTTATATTGAAGGAAGACAAATTATTGATGGTACTTTAATTGCTAATGAACTGGTAGACTCTAGACTAAGATCTGGAAATGCTGGGATTGTATGCAAAATTGATCTTCAGAAGGCGTTCGATAGAATCAATTGGAGATATCTTGAACTTGTGCTTAACCAGATGGGTTTTAGTGGGAAATGGTGTAATTGGTTGAGGTTATGTTACTCAACTTCTTCATTCTCAGTTCTTATTAATGGGTCTTCTTTCAGTTACTTCACTAGTACTAAAGGTGTTTGTCAAGGTTGTCAAGGTTTTCTCCTCTTTTGTTCAATATTGCTATGGAGGGTTTTTCTAGATACATGGATGGAGCGGCAAATTAGAATCTATTTAGTGGGTTTTCCGTTTCTCCTACAAGTATCACATTCAATCACCTTCATTATGCAAATGATACGATCTTCTTTGTGGGTAATAAAAAGGATGAGTTATATAACCTATTTTCATCACTGCATTGTTTCGAGTATATAGCCGGTTTGAAGGTAAATACTTCTAAAACGAGGCTTATTGTTGTTGGAGATGTCCCGGACTTGACTATATGCGCAGAAGAATTCGGGTGTTCGACTAATTACTTACCTTTTATGTACTTGGGTATGCCGCTTGGTGCAAAGTCTGGATCAAAAGGAATTTGGGACCTTATAATAGAAAAATTCGATGCAAGATTATCAGTTTGGAGGCGTATATCTTTATCGAGGGGAGGTAAACTAGCTCTTCTAAAATGTATTTTATCCTCTCTCTCCCCACGTACTATTTTTCGTTGTTCAAAGCCCCTATCTCAGTTATTAAGATTCTAGAAAAAAAAAGATGTGCAACTTTTTGTGGGAGTACAAAGAAGGTGCAATCTCATTTGGTAAACTGAGATTTGGTTCGTGCAACTAAAGAACGAGGCGTACTTGGTGTGTGTAATCTCAGACTTATGAATTTATCTTTGCTAGCTAAATAGTGTTGAGATTTGGGGTTGAAAAGAACAAGCTTTGGTACCGGATAATTGAAGATAAATATGGCTCGGGACTATTCATACTAGATCCCTCAGAAGGTTACTCAAACCTATGGTGTCCGTTGTTGGTGTGTCATTGATGAAGCGGCTGGAGTGGTCAGTCAGAACTCGACACTTCATTTGCATTCAGGTAGTTCTATTGCTTTCTGGAATGAAATTTGGTGTGGTCATCTTCCATTAGCAACGACACATCCAAACCTCTATAAGTTATCTAGAGAAGGAAATGTTACAGTTGCATCCATGATTTCTTCGGAAGGCAGTTGGATGTTTGATTTCAAGTGAGTCCTTACATTGAATGCAAGAATTTTCCGGTCTACTCACCGTGATTGGTGATAATCCCCAAGCTTGTGACGGTCTAGCGACACTCAAAGGTGGAAACTCCATTCAATGGGAGTTTTTACAAAGAAAATCTTTATACTCCAAGTTGGTCGCAGAAGCTGGAATTGCACAATTTCCTTATAAGTTCATTTGGAAACAGGCAGTACCTCCGAAGATAAACATCTTAATGTGGTGTTTGATACATGGTAAATTAAATACCTTTGATATTCTACAACACAAAGGTATGAATCTCCATAACTCTTGTATTTTATGTGGAATATGTCTTGAGTCGCAAGATCATCTGTTCCTACACTACAAAATCACATACAAAATTTGGTCGAATCTACTTCCTAGTACAGGCTGGATATGGGTATTACCTGGTTCCATGAGAAATCTGGAAGATATTTGGCACCACAATCATTTCTCAAATTCTGGTAACTTTGTCTGGGGTTTAATTTCGACGGCTATAGTAAGCACCATTTGGAAAGAAAGAAATTGTAGAAGATTTGAAGAGCACTACTTGTACAAGACTGACAATGATTTAATCTATGATGCTAAGTCTCTAGTTTTGGCTTGGGCAGCAGCAGCAGGACATAGAGTCCATCTGAATTTTTCGAATACGGTTTTGTGTAACTGGAACTCAATCTTCTTGTAATTTTTTTTGTTGTTTTCTTTTTAATCTACCTCTGGTAGATCTCTTTGTACATCCTCATCTATTTTAATAAATCTTCTCTTTAGATCAAAAAAAAAAAAGGTGTTACAAGTTTTTTATAGTTTAAATGGTAAATGATCACTCTCTTATACAAGTTTCTTCTCTCTCTTTCTCCATCCTTTTCCTCTCTCAAGCTTCCAACCCCTAGTTATGCCGCTTAATCTTGTATTTGTAGAGCTGTAAATCAGATCCATTGGACGCTCTCGTTATCGTTAATACCACATCACGGGTCTAAGTAAGTGGTCATCACTCTTGAGACGGGCCCCGCTTGATCCGATGGGTGGTTTTTACATACCGCGTTATGTCAGATAGTGTCATTAAATGCTGAGTGGGCTGGTCCCCTACTCGCCCAATCTCTCTCTTATTGTCTTGTCTCATCATTCTTCACGTAGTTTCATCTAGGCGATTATTTTGCATAATATGTTTCTTCTCACTTATTGTCTTGTCTCTCTTATTGTCTTGTTTCATCATTTTTCACGTAGTTTCATATACCAACTATCACAGTTTATATTTTAGGAAATGCTCTAAGAAAGGCTATCACTTCGAATCTATAGTCAAGGTGCACGGGGTCTTACCGTCTAGCCGTTGGTACTCCGCATCTTCATGGAGAATTCAATTTCATCGAGTCCATATCGAAGGATTTTTCCGAGGCCTTCCTGGATTGGGGCGTCGGCAAATGCTCAAATTCGTTCTTTGTCCAACTAAGGACACGCCGAAAGTGGTCTCCTCATTCAATTAGAAAAAAGACCTCCTAGATGAGCCTATTTGAGTCACATGAGTTTTTTTTTTTTTAATCAAGATGAGGACATAGAGGATGGAAAATGTGAATAAGACCAGTCAATATAACCATGAAATGGATCTCATTGGGGTGAAATTGATTCAAAAAATATTTTCATAATATGTTTAGCATTAATATAACTCTCTTAAACACTTCTAAGACTTGATTGATCACTTAAACACTTCTAAGACTTGATTGATCACTTAAACACTTATATGTGTGCATCATAATTAAACTCTTAAGTATTTGAATGAATATCAAATTGCTTTTAGTTCTTTGGCAAATTTTCCATACCACCATGGTCATTATACACTGGTTCAAAAGAATCGAAACTAAGTGTATATTCTTCAATTGTATTTTTCAAGAATAAAGTTTGCTCGATTCTCAAGTTGTCTTAACTTGAATTCTGAGCAACCCATGGTTTTGGAAAAACTATAAATAAAGATGCTCTTTCAACTGGGAAAATAAATCCCTGACACTTTTTGTCCTAGTTGACTCTAGAGTCGTCCTCCATTGACCTAGTTTTCCTCTGAGAAACATAATTAGGTATACGACTAAAAGACTTCGTTTTAGGGATTCGTGAATCAAGGTCTGACTATCTTTACCTTGATAGTTTGTGTACATTGGTCTTTCTTTTTTGTTATCGAGGTTCTCATAATCACTTTCAGACAAGATAGATAGTAATCGCAAATTTATCTTCATCTCAGAATTTGTGGTTTCTCAAAATAGATACCTGAAAACTGATCATAGTTGATATTTTGAAGATTATTCTTGAGACATGGTTAAGAATCTAGGATGCTCTTCGGGAGTCGTACGATCCGGATTTGAGAGGATTACTAGCTTTTTCTATTGCAAATAGATTTCCACACCTTGATCTTTGATCTAAAAGGAAATCAAATAGGCTTATCTGTTAGAGGCAAATTGGTATCAAAAGTCTTCACTGCGGCTGGAGCAACTCTTGGGCTGTAAACGTCAGCTAAAGGAATCAAGTACGTAGAGCCTTGCGAGGTTCAAGAGACGTAAGAAGCGCGACTGTAACTGAATCGCTTGGAGGTTGGATTCGGTCTCAACTACATTTTAGTCCGAAGTTTGTTTAAGGGGGAACACTAGTTTGGAGTAGTTTTTATGTGTTACGTTATCTATTCCAAATTTATCATCTTCCATGTTGAAAGTTTATTAATTAAAATTTATTTTGGAAGATGACTCGCAATATCTAATCTTCATGGATTATATATCTGTATTTCTTATTTTATGAGATTTGTTCTTTGATATCATTTTTTGGTGATTATAACATATATCTCATATTTTTTCATAGGTTAATCTCTTTCACTCTTGCAAAAGAGGAGTAAATTATTTTGATCTCTCGCACGATTACACTTTTGTGAATAAACTGCTACAGGACTCCGTAAGATGTTCTTTGGAGATCGACTTACTTCCTTGATTGTGTCAGCACCAGGGAATAAGTGGTGAGCTTTAATCTGTACATTCGTACATGGTTAGAGAAGTTATAATTCTTATGTTGAGTCATATCGCACTAATTGTTCTCTTGTTCGTAACTAGCGTAGATAATAGTTTGCGTTGATGATTTTTCTCACGAAAATCTTGTATCTTAGTGCCTCTAACATTAAAATCGTTATTTTTAACTCCTTTATTCAGAATCGCTAAAAAAAAAAAAAAAGAAAAATATTGATACAAATTTATTTTGTTCACATAAACTCAAAGTCCAAGAAAATCCTTCTCTTGTGACTAGAGTAAGGTCGCTCATGTTGTTCTTCCGGGAATGACATTTAATAGGGGAGAGTTCTTTTGAACTTGTGCTTAATGGTAATATCTTTGTGGGGAGTACGAATGTGGAATTCTAGGAGATGCTTGCGCCTTATGTCTCCTTGACGCAAACCGAGATTTCTTGGTTGAAATCATCTAAAGTAAAGGTTGGTATATGTTTTCTAGTCTTGAAACTCTTTTGATTAATTCATGATTATAAGATTTTTCACCTTTGCAAATTTTGTTGAAAAAAATGGGGAGAATTGTTAAGTAGTATCTTACTACATTACATATGGCTTTGCGGAGCATCATGTAAGAGGGAGCGAATTATTATCTATAGGTTTTACCTATTTTTCAAAAGTATATATCTACTAATGGGGACACTACACCATATTCTC
>JAJJWW010004167.1:0-60217 GCA_023531295.1 Papaver armeniacum
ATGAAGTTAGACTAGCAACATAGGGCATAAACTAACAATAGACAAAATAAAACTTGAAGAATAGAACGATAGAAAATCAACAAGACGTTGATAAATTGTAGCCTTTAGGCGAAGCCAAATTACTCATTGATAATCTAAAGATTATTTTCATAAAATCAATAATGCCCTCATTTTCTAAGAGACGGCCTAATAACCTATTTATACTAGTAAATAAAACCTAAAGAGAGAAAATCCCTAGACTAACGGACATAAACGCCTTTCTTAAGAGATAAACTAGCAAACGTCCTAAATAGAGAATGCTCATGACTAATCGAATATGCCCTGCATCAACCACCCCGGTTGAAAGAAATCTCAACTCCGATGAGATGCTTTATAAATTGTGCATAAATCAGAATGTCACTTCGCTTTCCGCGATCGAAACAAAAAACTAGGTACATCCTTAAAGAACACCACATCTTGTTCTCCTTGAAGTTTCTCATAAGATATCCTAGTCGCTTCTCCCACGATCAAATACGAAACCCAAATCTTCATTTTCGATTCCTGATTTAGGTACGCGAATAACAAGTAAAGATTCCATCACGTCACTTGATACTTGACACTGCTAATCACTGGTCCGAGCTAGTCTCCGAACCACGATAAGCAAGCAACAAATTTCTACTGAGTTTCTTGTAATCCCTTATACCATTGATTAGAAGAAGTTGTCGCCTCTTGTGTGCTTGCAAGAATCCGACTCACCGGTTACAACCAGAAAAGTTAGCTTACCCAGCTTGTGAATCCCAACATCACTAATCGCTCCCTTCCATCTAGTACCTTTTAGAACATCACCAGGTGATGAGTTACTTAGATCGCAAACGATGTTCTAGCCAAAAGGTGACCAAATTCTCTAAGTGAATAATCACTAATTTTAACCACGGTTGTAGCAGAAAAATCGTAGCTCTTCTTTTCTTTGGTAACCAACAAGATGGACGGGAATTATGCTTTCTTGTTTCGCCGCAGCTGAGATACTTCGAATGTTGGTTCGATTCACCCTTGCTAATGTGAAATCAGTCACTTCCATCTTTGTTTTGACCTTCCTCGATCAAAACAAAACCCATAAAGCACATGAGACAATGAACTTTCATCATTTGTTCTGATGAAGCTTTCCCGCAAGAGCGGCAGTCATTAACACACATTGTGTTGCAAAATTTGTGATGCCGGTGATAGTGTAGCAACTCCTTCCGCATGTCTTTTGAGTTATGAAGAATGAACATCTCAAAAAGTATATCAAAACTACTTTCCAAAGTTCACATCAACGATCAAAATTTCTACCAATTTTCTCTCGCTACTTCTTTTGCGTAAAGATGATAAACAATCGTAGTATCCGCCCTTCGCAAACACTCAAATTCAACATGTAAATGTAAACTAACATGCATCTTCAAGACTACAAGCTTGGTAACATAACCCGAGGTAACAAACATTAACTTCTTTCTCAGCTTCTTGATTAACGGGTGAAATTATGACATTTGATTGCACCATTAGTTTCCCAACAAACCAAGTCATGGAAATAAGAGAACCCAACTTTACCGATGCTAGGAAACAATCTCCGAATGCGAAAATAATGGTCGCAGTAGCGAAAACCTTGTAGAAACTTTGCAGCTTGAACACCACCTTGTAGAAACCTTGGCAGCCTTGTCCATTTCTTCACCACCTCCTTTAGCATACTCCCAATGTAGCTTCTCTATAAAAGATAGCATAACAACAACAGATAGAACTTCGTAATAAGTTTTGCCGTAATACCACAAAGTTTAGAACAATGAAAACTTCCTTTTCTTGGGTAAGATTTCAAATACTTGCACGAGACCTTTGAGGACGATAAATCTTCTTGCTGAACTTCAAGGTCGTTTAAGAGTTTGACGCTTCTGAGGTTACATCATTCGGATCATAAACATCTTCATGGATGAAAGGTACAATCTAGCAAAGTGTTTTATCGTTGTGTTCGTAGATTCCGCATTTACTAACACGCGATCTCTCCCCTTTCTCGACTTGGGTGTGCTTCCTCGCTCTTAGTAATTACTCACAATCGATGATTTATTAGTCCAAAACTACGCAGCTTACGTGTTGACAATCAACAAGTCCCTTGGCAATTTAGAATTGCGTAATAGCATAGGTACCAATATAAGGTTGTCCAGAGGGAAGTTTCTCAAGAACACTATTAAAGAAGAATTTAGGCTCACTAATTTTAAAAGAATACATGCCTTTGACGTCGATACCCCGACTCTTCTCCCCGATAATAGACCTTGTCATTCAATAGTTCTTTTTTCATAGATGACGATACTTCTTGGACGAGACACATATACCAAACAAGAGGTAATACTTAACACCGAACAATAGAGAGAAGTAACTCTTTATACTCACAATGTCAATTCTATGAGTAAAACTTCCTCGGCTTTCCATAGTTTGTAAAACCGGTGGGAAAAACTATCATTTTCCTCATAACCATAGTATTCCATTATTATCGTTTTTGTAAGATTCGACCAAAGAAACGATAAAAACATGCATCATCACGATAACAAGACCAATGCCATGGATACTTTGAGCATCATAATACGATGCCTTAATAGCAAAGACAAGCAATTTAGAACACTAATAGAAACCGCAGACTCAGATAAGACGAATTTGCTAGCGCTAAGCAATCTCCATGCCGTGAACTCCGTGCCGTGAACCATCTCCCCGACTTGGTAAAAAAGCAAGACCAATGCCGCGATGGAAGGTGTTAGACGTTCAAGAGTCCATCGCACTGCTAAGCGGGCACTTGACGAGAGTGTCCTTCACGTAAGCACCAATGTCATGATAGGTCGTGACGTTGTTTCGAATCTTTCTATTAAGTCTTCTACCATAGAATTCTCCTGAGTTCAAGAGAATTCGCTCGAATTCTACTTGCATAATTTTCGGCACAAGTTTTCTTGTGACAAACTTACTCTTATACAAATCAACTTGACGCAATAATTTCTCATACATGAAACTTGAGTTTCATGAATGGAACATTCATACCATAGTAGTGAAATACCAACACACCTTGATAAATCTTCCATCATAACACTCCTCCCATTGTTAGAGAAAATTCGCCCAATTAATGCTACTAAAATAATTTCCTCCAGTGAGTTTCTTTTGCAACGAGCCATTTCCCCTTTGCTTATCAAAATCATATCATCTTATTAGATCTCAAACTAAAATCACCATCGGACATGTAGCTTCTGATTCTTCAAATGTAATCAAAGTTGGTTCACCAATACTTACTATGCTAGTCTTTTCCTCGACGAAAGGATGAACATAGTCGATGTAAAGAAAACTTCTTCTTCAACTTCTAGGTAGCATGTCTTCCGATCAATACCAATGTATAAGCAAACTTTGTCTTCAACTTCGATAACTATCGATCGGTGGTAAGTCCCAATCCACAACAACTCTATCATCTTCACTCTCACACAATAAGAATGGTGTTTCATTTAACAACAAGAAGTTCGCTCACTCTCACACAAAGAGAATGGTGTTGCCTCATTTAATACGGTGTCTCCATGAAAAAAGAGTTTCATCGATCACCGTGTCTTCATGTTGATATACTTTAGAAACGCCTTCCATGAATCTAAAGGTTTGCGCCGCCTTCCGGATCTCCATAAGGGCTCGCACGTCACTGTTCACCTTTCCAACCGCGGGCAACATGTTGTCAACTATAACTCTAATCTCGTTAAGTTCGCTGATAAGTTTGAGTACCTCTTTCCACCACCACCTCTAACTCTTCCCGCCATTATAGCTAGCTAGGTTTGTGGGTTTTTGCTCTGAGCGCCAATTGATGAAGTTAGACTAGCAACATAGGGCATAAACTAACAATAGACAATGTATTAAAACTTCAAGAATAGAACGATAGAAAATCAACAAGACGTTGATAAATTGAGTCTAGGGCTAGAAGTCAAATTACTCATTGATAATCTAAAGATTATTTTCATAAAATCAATAATAAAGTCTGGCTTTCAAGAGACTACCTAATAACCTATTTATACTAGTAAATAAAACCTAAAGAGAGAAAACCCTAGACTAACGGACATAAACGCCATTTCTTAAGAGATAAACTAGCAAACGTCCTAAATAGAGAATGCTCATGACTAATCAGAATATGCCCTGCATCAGGAACTCTTATTCTTTCCATCTTCATAAAAGGGTCTAGGCTACAATAAATAGATGTTATATCTGATGGACCTCATATATAGACCTATAGCATGGGTCAGATAAAGAGTCCGTGAGAAAGTTTTAGATGGGGCTTCTGGACACGCAGATTTGAACTTGTATGTGAGTGCTGATTTTCTTTTGGTTTGTTTGACCCCCGTTCAGTGCTGTGACATGTTTTAGTTGCCACTGTGAGCTCTATTAAACTAATATGGTGATGTTTTCTAAAGTAGCCTAATTTTTGGGTATTGTCCCTGGTTCCAAAAGAGGAATTATGGCTTGATGCTTACTTTGTGTTTCAATGAACACATTGCTTTAATGACTTTATTTTAGTATTGCTTGTCTCTTATTACATGAACTTGGTAACACTAGTATTCATTTGTTTAATTAAATTAAAGAATATGTCTTACATTTTCAAAAAAGACCAAGACATGTTGATAGTATGAAGGAAGTAAGTCACGACCACCATATTCATTTTTATTTATTTTGTATCTCAGATATGTCACTTGCCAAGGGTTATGTATGCTATATTTTTTTCACATCAACTGTGAAATATATACAATGAATTACTGTGTGAAAATGTTATGAGTCAGATTCTTTTTTAGCGAAAGGAAATGTAAATCCATGGTCCCGCTGCTTAACCGTGGAAGGTCCTAAGTATTACGTCACATTTCCTTTGAGAGAAAATAAAGATAATTTGATATGTCGCAGATCGGGACCCTGCATGCGCTTCCAAAGTTGTTATGAACTTTAGCGTCTTAGTGCTATTTGTTTCATTTTTTTCTCCTCCATTATAGTCATCAACATGCCGCCGTGGTAATTTTCGTATTGTTTGGGAATTGGGCTATCGATATCTAGTGCGCAGAATGGCTTGTGTATCTGTTTGGTTTCATGGATTATACAAATGAAGACCATCCTATTGTTAATAATTAGGTAGAATCTTCTTGTACATAAAAACATTTTGAGGAGTTCGATGATAAATCACTGTGAGATATTATTATGCCCGTTGTTTGCATTTACTTGCTTGTGTAATATACGAAATGTAATTGGGCTAGTTTGTAGGTATATTCCCTATGTACTTCTTACCCGTGTGTACTTACATGTAACTTTGATCAAGTTAATTAGATTATATAGGATATGTTAATGCCTTTATGACTTGCAGTCACACAAGATAAAGAATGGCGGTGGTTAACTTATTATTGTACAAGGATAAGTTGTCTGCCAATTCATACTATCCAATGTTAGAGATAGTTAATCAAGATCAAGGACCAAGTGTCGACTACATTCCCTGGTTAAGAGATCAACTTCTAGGCACTCCCATGACAGATATTCATACGCTCGTACTTGGAGAGTCGAACAATCAGAAATAAGCAACGATTTTAATCAGTTTGCCGAGGTATATATCTTCTTTACTGCATTATCGAAACAATATTAGCATTAAAACCGCATTCTCTCTCGATTGTTTCTTGCGCACCTACTTGAATTATTTATTAAATGTCGATTTCCACTTCATTCCCCCATCTCCCTATGAACCATTCAGAGTTTCTGAGAAGTTTGTTTGCTTTGTCATTTATACTGATGCACAATTTATAGTTTTATGGAAGTATATAAGGGTTGTTAATGTTTTATTCATTAGATATGTTCTATCTTAATTATCAAGAGGTGTGAATCGGTCTTATTCTCTCCACAACTATTTACCTTACGAACTTGTAGATATATGTAATGTTTGTGGTCTTAAAGCAAAATATGGCTCAATAATTGCTTGGCCTTAGTATTTGTGTTGCTAACTACAGAGAGATCTTCCCGTAGAGTTAGCGGTATGAGCGCTCCATGCAATTTTGCTTGCAAGCATTAGGCAAGGTACTAAATTGTGCATCAAAGTTATTTGTTTCCATCTCATGACTGTTTTTTTGTATTTTTATGTGATCCTTTGTGCTTGCACTAAGTTGTGTGTTGTTTTTTTACATAATCCGTTAGTTGTGAATGGGTGTAGTTCTTGTTGCACATTTTTGGTTCCTTCAACGTGCACTTATTTGTAAGAGATCAACAAGAATATTTTTAGGTCATACTATACATGTTAGGGTCTTTTTACTAAATCTCTAACGCCAAACTATTTTTTTCAGATAATATTCCGTTCATTTGGGGAGCTCAATTCATCTTTTTGTTGGTTAGTTTTGTTTTTCTAATGTCCGTAGGTTGGGTTTAAGTGATTGTAAGAAAATTAGCTTTTAAAAATGCTCTAGTATAATTATAACTTAGAATTGTGTGAATTCAAAGACATGTGTAAAACTTTTTGGGGTTTTTGACCTAACTCCAACTCAATTAATGTAAATCGAAGTTGATCAAGTAAACGATTTTGAATTTGGATTGAATGGTGAATGTTTTGTTATCAAATGAGCATCTAATAAAGTTCACTTTAGTAAATTTCAAATTTTGTTATGCTGGGTTTAGAAATAAGATGAATCAAATTTCTAAATTTTAATGAATTTCAAATTTCAAAGCTAACAGATGAAAACTAGTCGATCGATTCGATGAATTAGATTTTAAAAAGTATTCAGCCCATATAAACCACTTCTCAAAACTTTTATATTTTCTAATTTAAAACTTTAGAAACCACTGTGAATGTCAGTTAGCACACTGATCACGAGGAAGTCGATTTTTAAAGATTTCAATTTGTGAGCCAAAATGCTTTGGAAAACCACTCCAAAATTCCAACCGATGAACACAAATGCTTTTGATGATATTACCTCTTGTCTTGGATGTAGTTTAACTTCCATTTTCCACTAGTGTTTTTTTTGGTCGAGAGCGCTGTATCATACTTCATGTACTCGATTTTCTATAAAATGTTTTATTTACTGATAAAAAAAAAACACTAAATTAATAAGATAGGAAATTAACCAACTTCGTATTCATGGAACCACAACATAAGTTACAACATACATACCTGATTTCTTCGTCTGGAACAATGTAATATGTATGATGATAGTTTTACTTATCTTAATCCATCTCTCTATATATCATACCAACGTAATATGTACGATGATAGTTTTACTTATCAAAAACAGAGCTTTACTTATCACTCTCATATTACGAACAACGGCCCACAATTTAGTGTTTATAATTACAAAAATAGAATTTAAAGACTTCAAGGCCTATACAAATAAAGCCCCATTGAATGGTATAAAGCCTTACTTCCCATTGGCTGAACCAAGTTTTTTTTTTTCTGTTTTGTAAAATAAGAGTTTTGGTGAGAAACTTGAGAACGAATGATTGTTTTAAAATTATAAGCTCAAAAGAAAAACCAAATTTACCGTGTTTAGAATTTTATGGAAATCCAAATTCAATTTGGAAGTCGAGTACCTACCATATTAAGACTCTTTTCTTCCAAATTAATATGTAAAGGAAAAAAGCACACATATTTGACCCATATTTTCTACTTAAAATAAAAGATAAATAAATAAAATTGCACATATTTTCTATCTTTCTCCACTATTTAATGTATTGGCCCCGCCTAAGTTAAAAATGCATCGCCACTGGACGGATTTAAGCTCCGCACACAACAAATTAAAATGCATCACCACGGGGCGAGGCGAAGCCCCCGCGCACACGAAATTAAAAGTGCATCACCACGGGCCCAAAATTAAAAATGCATCGTCACCGAGTGGAGAGAAGCCCCGCATACACCAATTTATAATATAACGGTCCCGCCAAGTTAAAAATACATCGCCACGGACGGACGTAGTCCCGCAAAACACCAAATTAAAAATGCATCACAACGGGGCGGGCGAACCCCGCGCACACGAAATCAAAAATACATCACACTGGTGGCGAAGCCCGCACACACCAAATTAAAATGCATCACCGTGGCGGCGAAGCCCCGCGCACCAAATTAAAATGCATCGCCACCGAGTGGAGCGAAGCCCCACACTAATTTCTAATAGAAGAAGAAATGCCCTGGGCATATAGGCACGGGCACGAATCTAGTAATATACTAAAAGAAGATGACGAAGATAGTGATTTTAAGATGTATTCGGGTTGTTCCAAAACATTATCAAAGTAAATGACAAACGAAATACATATAGTAACACAGACAATCAACTCATAATATTGCTTTGAAGAGGGAATGGGTGGTTCAAACTACAAAGATGCAAACTATAATCTAATTATATTACATCTTCTGAGATAATCCGGACCACAGCTTTTTGAAGTCAAGTCTGATATGTAAAACGGGGGATTTGGGCCACAACTTTTTAGCTTTTGCTTCAAAATCAGTTTTATGCATGGTTTAAAGGATTGTCGAATATGTGAATAAGAATTAGACTATGAGTCGATTAAGTTTAGTAAAGATTACATTCAAATGCGGTCCATTGATGGTAGATCATCACTGAAAATAGCAGAGATTCGTTCTTAATTTTTTTGATTTATTTTGTTATAGTTTATATGTATACACTGATTACCCTATAGTAATTGAATTTAATTATCCGTATTTATTTTTAATTATCCGTATATATTATTATTATTTTATTAATAGTAAGATTTGTTGGTTTTCCGATCTTCATAGGTCAAGTTTTGTAGCATCTCATTTGGTAGCGATGGCACTTAAGTGATACTCTATTTAAACCTATTTTACACAGGGAAATGGAAAGAGACATTCGATATCAATAGTCCAATATTTTTTTTTTTATCTGTTCAAACGGATAGATTAAAAGGCACACGAGCCGTGTGTAGCCGTGATACAATTGAAGAGAGAACCGCCCACAAAAGAAGCAACAAAAAAGAATACAGCCAAAGCTAAAAGTTGCAAACAACAAAGACCACCGCCTATTGGCGGAGCGATAAATACCACCGCTTCTATTCACAATGAGCAAACTCACAACATCTTCTATAATTAAGTCATCTTGATTTTTAGAAGAGACTCTAAACATTTCTTCACGATTAGTCTTTCGAGGTGGAAAATCTAAGCTCCATAAAGAACCATGCCTCCATTAGTTTATCTCCCGAGATTTTGTTAGGAACTTTAGTTTTACGATTTTTTTCTTTTTTTTGAGCTTGCCAGGGTACCATTTGGGGAGCATACCGTATTTTTGGATTTGATATTCAATTTCACACCGATTCCAGAGAGCTACTTTGCATGAAGGCGCTTATGATGTTAGCTTTGGATCTTCCAAAATCAATTTGGAAGTTCCTACCTCTTTCTTCTTTTCTTCTTCTCTTTCTAATCAATGAAACCTAGTTATGGATTTCAAAACTGGGAATGGCGAATCGATAGATGAGGTAATTGCACTTTCCATTTTTTTTTTTTTTGCTCTTTCTTTCTTTATAACAAACCCACTCACCATGAACTTTTTCTTGTTCTATTACCTCTTCTTCTTCATCTCCACTCTTATCAATAGTCCAATATCATTTATTTAATTTTTGGATAATTACCAAAAGATAGAGCAGACACTGTGAAGGCCTCCCAGCTACTCATCTACTGGATACTAATTTACCAATACAATTGAGATATTTAAACCGTAGTCATATATAACTAATATATATGTAAGTTGAACAATCAAATGCTAAGGGTTATTAGTTCGCACTTTGTAATCGCTCCAAATGAGGATGACGCCGAACCAACGATCACGGCGCTTCATGTTCTTGAACCTTCAAACTCCATGGTGAGTAGGTGCCACAAAAATGAGCACAACTATATTTCCACAAACTAAATACCGTATAGAACTTCAACTTTTCCAAATGACACTAACGGATTTTGGTGATTCTACAACTAATGTTTGAATACTAGAAGACTTTTGCTAGCTAACTAGAATGCTTACTTACATACTCTAGCTAGTTTGATTACTCTCCATACTTAGCTTACTTGCTAAAACTCATTTCTTTCTTCCTTAGTTACTTCTCAACATATGAGAATTATGAGTCTATTTATACTTGAATTTCAAACCATGTACTCTTGGCAAGTGTCAAGCTTTGGGAGCAAAAATCAAACACATGTCACAAGTTCTAACACTTGAGTCATGGAGTAAACACATGGAGTAAGTGATCAAACACTTGTTAGCTTCATGCAAATACATGGTGGCAAGAAACAAGACACATGTTTCACCATGGCTTACTTAGTTGAGAAGGATTTTTCCTTTGAAAAGTCACATATGACTTTACTCATCCACCCAAGATGGACTTTGGGCATGCACACACACAATGTGGTGCCCATATATCCAACATCTCCCTCTCACACATAGTGTGTAACGCAACATGCTTCCCAATCAAAGTCCTTAGAGGAAGATGTTCATATTAGTATATAGTTTTGTGCGATCACGAGATACCTTTCATTTTGGGAGCTCCATACTAGAACCTCATTATGAGTCAACATGGAGACATCAACCCTTGACAAAAATGTTTGTATCTCATTACCTCGTATAATTTGACTACACGACACAATACTCTTAATCCCTCTAGCAAGCAAAGCATTGCACCCATGTACATTTTATCAATTGTACTCATGATTTTCGACAGCACGAAAAATGTCCGCAATGCCTATGAGTCACAATTCATGGTGTATCATCAAATTTTCTTCCAAGAAATTCATATCGTCCAATTCAACTTAACAACTTTCCTAGACATGTATCATCATACGGGAAGTGTATCAGATTAGAGAACATGCTAAAGTAGCATCATTAAGCATCCACTTCATGACATAAACTCAAGTCAAGGGGTAAATGAATTGGAGAGCAATCAGTTGGGCTCACACAAAGAATGAAGCAGGGAATCATTCATCGCTCATAATCGGTCGACTTGAAAGCACATACATCACAAAGTGTATGCATGACGTTTCTCCCACTCAAATGGGCATGTCCAAAGATAAAAAGCATACGCATACAGATCTTAGTCTAGTCGCCATTTAGGCGCCTAACTTGATTTTCTCTGCTCCATCACTATTCACATAGTAACTGCTCAAAAACCACATCTCGGATTTATAGATGATTCATTAAATGGTGGTCACATTTCATGATCGATCTCTATGAAATCTCATCTTAGTATATTAAGGCGACTTATACTTGTATGTAAAAGCCTCGCTAAAAAGCACATGGTTTTCAAAAATATATTTTCTGAAAATTGTCTTTCTTTTGTCTCATCTTGCTTCACTATATTGAGTTACCAAGGCGAATCACCCGGTGAGTAGGCCGATTCTTGCCCGCCGACAACTTAAATATCCGTGCCACATCAAAAGTATATGATTTCTACAAAAACATTCATTTAAGAAAGCATTAATACTTATAATAATAATGTCATTATCACATGTTCTACATATCACATCCCGTTTAATCCCATGTTCTCTACGTGAGATTGAAAATCATTTTCGAATGGGCTTAGTCAAAGGGTCAGCCAACATCCTATTTGTGGAGATATGTCTAAGAACAACCTTTCTTCCTGTAACCATATCGCGTATAAAATGGAATCTCCTACCAATGTATTTGGTTTTTCTATGGTATTTGGGATCTTTCACATATGCTAGAGCTGATGTGTTATCACTGTGAAGCAACACCGCTTCTTTTGCGTGTTCCGAGACACCGAGTCTCTTAAGAAATCTCCTCATTCAGACAGCTTATTAGACGGCTTCCGCAAGTGCAACATACTGCTTTCCATTATAGACAAGGTAATACACTTTTGTTTCGACTACACCAAGTGATCGCACCACCTCCAAGTTTAAAAACGATCCCAAGTGGATTTAAACTCATCTCTATCGTTGCTCCAATCGGCATCGCTAAATCCTCTGAGTCTAATGTCTTCATGATGCGTGTCGTAGGTGCAATCAAATTAATTCAATATTTCCACTCAATTAAAAATAATATAATGGAAGTCAAGTCTGCTCCTAACGAGCAAGAGATCTTAGTTGTAAAGTTGTCACGAAAGGGGGGGTGTAAAAGTAAAATAAAATAAACAAAGCAATCAAATCGAAAGTTGAAAGATGAAAACAATAAGAGAGAGAAGATCAAGGAATCCTTCGTTACGTAAAACAATGAACAAGTTATGTTCTATTCTACTTGTTATTAGTCACAAATTATCAACAACCGTATAAAGCAGCCTAGCTCATAACCCTAAATCCCTTGTATCACCGGACATTTTAAGTTCTCGACTACCGGATTCTAATCACCAAGCCACCTAGAATTAGCTCAACCCAGATGTAACTTGGCTCATGCATTAGGTTTTGTGAATTTCTTAGGTTGATATTAGTAGTTAGACTCTTAGCCAAGGTCTACTTGCTAACGTTGTTTCACACACAATTGCTCCACCTAATCCTCCGTAAGGTCTCGTGTTTGCTACTTATGTAAAGAGTCAAAGAACGATTACTTATCCCCCTAACTTTCACTAGCTTTAGATCGAAATAACAAATCAATTTAGTTGGCCACCCAAACAATCTATCAATCAATCATGAAATGTCTTTAAGATCACTCCTATTAGTAAAAACAAGCGATAATTATGTGAAAACTTCAAGATAGAATTTGAAAACAAAAACTCAAATCATATGTTAAGAACTAGGAATTCATCCTCAATCAATAAAATTAACTACTCATGTTAAAAGTGTTCACACAAATAATAATTATTAAAAGAAGAATTTTCAAATTCACACAAGTAATTAAAAAGAAAAATCTTAGAAAAGCAAGCAAAAACACAAGTGTTGTGTGTGTAGAGAGGTGTGTGGAGAGGTGTGTGGAAGTTGTAGAAAACTTCTCTATTTATAGGCTTCAAAATTCTCCAAATCTTCCAAGGATTAGAATCCTTTTCCTTTTGCAATTCAATTTCCAATTCCAAGTTTTTCTCAACTTTCACCTTCTTCTCTTTCCAAATTCAGTCCAATTCTCCATCCAATTCCTAGCCCAAGTCTTCACACCCATGAGAGGTCCATAGAAAATTGAATTTGTCACGGAAAACCGGGATTATGGCCGGAATTTGCCGGAAACGTCGCTCACGGCCACCCGGAAATTTTCTCCGTCGAGAATATTCGACGGAATATTCGTCCGGCTCCGTTAGGACTAACGAAGTCAAACTGTCAACCGTCACCAACGTTAGGGGTCATGGGTCAAGGAGAAAAGAGAGTTCACCGGGAAATGTGCCTTGTCAAATTCTGGCCAAATCGACCGAGTCGGCGAATCGAACCTGGCCGTGGTCTTTGCCATCTTGCTGTGCCATCGCACTGTGCTCGTGGCCAGGGTTGCATAATCCTTGTGCTTCACCACCTCAAGCCACACCACTGTGCTCAATGCTTGTCAGTAGCTTCCCTCGCATTGTTCCATGGCAAAGAACCACCATTTGCACTGCCGTAATCCAATCGCTTCCTTTAACCCCAACAAAGGAATAAGCCATAACCTCAACCCATGAGGCTATCCCCGCGACTCATGTACCTGCCCCGTTCTAGACAATTCCATACACACCCATTCATCGCCAAACTCCAACCTAGTTCAAAGCCACCGCTAGCCGTTACTTCTAATTAAACACATCAAGCCCCATCAAAGACAAATATAGCTTCAAGACTCCAATTATTAACTCCATTACAACCAGCCTTATTTCAGATCCAAGCCTTCGCTCTGCAAATCACTCACCCATCATTTGGCTCCGCTCAACACTTCCAATCTGCATTCCAACTACAAAGAATGTCACTTTGCCAAACTTCATTCTCAAATGTGCCATCACCTCAATCCATCTCCTAGCTCGCCTCCAACTTCTCAGCCATTGCACCGTATTTGACATTCATTCAATCTCCAAGATAATCTACCACTTCTCGTGCATTGTCAAGCCAAAAGCCGCAACCTCAAATACAACAACATCCACATGGCCCGGCCATTTTACTCTCCGCAACTTGCAATGAGCTAGCAATATTTGTAACTTCACCGCCAAAGAAAATTCAACATTGTAGCCCACCGTAACCCTACAATCAATCCCGCTATCGACCTCTATTGCAGCCTTCCTCGCAAATTCAAAGACATACGCCTATTTTAATCGGGCCATCAACCTAAACCAAATTACGCGAGAGACCCATTTTAGAATCAATCAACCCGATCTCAATGACCAATCGTAACCACCATGAATTGCTTAGAGAAACCCCACTCCTTTTCGTGATTTTCCTCATCACCTCCTTGAAGTCTTCTTGATTTCACAATTCATAGAACTCCAATCTTCAAGCACATCGCCTCCATTTCCTCACCTCTCTCAATCACTGGACCAACAAGAAGCAATGGCAACCTAGAAAACCCCCATCGATCTCCTCGTAATCGATCTCCACTCTCATCTCAGCCTATCTCTCGAATTTCTCAAACACAAACCAAGACCAACCCTAGCTCTGATTCTTGCCACAAAACCCTAATCAATTTCCATCGTTAGAACCTCGATTTCACCAAAGAACATCGATTCTTCTATGAACCCTAACCTCATCTCAATTCCATCACAATTGCTTGTATTTCATCACCAGATCTATCTTCTTCTTCCTTCCCGGCTTCCCCAACCACGAGACCACCGTGAACTCAAATTATCACTACTGATTCCACAATTTTCATCAATCTCTCTCTGTGTGGTTCAATTCTCACAGCTCTCCTTCGTGTGAAAAATGAGTGAAAGAAGAGAAGGAAGAAAACCTCCTCTCTATTTAGGTTTAGAGTTTTATGGGCGGTATGGATCCTGTATCGGTACGGGTCTTACTTAGTGGTTGGGTGGGATTAAGATACCATCATAAGTACACCCTCTTATGCTATTTCACTCCCTTCTTTGGATAAGGGACACCTCTTTGACCTCCCCTAACCACGGCTCCATATAGTATTCTCCTTCGGTTAAATGACAATTTTACCCTTTTGGCTCAAATTGTGATTTCTTCTTCTTTCCTCCGTGTGACTCCATAAGAGCTATAAAACTCAAACAAGCGTAAAAATATATAATTTACAAGAAAATAGCAAAGAAAGCATAAACTACTAGATAGTAAATTAGGTGTATTCACACCTATCACTTCACTATGGTAACAAAGAGGGAGATTAGCAAGCCCCTTTTAAGATAACGAAATATCCTTTTAATGTTTCCAATGATCTGTCCAAAGGTTACTTTGCAACGACTTACCATCCCTACCGCAAAATCAGATGTCGTCTAGTACACAACATAGCGTACATAAGACCTCCCAACCCGTATGCATATGGTACATTTGACATGTATTTATTTTCTTCTCATTCCGAGGGCATCGATCACATTAGGACACATGCTTTGTCCATTGTGAGTGTCAATGGGTTTACAATCATGCATTCGAAATGCTCAATTATCTTTTTTATGTGTCTCTTGAGACAAACTAAGAGTCTTCTTGGAGCGGTCTCGCATGATCTTAACACCTAATACATAATTAGCTTCACCCATGTCCGTCATTTCAAAATTAGAGGAAACCACTTCTTAGTGGCGACAATTCCTTTTCTAGATCATTACCGTTAACAGAATGTCATCGACATATAAGGATAGGATAAGAATGCTTTTTGTGGGATCGCTTAATGTACACACAATGGCCTTCCTCAATCATTTCATAACTAGCAAAGGTGATAGATTGATGGAAACGCATATACCATTGTAGCAGACGTATTGTTTAAGGCCATAAATGAACGTTTGAGACTAAGAACTTTGTGCTCTTTTCCTTGACCTCAAAACCCATGGTGGTTGAGACATGTAAATCTCTTCGTCAGTTCCCCATAAGGAATGCGCTTTAACATCCATCCGGAATAATTCTAAATCCAAATATGCAACAATAGCAAGCACGAGCGAATTGAGGAAAATACCACAGAGAGAAGGTTTCATAGTCAATACCCTCTTGTTGAGTATATCCTTTTTCCACTAGACGAGCTTTGTATATTTCGATTGAACCATCCGCCTCGCTTAATTTTAAAGACCCATTTGTTTCCAATGGCCTTTCGCCTAGGTAGAAGATCATCCAACTCCAAACGTCATTCTTATCCATTGATTTAATTTCCTCTCGACGTTAAAAAGCCATTTTATTGTAATCAATCAAGAGATGGCTTCTCTAAAAGAAGTATGATCATCTTCAATACTACCAAAGATACATTACATATTTCCCCTTCAATCTCAAAGTGACGACGGGGTACTTTTCCACGCTCACTTCGCGCGGTTCAAAAATCGTGTCTCTAGCGGTTCACTACCACTAGGATGTAGACCACTCCCACTATTCTCGCCGACATAGGTCGAGAACCACTCTCTACCTTCGTCGAAGATGGTAAGATATCTTCACTCTCTTCTATTTCAAAGAGTTCCAAGCTTTGTTAATGTCACTGATTCGAGGAAAATCATTTTCAATGAAAACAATATCTCAGACTCTATCTCGCCATCCCTCCACTTAGATGTTCACCATACATCACATATTCTTTTGAGCAATCGTATCTTATAAAGACAAGCTTTTCTTGCTTTAGGACCTAGCTTTCCATACACATGAGAAGCGTTAGAACATAACTAAATTAACCCCATGGGCGCAAATTACCCAAATTAGGTTTTTCGCTCTTCCAAAGTTCATAAGGCGTACAACCGATTGAGTTGGGACACTGCTCAAAATGTAGGTCAGTACATAATACCATCCCACAAATATATCAGGAGGTTGGCTTGCGCTATCATTGATCTAACCATATCTAATAATGTCCTATTCCCATAACACCATAAGAGAGATGGTATTTTCCCTAAATAAGGGTAGATCCTTCTACGGGAGGTTGTCTCGAGCAAATTCTCTCGATTTCAAACCTCTCGAGATTCACTCCGATCGTATAACTCGATAAATTAATAGTCTTGGACCGCTAAATTCTATCAATTTAGCTTTTAAGTATTAATTTATCGATAAATTAATAAGTTATTATATCGAAACATAGTGTATTTAATTTGTAATCTCTAAAATAAAAAAGATTCAGACATATTATTTTATGACATATTATTACATTTAAATGATTTTAACTTTAAATATCTAGAGATTTTATTTTCATTTCAATTTATTTTTAATTATTTTATGACATATTATGTGTATAAATGTATATGTTTTAACGCTAAAATTAAAATAAGAAAAAGAAAACAAAATAAAATCATTTAGGAACTTCTCAAGGGAGTACACAAAATTAAATGAAGTCCAACGTATGATAAATGTGAACAAAACATATAACCTTAGACGCCTATTTTAATAAGCACCGTAATATAATATTATCACACACATTATTAATTTATATATTAGTTGGGTCCCTATTGGAAAACTTAAAATTTTTTATTATCTTATAAATTTAGCTGTGGTTATTAATTTAGTACACTACGTCAAGTCGACCTCAAAATATTATCTAAATAGCGTTATTAATTTATCGCGGATTAATCTTAACGGTTCTACCGTAGTTAAATGAGTACTAATTTATTTTTACTTTTAATCTGAACCGTTGATTAATTCTGAATGGGACGGTCAATTTTGGACAACATCGGTTATGCCAAGGCTAAAAACCCCAAAGGGACTTCCATTTCCATTTCCAGCCTAACAAGGGTTTAAAAAATCCAAGAAGACGAAGAAGACGAAGAAGAAGAAGAAAGCCGTATCCAAGGTTAGTTTTTTTTCTGTATCCGATTTTTATCAAAGTAGATTCAGTTTTCAGATAAAAATGACTCTTTGAATTTGTCTCTGATTTTGTTTAATTAGGTTTTAATTGGTCGAGATTTAGGCTTAGAATTGTTGATTTTGTTTAGTCCAATCTGTAATAGTAAACCCCCTAGTGGATTTCTAATACGTGCATTCTTATCTTTGAAATTCATCTCCACCACTTTCCAGTTTCAGACTAGTTTCCGGTGACAAATACCGGTAGGTTAGGTTATTGATAATCATAAAGTAACTCTTCCTGCTGCTGCTGCCGAATCGTTATAGCTCCAGGGTAATCTTTGAAAAATCACTTGTTTGTATCTTTTTTTTTTTTTTGAAACCGAGAGATTGAATACGGCCAGACACATCCAGATTACAATCTAATCTTTTCAACCTGGAATTTGTTTATTCAGATAACGAGGTTGGTCAAATCTCAATTACAATCTAATTCAATCAAATTTGTGAATTACAGCCACCAATTTTCTACTCTTTATTTGACCTGTAAAATTTGTGTTGGGTTTTGAGATTTCAATTACTATTGCTGATTTTTTAAATTTTGAAGAATGTATGTTTTGTACCTATTACTTATGAAACCATTAGTTTTGAATTTTATTTTTGAATTTTTTTGTGAAGTTCAGTTGTTTGTTGATTTTTAAGAGAAAAACATGTTTAAATTTCTATTTTAAACTTATTATCATATGTTCATGAGACGAGACGAAAGAAGGTTTGGGGTGCCATAATAGAAGTTCATATTTCTAAAATATTCGCGGTTTGCAGTTTAGTCAAGTCTGTTTGACTACCTGCAATGTACAATCATCTAGCTTTAGAACTATATAACTGAAGCATTTATGGGTTACCTACAAATGCAGCTATGAGTACATAGTCCAAATGATGAATCATTTACACATAGCTGGGTTTAGTCCCTGTTGTTGAATCTTCAGATTTCAGTCTCTTTTATGGAGTACTCTGCTCTCTTTTATATTGTCTTAGAGTTGTTTATACTTCTAATTTGTATATGGTTGATTTCATTCTGCATTCTGATAATTTAATCTGTATATCCACTATCCAGTAGTGGCGAATTTTAATTATAGATCAAGCAAATTTAATTTACTTTGTTAAAAACCATAGTTCTCATTGTGTTCATTTATATTGGAACGTAATGAAAGCTGCAAGTTAATTTATTGTTGTTGAAGCCAGGTGCTGTAGTATAACTTAATAGAATTTGTCAAATACTCTAGTTTATCAACATTAGGTTAGAAAACATATTCACTGTATGTATTATTGCGCTCAATTGATGCTTTGTACTAGTTCATGGCTATTTAACTTTTACTGAAGCATTTTGATGAGAAATGCAAAATTGTTGCATATGCAGATTTGATGGCATCTTTTGAATAAGTTTATCCGAGCCTTACCAAATCGAAATCTTGCTAGTCAGTATATATTACATTAGGGCAAGTTAAAGGATTTATAGGAACCGGACCCAAAAATTTGGACAAGAAAAATCAATAAATGGGTCAGGTCATTATGAACCACAACATTAGGCATGGTAGATAGGAGAGAGGGGAAAGAGGGGAAAGAGTTGAAGGACCATCTCATCTCTATTTATCAACGGAAAATAACTTACCAAAGGAGACATTAGTTCTGCATGCTTGTGCCCCGTAGGTCATTTATCACCAGTAATTAAATAACGTCCCATTTCTGTTCACACCTATATCTGACTGGTTTGCTTAGAGAAGGAATTGAATTGGGTTTGATAGTAGAAGCTGCGACGGGTGAATCCAATGTTACAGCTTAAATGTAACTTGGTTTCTTTTTGCCTTGGTAGCCAGTTTTTAAGCTCTTTAGTCTCGAGGGGAGGAGGATTATTTGTTTGTGACCCATATACGGTACATGCAATTTTTTACCAGGGTGTTCATTGTGAAAACATATACATAGTAATGTTAGGTATTAGATGCATCCACTTGAGTTTTGAGACATGACCTTAAATTCTGTAATGTATAAAAATGTCAACAGAGTTTTGGATTATTACTGTTTACCATTTTGGCAAGAGGTTCAATTTTACTCCCTGCTTAGGTTTGAAAATAACTTACTGGTTGCATAGAATGATATTTTCAGCTGACTAGCCCAGATACATGTGTTGTTCAGCATGTCATGGTTCCTCAAATAGCAGTTCTTGCAGTAGAAATGTTTATATTACACAGTATGCCCATTTTCTAGTATTTAAAGCTTTCCCTGTGAATAGCTGGTTGAAGTGGTGTTTATTGTTCAACGCTTTGTACAAACAGCATGTGATTCCTGTTTTTCCTTCCTGGTTATATGTTTGAGATCTGGTCAAACAATGTTTTGTTTTAATTTATTTCTCATTGTTGCGGTTGTTAGGTCTTAGGCTGAGTTTGTAAATGCTTTTATTTTTTGAAAAGCACTTTCAAAAATATATATAGTAATTATTTTTCATATTAGCGTTTGGTAAAATATTTTCAAAGTGCTTTTAACCAAAAGCACTTTCAAAATACCCCACTGTTTAAAAAGTGGGGGAGAGGAGCTTATAAAAGCTCTAAAAGCATAAGCTTTGGTCCCACCTTATTTTTTAATGCATGATTTTTCTTTTATATCCGTATTATAGTATATAAATGACTCAAATTGCCCTTAAATATTTGATAATTAATTTCTTATTCTCCATAATATTCTTTAAAGGTTGTTATTTTAAACTATGTCACATTTCTTCAAAGATTATTATTTTCACTTTCAAATTTTTGGTTATATACCATTTTTAATTAAAAAATAAAATAAATAAGAACCAATATAATTATCAAATAAAATAGTATAATTTTTAGTAAATATTTGATTTTAGTATAATTTTTTTTTATCCTAAGTTATATCAATAATAAAAATAGTTACTCAAAATATATATAAATATCTAATATATTTAAATCCCATAAAATAGTAGAAACTATATTAAAAGATTATGTCTCGTTTTTGTCATTTGTTACAACTACAATAAGTGAACCTATATTTTACCAAACACAATTTGATCATTTTTTTTAAGCAAAATTTTTAACTTTAGTATCTAGTTTACAAACACCTAATCGCTTTTTTACATTACAGCTGTTAAAAGCGTTTTTACAAAAGCCGCAAAGATTACCAAACTAAGCCTTAGATGTACAAGGCTGGTTACTTGGTCTATGTTTCTTCGTGGTCGTCGCAATCACTTTAAGCAGTGACAAATAATCTGTTCCAAGTGAACTAAATTGGGCTGTTAAAGTTTTTTTTTGGTTTTGCTTCATCTTAGATGATAGCTTAATGGATGAAACTTTAGATGAGAATGTTAAAAATGTAACTGCTAGACTTTGATGAATTCAAACTTGAAATTCGGTCACGTGAGTTTTCCACCATACTCTGCCCAAAGAACATAATACATGAAAGACTGGGTATCTAGCTTCTAGGACCAGGCAACTTGGTACCTGTTATGGAATTTAGAACTAGGTTATTCATCATTTCTTGCCTCGTCTATGCTTATCTTTCGATCACACTTTCTAGATAACCATATGCAAAAATCTTTGCCATTTCATGTTTAGAATATGGCAGCTAAAGAGAAATAAAAAGTATAATTTTAGGATTTTTTGTAATCATATTTCTTATTGATATTGGTGCTGAATCTGTATCAGTTTCGTTTTTGCTAGGAAGTGACAGTATTTGGAGAGATTTATCAATTTCTAACATGAGGGCTCAAGCACTAAACCCCATCACAATCCTCTTGCTGGGATTGCCACTCTTTGCTCCCCAAATCAGCAAACATTAGAAGGAGATGTAACTCACTGTACAGAATGGCACTCAAGGCAGATGGCCCATCGATAGCTGTTGTGGGTGTTACTGGTGCTGTTGGACAAGAGTTTTTGAGTGTATCAGATCGTGACTTCCTTACAGAAGTATTAAATGCTTGCTAGTAAAAGATCTGCAGGAAAACACCAAGAATTTGAGGGAAGGATTATGTTATCAAGAGTTGACTCATGAGAGCTTTGATGGTGTTGATATTGCATTGTTTAGTGCTGGAGGATCACGGTAAAGAATTTGGACCTGCTGCAGCTGCACGTGGTTCGATTGTTGCTGATAACAGCCTGCATTTAGGATGGATGCAAATGTCCCACTTGTTATTCCAGAAGTTAACCCAGATGCCATGTCTCACATTAAACTTGGATCTGGCAAAGGAGCTCTTATTGCTAATCCAAACTGTTCTACCATTATCTGTTTAATGGCAGCAACACCCTGCATCGCCATGCCAAGGTAACAATTCTATTTTCTATCTTCAATTTCTGTTAATTATGTTATGTGTATGCCATTCCCTGAATGTTATTATCTATACTTGTTTATGTGTATCATAAAAGGTGTTGATATGTGCTCTAAAATACACGTGAAACCTGAAATCAAATGTTTCAATCACAGTGAATGCTCTTAGTTTGCTAGATTGTATCCTACTGAGTTCTTTGCCTGTCTTGTGTTTGCATCTACTAGGTAGTGAGGATGGTTGTTAGCACATATCAAGCAGCTAGTGGTGCAGGTGCTGCCGCAACTGAAGAACTTGAGCCAGACTCGTGAGGTTTGATATGCTAGCTCTCTCTCTCATCTTCGTTTTGATGTGATTTCCTTTTTCATTACATGATCTTTTCTGGTTCCTGATTAAATAAACATGTCTCGTGTTTAATCGCTAGGGTTTTGAAGGGAAGGTACCTGTGTAAATTTTTTCAGCCAGCAGGTTTGTCCTTTACTCCTTCTGTCTTCCTCTTTGCTTTGATCATGTGATTTTGTCTACCCTCTTGAAAGGAACGCATCTTCTGATTACTCCCCTTTTCATTGATGCAGTATGCTTTTAATTTGTTTTCACACAATGCACCTATTACCTCAAACGGGTATAATGAAGAAGAAATAAAATTGGTAAAGGAGATCAGAAAATATGGGTAAGTATGACGACATAGTTTGATACTCATTCCTTTTGGTACATTATTTTAAATTTTCCTTTTCAATTGAATGTGTGTTCTGTGTGTATGTTTTCCCTTCAGTGCAGAATGACAACAATGTTAAGGTAACAGCCACTTGTATATGAAGTTCCTGTGATGCTGCACATGCTGAGAGGTGAACCTTCAGTTTGAGACCCCACTTGATGAGGACACGGCAAAGGAAATTCTCCAAAAAGCTGCTGGTGTTGTTGTTATTGATAACCGATCCGCTAATCACTTTCCTACTCCGCTAGAGTTTCTACCACACAACTCTCACCTCTCTTTGATTCTCGCTATTGTTTGTTAAAAGTTTAAACGGGCTTACGCTCTTTTTTATGTACAGGTATCAAACAAAGATGATGTTGCAGTTGGAAGAATACGCTCGCACGTTTCTCAAGATGGAAATCAATGGTAAATTAATAGAAATTTTCAACTCAATTACATAACTAATTATGCCTTTTTTCAAATATATCAGTTTGATCCTAAAATTGAAATTTGAAACAGGCTGGATATATTTGTCTGTGGTGATCAAATTGTGTGAGCGGTTCTTAACGCAATACAGATTGCAGAGTTATTGCTGTAATTTGAGTTTGTTGCCATAAGTTTTGGTATAACTTTAGAGTTTCAGATTCTCCGGCTAATTTGTTCTGAAAACGAAGAACAAATTTCCATAGAAAAACGGTAAAATGAGCCTTGGCAACAAATTTCAAAACTCAAGTTCACATAAGGCAACAGTAGACAATTCATATGTTCACTTTTTCCCAACACATTCAAACTGCACAATCCCAGTTCACCATAGCTCAAAAACTTTGAAGGAACAGCGGCAACCTAAAGGTAAAACTATCTTCTTCAAAACTTTCAAGTGCTCTGCAGACAGCAAACACATATACTTCAGAAACTAAGAACGTAAAAAATATAATCCACAGATGTGTTCAGATAGGATCTGTCTATGCATCACCTGTTCCGGCCCGAGGTCGGAAAATCTACAATGGACCAGGAAAGGTTCCATTCTCCTTTGCTTATTCCATCTTATCTACCTGCATCCAGTGAGTAATAAAGTTACATATTACTGAAAATGTACTAAGTTTTCACTTTTATTGCTATGATTAGAGCAATTCGACGATCATGTTCTCCTGGCCTCTAGCTAATTGAAAACATACCCATTCACCAGGGCAAAGTGATCGATAATATTTTGCGGAATTTTTCACACTCAGAAGCACCTCCCCTTTAGTTGCCACGCACCTGAACAAACAGTTGAAGAAAAATCGAGCAACCGAAAAAATGAACATAAAAGTGAGATCTTGTTACCTATGATGTTCTATGTAGCGGGTAAAGCAATGTCTTGACTGATTTGTAGTCGGAAGCGAAAATCTATTGGCGCTGTCTCAAGCTGATAAATTCCACCATTTTTTTTGTGTCAACAAGAATTTTCAGAGTATATGTAAGAAATCCAAATTCAGAACCTTAACTAATAAACACCGAGGAACGATACCTTTATCTGTGATGTTTCATCAGCAGCAACTTCTTCCTCACTTGATTCTTCTTGTTCTTCGGATGATAAATTACTTTCTTCTACTTCAGGTTTCTCCTCATTCCCAGGCAATGCATATTGCTGCATCATTTCCATAAAATTTGAAACATACCGGATCCGTTAAAAGCAATCGGAGAAACAAAATGAAAATTTACATAGCAACTCAAACAATCAATTGTAAACCTGAGCTAGCTTAAGATTTTCTTTAGTAACTTCTGCCATTGTTTTTTACTCCGTAAATTTCGCTTTTTGCAGAACTAATTTCTTGTTTTTCATAAGGAGAACTGAGAAAAGAAAGTAGTAAAAAGTCCTTGAAAAAAGAACAAAAGTAGGAAGTGATGTAATGTGATGACCACAAATACATCTACATTAACTGAAAAAACCGTGTCTGCAGGGAAATTAGATCTCAAGTCAACCTCGTCGAGAGATAAAAAGGGGGAAAAAGGGGGAAAAAAAAAACAGTAGAATTATGCCTCCACGAAGGATCGAACTACGGACCTCCAGTTTACAAGACTGGCGCTCTACCACTGAGCTATGAAGGCGAACATACTTCAAGGGCGTGCTTAAACGTTATCATCCTTATAAACAAAAAAGTTTTTGGTGAACTGTCACGCTGACGCATTACCATTCGCTTGGAAGCAACTACCTAGCAAGGTTTTTGATAGGAAACTGCATAATTTTTTTTTTTTTTTTTTTTGAAGCATGAAATTTTATTAGCTAGTAAAGGGCTATTACAAAGTAGTACAATCCCGTAGGATCGAATACAGCTTGAAAAGATAGTTTTAAAAATACTAGTAACATGGCATCGAGTCATAACGCCGAGGATGAGTTTGTCAAGGCTGCCAGAGTTTCCGACGCACGTTTTCCACAAGAAAAGTTATATTTTGATGGAAATTGTGTCCATAAGAACTTGCTGTTGGTGATGTGGTTCGCAATTGATCCAGATGCTCGTTACCCCTTTTGTCTCCTGAATATGCAGAGTACTCAATTGATTTCGCCAACCTTCTGTTTAATCCGCTTTTATCCATGACTTCAAACTACGCTTTTAGATTTGAGTGTGTGCTGAAGTAGAATCCATCTCTGCCCTCAAAGGATGAACCTAATAGACACTACTACAAAGAAGCTAATAAACACTACTAATACCGAACTTACTACAAGTAGAATTAACTGGTCACAAGACGTAGCACATCCCAAAGACAACACGCTAAAGTTTGAGCACAAATTTTTGCTCAAATTTGAAGACGTGACTTAGCTTCTAGCACAAAGACAAAGACGTTTGTTAAATGGGACGTGCCGGGTTCGACTAATCTGGCACAGAAGACAACACAAAGACGCGACACGGATAAGTACGGCTCCATCCCCAAAGACATCACGTTAAGAGAGCACGTCATAACATGTACAAATGCACCATATAACAAGGCATAATACATCATATTTTTTGTATATTTCACAAAAGAGTCACTATTCTAGCTAGTTTTTAACATTTTATGTTGACATATTTATAACAACACATATAATACCTTAATATTTAGAAAATATATTTCAATATCACGTTTATAATGTCATCACCTATATTTAACTAGAACATTAATTTACATGACAATAATCCATTGTATATTTGATGGGTTATTTTTATTGAATAAACTTGTTAATTTTTGGAAATAATTTCAAATGATATATTGTCTAATTAAATTCTTGTGATAATGTCCACTTAATGTATACATTAAGTGATTTCCTCAAATTGTTTATAACACCGCAAAGCACGAAAGTTTATTCGCAGTACAGTTCGGTATCGTGGCCGTGCTCTTACTTTTGACTAGTAAAGACAAGACGCAAGACATCACGCGAATCGCTCGCACAACACGACAAGGCACATGTCACTTAAGCACGCTGACAGTAGGCCGGGTCAAAAAGGCCGGGCCCAAGACGCTTACACCCTAACTACAAGTACTAACCGAAAAATAAAAAATACAAGAAGGATTGTTGACTAGACCGTTTTAAACTAAGGTAATTAAAAGAGTACAATTTTGCTTAAATGTAAAAACAACTAAATTGAGAAACGACATGTCGAGCTCCACCGGCTTATTCCGCATACCAATTAGGTCTTATGATTGCTGCTGAAGTATACAATGGAGCTAAAGTTGTGATACAGTATTGGGATTTTAACACCGTAGAAATCAACATGTGAAGGTGTTGATGATGTCAGCAGAGAAAGATATGTTATCTTGCCAAGACTCACAGATGAATCAAACTTAAAGAGGACCAAAGTGAAAGGATGGCTTCCACTTGCGTTCCAATAATAATGCATTAACGCTTTGTATGAGGTTATTGTGAAGTCAAGATGAGTAATCGTCAATCTTGATTGAGAGAGGGAACTGAAATTCTTTGGATGAAAATTCCCGATTTATGGTGCAGATTTAAAACAATGCCCTAGCATGAAAAAACATGCAGTTTTTGCATGGGAACACTCCGGATAAGGCGCAAAACTATTTTCCAGAGACTAAACAAAGTTAAAAAAATGCATCATGAGAGGCCTCTATGAAGCTATAAGGACTCAATTAATACCAAAACAAACTACTAAGAAACATCCGAAACTTGGAAAGAAACTAATATATGAAATCAAAAGAACCAAATAAGAAACAACTTTGAAATCTAAAATCACAATGAACTTTTGTAACACAACACTAAAAACACAAGGCAAGGGAGATGGGATTGAAGCACGGTGACACTACCAACAAAACTAAAGCAAAGCTTGAGTGAAACTAGTCCGTGGATTAAATTGCCTTTCGATTTTCAAAAGTATATATATGAAAACAAGTAATAAAGATATTTCACAAGCCCATGAGAGGCTACAGAAAGTAAATAACAAACTCAAAAGAAATAAGGTTCTGGCTGACTACACAAAACCACCAGCAAAGAATGGAATTGGGTATGAAATATTCAATAGAGGCCTAACAGATCAAAGTTTAGTAATATAAAATAGGTAACTTTTGGTTTATCCTGTGAGGTGAGCATGAAAATCAAAGGGTTTCACAGGGGAGAAGAAATTCAAAAGTTAAAAATCAATAGACTCTAGGTAAACCATCTAGGGAATTTTACTGAGAACATCTAACACCATGATATGATATGATATAATAGGTATGATGAAATTAGCCAAAGAACGCTCCTTCAACGATTTCGACGATGAGATTGACGAGAAACCAACCTGAAAATTTCCTCATATTTGAACGATGGAGAGATTATTGCATCTGTGAACCAGGGTCGGATAGGATGTCGATGGAAACCAGATGAAAATCCATATCTCCCCAAGCAGTACCAAGAAATTAGGTTAAAATCATAGGAAACAAGTAGGGTATCACAATAAACATCAATCAAACAACCCAATTGAGTTTAAAGGACGGTGAATCGAGTATTTAGCCGAAGATGATTGCTAAATCCATGGCGGCTATTTTAGGGTTTTGTTGATGAAGGTAGAGGTTGATTAATGGATTTGGGTTTACTGTTCTTTCTCTTAATGATTAGATCGAAGATGAGATATGCAGATTAAGTTTGTTACCGCTTAAGATCTAAGAAGATCTCGGAAAGGCTTAAGGTTACGTAAATAAACTTTCCTCTCACGCTAAATCGCGTTTGTTTTAGGGAGGAGAGATAACCGATAATTTTGTTATTGTATACTTTACTAAATATTGCATTGCAAAATATGACACATTAAGTTTGCTTGTAAAGATCCATCTAGAATTTGACCTTGAGTATGTATACTTGTTTTTTATTTGAAGTAGATTAATTCATTAAATTTATGAGTATGTAAGAACTTTATTATGAAAAGTATTATTAACGTTACAAATTTTTTTCTATCAGAGTTGTAAGAAGTTATACATCCTACATCTAACATTCAAGATGAATAGATAGCAAGATAAGTAAGCAAAGAGACACGTAAGAACACGACATATACGTGGTTCGACGTGATTACCTACGTCCACGGGGGGTGAAAGGATGATATTATTACTTCTCTCAAGTTACAATGGTGGTAGCTCTCAACTCTACTTAGTCTCTCTCCTTACTCACTTACAAATTACTTGCCATTCTCTCAACACATGGGTGTACATTTATAGCTAAGATGTTCATACAACAAGATTGTTGGTCTTATTCTATTGACTTTGCTGATCCTATCGGGTGATCACTAATGTCTCTCTTCCGATACTCACCTCGACTCTATGTTCCTCCGGCAGTAGATCTCCCCGATTTGTCTCTTCGGCTCAAGTTCTCTTTACCTAATAGTAATGGTCCCGATGTCCATTAATCCGATGTCTCTACTCCGCCCGATCCGAGTTCCGCCACCCTCTCGTATCCGGGGCCTCGCCATGACGTGAATCTTCTTCCTTCGTGCTCGCCAGGCATTTAATGCCTTGTCCCCCCGATTCAAACCCATCGTTGAATATGGCCTTTACTTTACACGTGTTTGTCTCTCCACCATATGTGTAGATACTCTTTTTTTATTGTACCGTATCCGTAGATTGATTCCGTGCTTCGCCTTACTCGGGGCTTCTGGCAGTTATCATTTGGGATTATGCCACATGTGTTTGTCAATTAAGTGCTACTACATTTTTTTTTTTTAATTTTTTTTTCTTTGCAAAAACAAAGAGAAAACCATCATTAAAAGAACAAATCGCAGTACAAACCTCTTAAATGAAGCTTTAATGAACATCCGGTAGAGTTCGATTACAAACATTACATCTAGCAAACTTGATAAGTATATCATCTACTCTATTATTGATTCGACGATTGTATGAAATATTCACATTCGATTAGACATGTAACAAACTATAACATTCAACAACAACGTCCTATCGAAGTCAAGTAGCACACAATATACATACTCATACAACCCACCTACTATTTTTTTACAATCGAACTAAGAGTTACTTTTAAAGTTAAGAAGAGCATAACCAACAAAAACTTTATATAAGGTTACCATTTCAAAGATGTAGGACATTCCTGCCCACATTTTTGTTGTTACTTGAAGTGCGTTTTAAGGTATCATGCTTGCAATGCATGCTTTCTGTGCGTATCAACACATATTTGCCTATTAGAAGCGAAGCTTTATGGATCAGCCACTAGCATCGTAGTGGTGCGTGGAGGAGTTATGACCCGTGGGTCAAGCGCCGGAGGCATAATTTTTGGTCCTCACTTATCCCGTGGAATCACAAAGTCTCGGCGAAGAGTACTTTTGTGATTTCTATCTATCTTGTCCCCCGATCTATAGTTGAAAATGATCAATAAGAATAATATTCAAATAACAAGAACTATTAGGTAAAAGATAGTTTATCCGGCTCACTTAACCATTGGGTATCATTTCAAAGTCAGAATCCCAATACAGCCACCAGAGGAAACCTAGGTTTTCGTGAGGACGATTTTAGTTTAGAACTATGACATAGAAGTGCCGTGGATCGAGCATTCTAGTGTGCTTGAGTCATATTTTTATATTGATGAACAATGCTAAACAAAGCAGTTCGTGGAACGGTTTCCATTTATACTAATTTCTTTATAATCAAGCAAGCTAAACTTCTCTTTATAGATTGTACACGAAGCATGCAAGAAGTGTGCTTTGAATCATTTAAGAAGACATGGGCAACCTTGGTGGACCAATTGGTTTGCCGGAGAGCCATGATTAAGTAGTTCAGAACCGAAAAAATATAAGTAGAGTATATGTCACAAGGCCAATTAATTCGTTAATCGCTAAAAAGTTTGTAAAATCAAAGTCGCCTTGTAACTCAAGAACCTTTGAATTTACCAAGTTCGCAGACAAAAAAGTTTGTGTACTAAAAAATGTGTACAAGAAACAAATAATATCCAAGATTTTTCAAATCAATCAGTCTTGAACCGAGCAAAACGGCCAGGTATGCGTGAGTTAATTGAGATTTAAAATCAAGTATTTATATTCATAAGTTTAAGTTCGTGAACTTTGAAACAATTATGAACTTAAGAACCAACTTGACTACTCCTTATAGCTTGTAATCTTCTTGCAATGTTCATTATTACCAAAGTCATACTGACTTGTATTTGTAGATAGAATGATTGGGCGCACTGAAATATTTAGGAGAGACCTTTTTATATGGCCACTTTTTGTAAAATTGTAAGTCATCAATTGACACAAAAAGATTGATTTTGGTATCCCAAATAGATTTCAATCAACAATGAAATTACTAAATAGCCCCTCCATGTTTTCCATTTTCACTAATACTAGGCGTAAATACAACACAAAATGAAGGGTAATCACGTAAATTTCAAGTGGGAAGAAAAAGGACATACCTGAGGTTGGAAATGTTTTAATTATTGAGGGGTAGTTTAGTAACATCAAAGGTAAAGTGGCTTCCAAAGGTCAGTGGATCAATCCCTGTAACCTCCTTCTTTTTTTTTTTTCCTTTTTTTTCCATTCTTCTTTCTTCTTCAAGCCATGAAAGTATGAAATGAACCGATAGAGGAGATCGAGATGAAGAAAGAAATTGAGCAGAGAAGTTAGGGTTGTTAACATATATCCTTATTTAAGGATATATGTTGTTTCCTAGTATATAGGATCTTTGCTTTATCACAATATATTTTTAGCTCTATATATTCATGAGCTGTGTAACCAGAATTAATATATGATTATCATTAAAAGGAATTATCTTCTTCTTAATCTCATTTTGTGAAGATGGTATCTATGAGCTAGGGTTCTTTGAATCATGGGTAGTGATTCAATTATACCAAAATAAATCTAAAACAAAAAGGGCAGATGGAAAACAAATCCGCCTCCTATTATCGTTCAATCCAAGGTGCATCATTCAAGCCCGGGATTGTTCTTGATGAACAAACTATGACTTCGGGTCACAAATCATGGAGATGCATATTGGTCAAAAGAAAAACTCTTTTTATTATGGGAAGAACAAGAAAACCTACCGAGGAAGATCCAAAATATGAAAAGTGGCACACAGATAATCAAAAAGGTCAAGAGATGGTTGTTGATGTCTATGTCACCTTAAATCATGAAGAGATATATTCCTACTTCCACCACTAGAGATCCGGGGATGCATTATCTAAAGCTTTTTATGATGAGATGATGAGATTTGTGTGTTTACTCTAAACCGACGAAAGCTTTAAGAAATCAAAATGGCGTAGCTCTCTCAATTTATTATGGAGAACTAACCCAAATCTTTGGAGAGTTGGATCATCGTGACAAGGTGGTTATGGAGAATCCCAATGACGCTGAAGCCTATCCAAAATCAATACAGCGCTAAGGGTGCATATATTCCTTGCCGGATTAGATGAAAGTTTTGAGCAGATCCGTGGTGAAATCTTGAGAAATGATCCTATTCCCTGATCTGAATCATGTTATTCACTTGTTCGTCAGAATTTGTCGACAGACAACTACGAAAAAGAATCTAAGAAGTTGAACCTCATCACTATGGCAACTCGAAACTTTCGGTGATAATCAAAAGGGGCCTTTTCATAGATACTCAAAGACTGAGGTGGACAAGTCATCACTTAAGTGTACACATTGTAATCAACTCGACATACAACCTGACATGTGTTTCGAGTTGGTTGGATATCCAGATTGGTGGGATCAACACAAGTGGAGAGGAAGTAAGGAGACAAAGAATAATTCCGTGCTCCAATGGCTTCAACAAAGAAAGGAAAGGATTCCGCGGTAATATCCGTCTTTCGAGAGCGACGGTGTAACGATGGTAAGTTTTTAAATGTTTCTTCACTTCTGTTTCAATAATTCATGGATAGTTGATTCGGTGCTACGTACCATATGACATGCGATTCTAAACAAGTCTCTTCCCAAAACCATCCTTACAAAAAACCGCTTCTACCGCAAATGGCTCACAAAGCTAAAAATTACCGGTGAAGGGTCAATATCTCTCACCGAAAGTTTTAGATTTAGATTCTCATTTTAGTAGTTCCTACATTAGATCGTAACCGCTATTTCCCAAATAACTAATACTTTACATTGTGTGTAATATTTTGGCCCTGATGCTGTGTTTTTAAGGACATCATAACGGCAAACGATTGGTTATGGTGTTAAGCTTTGGAAGCTATATTATCCTGATTTGTGTCAAGTAGTTCGGATAAACTTCGCGTCAAGCTCTTCTTGCCGATGGTTCTCTGAGGGGAGAGACAAAATCTCAAATTTGTTATGCATCACGATTGGGACATGCCGTTTGTTATTTAAAAAATTATTTCCTAGTTTGTTTACAAAACTTGATATTTCTAGTTTTCATTGTGAAGTATGTGAACTTGCAAAAAGCCATCGTGCTTCTTTTCCATTATCATTCAATAAGAGTCCAGCTTCTTTTATGATCATACACTCTCATGTTTGGGGCCATCTAAAACTACTACTTCTTGGGTTCAAAATGGTTTTGTTACTTTTATTGATGATTGCACTCAGAATGACGTGGGTGTGTCTCATGAAAAGCAAAAGTGAAGTTACCAACTTGTTTCAAAAAAAGTTCCATAAGATGATTAGCACCAAGACAACAAACAGATTCAAGTTCTTCGTAAAGGATAACGCCATAGAATATATGATTTCGACCTTTCAACATTATTTAGAGGGACACTGAGTTATTCATCAAACTACTTGCTCTAATACGCCAATGAATGGAGCAGAGAGAAAGAATCGCCACTTATTGGAAGCTGGTCCGTGCTTCATTAATGGGCTAACATATGCCATTGATTTATCGGGGAGAGGCACTTATCAGCAAAGATATCTTATAAATCGAGTGCCATCCAAGACCATTGTGTTTCAAACACCCCATCAAGCTATTGGTGAAGGCAGCTTGTGTCTCCAACCTGCCTAATCTTCCGCCTCATGTGTTTGGTTGTGTAGCTTATGTTCATCCGCACAAGAATCAACGTGATAAGTTGGCTTTAGAGCTCCGGGTGCAGTATTTGTGGGATATGCAATAAACTAAAAAGGGATATCGGGCATATCATCCTCCAACCAAAAGAATGTTTGTTACTATGGATGTTGTATTTCATGAAGATACTATGTATTTTTGTGAGTCCGAACTTCGTGGGGAGTACCATATAAGGAAATTCAGACTTTTAACTATGATTTAAGATATATCTGAATCGATGTCTCCGTATTGTCAATTCCGATGATATACCTCAAGAAAATTTGATGAAGGTTCTTCAAGAGAAGAAACAGAAAAGCATGATTGGATCGTACTGCCGAGATTCAAGATGAGGTTGCGATAAGAGATTCCGTAGTCTACGCTACCTCAAGAAGATGAAACACCAAACCAATCGTCACATGATGTTCTCAAGAATCAAGGAAACAACTTCCACAACGTATAAAAGAGGTATTCCTAAACCTAGATATGAACCCGAAATCTCTAATAAGGTTAAGTACCCTATGAGTCATTATGTCTCTCACCATCGCTTGTCTAAAGCTAATAAGGCATTCAGAATCAACTATCTAAATTTTATTCCTAACAATGTAGAAGCATTAGCTGATCCAAAATGGAGAGCAGTACCATGTAAGAAGAATTGATAAACCTGCGTTTTAATGATACTTGGGATTATGTTGATTGTCCAAAAGGAAGAAAATTGTGGGGTGTCGTTGGATTTTCTACCATTAAATACAAGGCAAATGTGGTGAGATTGAACGTTATAAAGAAGAAGAGTTGCTAAAGGTTACAAATGAACTTACTTCGATCATTATACTGGAACTTTTGCTCCAAAGAGTAAAAATCAACACTGCATTTGTCTTGTTATCGCCATTGAAACTTGGATTGGCCTTTGCAGTTAGCTTTGATGTAAAGAATGCCTTCGCATGGTGAATTAATCAAGAAGTTTACATGGAGCTCCCACCGTATTTCGGGCCCAGGATCTCATGTAAGAAGGTATGTAAGCTAAACAAGTCATTATATGGACTAAAACAATCTCCCTGTGGCCTGGTTTGGAAGATTCACCAAATCTATGAGAAACTTTTGATATCGTCGAGTAATTCCCGATCATACTTTGTTCATAAAGAAAAGGAAGGATAAAATTACAATTTTATCATATATGTAGATGATATGGTGGTAACAGTGAAATGATCCAGAGGAAAGGAAATCTTTGCAAAGATACTTATCAAAGGAATTTCAAATGAAAGATCTTGGTTCATTGAAATACTTCTTTTGGGATTGAAGTTTTCGATCCAATCAAGGAATTTTCTTATCACAAAGGGAAATATGTTCTGATCTCTAAAAGAAGGGCATGTCAAAGATGTCAACCCGTCCATACACCTTTAGAAAGAAAAGGTAAATCATGGTAATGAACCCGATCAAGTTCCTATCGATAAAAGAAGATATCAAAGACTTGTGGGGAGATTGATGTATCTATCTCACACAAGGCGTGATCTGCTTATGCACTCAGTTGTAGCCAATTCATGCACAATCCAGGGGAACAACACATGAATGCTTTTACGTATTTTGAGGTATTTGAAGTCTCGCTCCTGAAAGGAATTTTATTCTCTAAAAATGAAGATCATAAAAGGTTGTGGTATATACAAGATTCTCGACATGCAGAGAAATCGATGGCGACGCTCTACCAGTTACTTTACCTTTAAGGGAGGTAACTTAGTTACTGAGAAGTAAGAAACAAAATATTGTTACACGATCAAGTGCAGGCCGAATGACCAGAGGTATGTGGCGATGGCATTTGTGAAACCTTGTGGTTAAGGCTTCTCCTTATGATTTGGGGGCCCTCTCAAGGATCCTATTATTCTTTATCATGGATAACAAAGCCGCGCGTGATATTGCTCATAATCGTGCTCAAAGACGACAGCATTTAAACATGCTGAGGCTGATGTGTCTTTCATCAAAGAGAAGCCGGGACAACAACATTACTGAGTCAAGCCGCCACCGGCTCGATCTCAAGAAACAACTTGGATATTCTCACACATGGGAGGCTCACTGTAAAAATACTTGGTTTTTTCCGGACAAGTTGGGCATGTGATATCTATGCACCAACTTGATGGGGAGTGTTAACATATATCCTTATTTAAGGATATATGTTGTTTCCTAGTATATGATCTTGCTTTATCACAATATATTTTTAGCTCTATATATTCATGAGTCAGAACTGCACTAATATATGATTATCATTAAAAGGAATTATCTTCTCAATCTCATATTTGTGAAGAAGTGGTCTCAGGTTTGGAATTAAAGAATCGTAGTATGGGTTTCAAATCATGAATCGTAGAAAGAAAAGGCGTTGGTTATGAACCCCTTGAGTTGGTTTATCTCTAGTTGGGATTTGAGAATAATCGAAAAGGGGATTTTTGGTGTTCTTGTTTTGAGATTGAAGGTACGATTTCAATCTTATTTCTTCCTCGCCTCCGATCTATTAAACGTTCTCATATATTCTTCAATGATTCAATCACTCAACCATATCAATTTTATCAGTTAATTAAGTATTAAGAACCGTGGTTTCCTTAGACTTGATTTCAACACCGCTTGAAACCAAAACATGATAGGATAGAATTTTTATTTGAAATTGAGATTAGTATACCGTAATCTTACAAACCACCATGAATTTTAGATTTCATAAGCAAATTTGCTGGATCGAATAAGCAACAACATTTCTTAAAAATTTTATTTATTGTTATCGTGAGAATGATGATAAAGATGGACACTATGCATTTGTTATCGGGAGATTTTGACTTTTTTGTCAGAATGATTAGTTTGTCTTGTTGTTACAGTAAAGATTACATGGCTAAGGGACTGAAATGCGTAATGGGGGTTACTGCATCGGTAAATCTAAATGCAAAGGTTGGATTAGTCAATTTGTTACATGAGATTCATCTACACGGAGCATTATTTGGAGACTGATCTTGATGTGGCTTGTATTATGCAAACTTGAAGAGTTTGGCTGCCACATACTGAGAAATGAGGTGAGATATCGTATCCCACTGCTTTTAAAGGATGCTGTACAAGGATTAAGTATGCAAAGAAGGCTTTAATTGAAGTTACAACTATTTTTCTTTTAGGTTTTCATCAAGAAGGCCTCCAAAGAATCATAGAAAGGTTTCTGCAAATTGCTTTTGGTAATGGACAATGTTGTCTCTTCAATAACTACTCATGGTTTTGAATGACTCCTCTTGTAACAAGAACTCGGTGGCTCAATTTTGTAACTCAAGACAGAAATATCACGTGAGTTCCTTCAAGAAAATTTTGTCAATTCTATTTCACTAAGGATCTCAACATCTTGAAGGTATGTGATTCTCTGTAGGGAGAAAACATGTCAACAATGCGCCTCTAAAGTTATTAACCATTCTTATGCAAAAGCCTCGGGATTCTTGATATAATTCCGCACTTTTTGGTTGGCATTAAATAGGGAACATTTAACTAGGTGTAGGTGGCTTAATAATAGATAGCCGCCTCAAGAGTATTTATCTAATCAAGATGTACAATGCCTTCTCCTCCTTTATTCTAAGTAGCCTTATATTTATACATAAATACATGGTTGTACAACGTGATTTCCGTAACTCTTCATGTGTTGGTGGTCACATTTCTCGCGTGAAATATATTCTCATTGGCCATCGTACCAATAACAATTTGAATGGCGTTTTTTCAATATTGATGATCGAAGAAAAAACTACAAATGGTTATCCTTCAAGACAAGGGGTTAGAAAATGGCGTGGCCATGAAGCTACCATTTGCGGATGATGAGTTACCGCTTTGGGAATGTAATGTGTTAGGATTGGTGCGCAGGTCCTCGCAAGGTGTTTGCGTTATGCCTACAATGAATCTCGATATGAATATGACACAAACTTCACAAATGGATTTATCTTGTGCTAGAAATTCATTTGTATTTGATCTAACAAAAAGGGAAAAAAAGCAACTATGTTTCATGAACTCAATAAGACTTTCTGACTTGTAGGTTTTTTACGCAAACCTACAAAGTTGTTATAAGTTACGATGAAGAATTTCAAAAGCTTGGCTCAATAGATGGAATGGTTACAAATGGCCAAAATAATGGACACTCAGTGAGGAAATTACACATCTTTAATAAGACATGTGAAATTTTTTCTTCTTCTTACAAATGGGGCTTCAAAGGTAACTTTGATATTTGTTCATATCATATATGAGTCTTAGTTGCTAAACCTCAGAATATTACAAAGGGTTAACTGTGAAGAGTTGAACTCCATTCTCACATTATTTTCGCCTTCCAAATGAATTAATAGTATTACTACCTATTCATTTGTATGTAGGGACTTCAGAGCAGTGAGAAAATGCCTCTCGGGGATTTCCATCTTATAATTCCACCCCTTATAATCTACTCATTAGATTTCAAAATCAATGGCAAGGATAATAATGAGGAGGCCTTGATATAGTAAACCAAGTAATTATGGATGATGGGTTCATGATGGGTGTTGCATTTGTTATCAAGGTATGTTCCTCAAACTTTTTCTTACCTTCTTCAGCAAACCATTTTCCTCTATCGCTTTTAGCAGAAAATATGTGAAAGAAAATAGGTGATTTTCCTTTTCCTCACAAATGAAAGAATGTTTATTTTTGTTTAATCAAAAAAGGTAAAAGCTAAATTTGCTTCTCATGTCATGTCTTTAATAATTGATAATGGTTGGAAATTTTTCCTCGATAAAATATGTGCAGGAGTTTCATAGGCTAGCATTAACGCAAAATATTTATATTGCAGGTTACGGGAACAAGAAAAGGCACTAGATGGGCTGCACTTGTTTGCCAACATGAGTGAGCACTTAGATCAGCAATTGATGTCTCTCGGAGGGAAGTGAAGATACAGAGCAACATACGGGCAATGTTGGTCTTACACAAGTCCGTGTATATGGGGCAAACAATGGTCACCAATTTCAACAAAAACAAAAAGGTTGGATAAACATCTCATTTAACTGGTCAACAACTAATAGTTTTTCCCTATTTTGCTGAGTAAAGGTTTTACTCAGGTATCCTAGAATCCCTATTTTGTTCAAACGGACCCCCTAGTTCCTACAGTCATCTACGTCTTTTCGTTTATCACTTGCTTTGATTATTAACATCCTACCCATTTAATCGGGTCAGTGCAATTGATAAAATCAAGAATTGCCAAAATGAATTGGAGCTATTCACTCGTAGTCTTGATATTTGTATGGACAATCATCACTTGTAACTAGGGGAATACTACTCTAAACTGATGTAATTAGTTCTGTTGTTGTTTAATTGTATAAAAATTTCATGCCGTATAATTTCTCACTTACCTTTACATATATCATTTTCATACCGAAGGTAAAAGCTTGCTTGAAAGTAGTCATACTGAAAGGTAAAAGCGCAGCTGAAAAATTCCATTAATGGAACAATATTCATTCCATCTTATATTCAACACTCACAAGGTTACATTCTACTTGGTTGATTATCGTCGCTCACTATTTCCTAAGAATACTGGACATTTTTCAATAGTCCAAAAGAGTGGCTAACTAAGAACTCGCATAATCCAAAGAGGTAGCTAACTCAGATGGACTTGAATTCCGCAGGAAGGGGATGGTTGTGAGCAGCCAAGAGCCGCTTGTTGCCGCTTATGAGACAAGCTGTGAAAAGGGGCAACTGGAGAGCTCTCATATGAATCGAATACCATGAAATGGTTGCTAGATAAATGGCCCGAGTTTATCAATGAGTGAGTGGTTGCTAGATGAATGTTAGAAAAGAATGTATAGGGAATGAGGAAAGAATGGCCGTAAAATTGGCCAAAAAACAAACAGTCAGAATTTTAAAGTCTGATTCATACGAGCCGACTACTTGCATCCGTGTAATTAACTCCTGACGGACTTGGACCCATTTGTACTGGGCTGATCATGGGTCGTTGAGGAATGGATTTGGCAGTGAGCTAAATTTAGAACTTGGCAAAGAGTATAAGAGCAGAGACCTCCATCTACAAAAGTTTTTTTTTTCTATTTTTTGTAAACGGATCTATCGAATCCAACGAGTTAAAACAAGAAACCAAAGTAGCTTTATAATTTCGCTTATACAAATTTATGTGTCCGACTCAGAAGATATGGCTTTTTAACTAAATTGTGAGTACAAAATTTAGTTTTAAGGCCAATTTTTTCTATTGCCTTCCCACCGTGGGCAAATTAAATAGTATGAGTAACTAGGATAGTGGGCATTCACATAACTTTCATGGGTGAATTTTTTCCGTTTACGCATCATTTTTCAATGTTCAATATTCTTCAAGATTGATTGGTAAATTCTTATACCAATTACCATGCTGTATTCTAGTCCGAGTTTGACTTAGTAAACTATAAATCAAGACATAGTTTTGATCAACTAAAATTGAAAACAACTTGACGCACAAAAAATTGTGAGTTAGACCCAACGATGTTCTAAGAATATATATATAATCGTAATATGACATATTTATATTTTGCAAATAAACATTTGCTAATAATATATATACAGTAAATAAAAAAAATAATAATAGTAAAGAGTAATAAAAATAATTAAATAATGCTTTGGTTGGTAACCTAGCAAATATATATATCGATAAAGAATAATTATTGTAAAATAATTATCATATATACTAATATATATATCGATAAAGAATTTGATGCCGATTTAGTTCGAACTCAGATCATCGGGTATCATCACACTATAACAAAACTGCCTTTGGCAGGAAAGTGAGGTTTTTCACAATATTTTTCTTAGATAACATTGTTAAATGTGATAACCTCCTAACAACAGTTATAAGATTGATTTTTGGTAGGATTTTATAACAATGATGATGTATACAATTGATAATGCTTTAATTCTTGTTTTCTTTTTAAAATAAAAATTTGCTTCCTTTTTATTCCGATTCCGTTTCACTATTGGATTGTGTTTTTCCGTATGTATCCTGGTTGTTCATCTCATGAAGTTGGAGCATTCCGTGAGGATTGACCTTTTAAATCCACTACATATTAGGTCGTGGTCGACCACCTAATAACCCACCACCGGATATGTTGATATCGCAAAGATCCAATAATGTCTACGAGTATTCCAAATAAATAAATAAATTAAAACAAAACCCAAGAATGCATTCATAAAGGAAATATGTAATTTATTGTGCACTAATAAAAGCAGCTGTATGTCTTATGACAATTAACACGGATTTCAAGATTTCATCTGTATATAAGACTTTATTATATTAATCTTTCTTTCATATATATATATATTTTAGAATGATTAATTGGGGGATAAAAAAACTAATTAGAGGATGTGCCAAGATAGCTTCGCAATGAAAACTCGCAAGATGAAATGACGGACTGCACGCATTGAAAACCGCGCCGAGCAGTTTGCCAGAGAAGATCCCCCACCAATTTTTCCATCCCCGCATTCCAATTATTCTTTTACATCTGTAAAGGAAATAAAATGGCTTTATCTAAATTAAGATACAAATCATTCTTATCTAATTTTCTTCTTCGAATTTTATTTTTTACCCTGGTAGGACGCTACACATTTTCAGCTACTTCCATTTGATTCATATGGAAACAAAATTACTTTTATCGCAATTAAAAATCAATAAAAAATTGTGAGATAGAGAACTGAATATTTTTTTTTTTTAGATATGGATGGTATTAATGAGAGGAACAGAGAATGCATGTCATTTAGTTGGAAGAATCTATGTATACTTTTACTTCTAGGATAGAACTCAGGATGTTAGCAGTTGAAAATGGTCCTGTTAACGGGGCTGAATCAAGTACTGCATGCGACCAATCAATTGCATCTCAACCATGCAGTTAGGGCCCGCCGATATTACTTTTACTGAGTGTTAGTACATTAGGTGACAATGTCTGACCGACAGATCCTTGTAATTTTCACCTGAGCAACATGAAACAGAAATATACAGGCCATATGGATAAGTGCTCCAATCTCATAAGTTCTGGACAGTCAAGAAACTATACAAATGCCCCTGTATGGGGACTGGAGACGCAAAATGCATAGCGAAAAAGAGAGAGCCATCTAGATAAAACTACGAGAACTTAACCAAATTGGAATGGATCATCCATCAGTCGTGGAATGCTTAGTTTTCCATTAAGATCGCCAAATCGCCTTTTAATAAGGCTTTCTTTTCTTTCTATGAGCTCCTACCGCCGTCCATACTCACCGAGTTGACTCCCATCTAAAATTCTCCTCCAAATCCGTAGGTTAATGATTTCTCCATCATCCACAAAAGTCGAAGATGGCGCTCTGGAAGGCGTGTGTTTCTGAAGGCGGCGTTTTATGGCATGCACAACCGGTGGATCTGCATCACGCCAAAGCACTCAAACCTTTGACATTTCTTCTTCTTCGGTGGTCCTCTGATACATCCACGGTCTTGTGGTAGTTGCTATATGGGAACTCTACTTCCTAGCTTCTCACAGTAAAGATCCCCAGCTTAGCTCTCTGGGAACATGGGAATGTCTCCTTAAGGACGTAGCGCCTGGTTTTTGTACTCTTTCTTGAAGATTTCCTCCAAGATGTTGTTTCTCCTCCGCCGCCTTCGCTTCCATTGTCGGCGATGCGTAAGAGTTTAACAACTCTTCAACTCCTTGATATTATCATGTGTTGTAGCTTTGATTCTAAGGGCCTCATTTTCTAGCAAGACTCGCAATATATAATCTTTCTCCAATAGTTCGCCTTTTTAAATTAGTGTTTTCATTTCTCGGCAATCTCTCGTACCTTCCTTTGGCAAATCAGTTTACTCATTTATGACTTGTTTTAGTATGTCCCTCTACCTGTACCTTCATCCCTTGTTTTCGCCACAGCTTTTCTACTGGATTTCAAATATCTACAAGTTTAATTTTTATTTCTTTTAAGGCATTACTCTTAACTTCATCCCTTTTGATGCAATTGACAAATTCAAGTTCTCTTTCATTGAAGACGATATCGATTCGTCAACTTCAATTTTTAGTCTCTCAAAGATCATCTTTAAGACTTGTCTATTTCTTTCTTTACTCCATCCAACATCCCTTGAAACATATCCTCGGTATTCTTCAACATCTTCTTTGAGCTTTCAACTTCTTCTCTTGCATCTTTAAGATCGGATTTTTAGAGGCCGAGCTTCTCCTTAGTTTCATTGTTTTCAAACTTCAATTACAACTAATGCAAGTTCATACATCGCCGCCTTTCTTTTTTTTTTCTGCTTCAGTAGCTAACTTTAATTCACCTCGAAGTGCAAGTTTTTCTTGATGTAACTTATTCAATTCTTCCTCCAATCTATATGCCTTCGATAATGCAAGCTCTGACCCTCCTTAGCATGAACAAGTTCCTCTTAAAGAACGTGAAGCTTAGACTTGAGAGTTTCAATTTTTTTTTTTCCATAGCATACGAATCAAATTTCGTAGATCCCAAGATCCTTATGAACAAGTTTCATAACTTGAACTTCTATAAATAGTTGGGGACTGGCAGAGTTATTAGCTTTTATTAAAGAATTGGCTTGATTTTGCATGGCGTTCTTCTTTAAAATGAGCGCCTTTTTTTTTACTATGGGTGATGCTGTCATAAATCGGAGCCATAACATAAAATTAGTTGATCATGTAATTTTCATGTACATGGAATCACAAGAAGCATGGCATGAAATTATGGAACCATACACATTATGAAAAAGGGTTGTATATCTAGGAAATTTGCTCTTCATAAAAGTTAGTGTTAATCACTGCTAGTTTGAAATCGCGATGATGATGCATGCGGAGTGTCAAGAAATATGAAGATGCATGGGGGACATAACAAGAATGTTTCAATAGATAAATAAAAAGAGTGATTTAACATTCGGGTTTAATTATATACAAAGAGGGAGAGAGATAGTACTGGAGAGACTGAGAGGATGAAAGAAGATAGTCTAGAGATGTATATATAGAGAGAGATGTGATGGGGAGCAAAGAGATAAACAATGCCTGCCCGCCTCCCTTCTACAAACCGATTTTGCAGTGCTAGTGTGAGCAGGAGGTAAAGTGGTTGGGTTATGAAGAAAATGGAGTAGTAGGCCTTTATTGTTTTTGAAAACCAAAACGAAATATGTTCAAACAATAATTTGGTAATTTACAGGCTTGTTTTGTTCAATTTGATTGTGTTTTTGAGTGTTTTTCGTTTATTTTGATTTTTAACTTAGTTTTAAGTTTTCCGTATTGGTGCGTTTTGGTAGGATTTATAAATATGATGTGGTATACAATTGATAATGCTTTAATTCTTCTTCTTTCCCTTTTATAATCAAAAAGTTGTTTCTCTTTTTTATTCTGATTCTGTTCCAATATTGGATTGTGTTTTTCTGTCTGTATCCTGGTTTATTCATCTCTTTGAAGTTGGAGCATTCTTTGAGAATATTGAGCTTTTAGACTTTACCATCTATTAGGCCGTGTTTGATTACCTAATGACCTTTACAATGTACTACAAATGACATCGCAAATTATCTATTAATGTCTATGAGTACTACAATTAAATAAATAAATAAATTATAACAAAACTCGATAGTGTATCCATTGTGTCATGATATGTAATTTTATTATGTGCATTAATATCATCTCAGTTATGAAAAAAATGTCTCATATGATAATAACACATGATTTCTCGTGATATATGATTTATCTATATTTGTTTCTTGTATAATATGACCTCAATAACATATAAATATCTTTTTTCGCATACAATCTTCCTTTTTCGTAGTAGTTTTCATTTTAGTAATATTTTTTTCTTCTAATTTTATCTAATTCATACAATAATTTTTTTTCTTCTGACAATCAAGAAAAAAGAATCGTGAATTAAAGAATTGATATTTTTTTAGATATGGATAAATTTTAATGGTACAGAAAAGTAGAATGTTGTTGCTTAGTTGGAAAGAAATCCGCCGTATGCTTTTACTTTAGTGATCATAATTTAACATAAAAAAACGTAGATAAATACAAATTTTGAAAACTTTTGTGGGTAAATTTCTGGTTTGTTTGATTTTTTTTTTCAACGGGATGGTGCAGTTGAATGGTTTTATCAATGAAGGAATCAAGTAATATGCACACCAACAAAATTTGCATTCAACCATGCAGTTAGGCCAGCAGAGAACTTAGTGTTAACATTATAAGGCCAACTTTTAGACTACGTGTTCATATAATTTTCACTCGATTACATAATGAAATGTGCAGACTATAAGTATAAGTTTCAATCTCCAAATTCAAGCAAACAAGAACTATACAATGCCCCTATATTGGATTGGGATACGCAAAATGTATATGCCGAAAAGAGAGAGTTAGCTAGCTAAACTTAAAAGAACTTAACCAATGGATGGTCTCTCCTGCAGCTTAGTTTCCTGAAGATCACCAAATCGCCGTAACAACGCTTTCTTCTTTCTCTCACAGCTCCTATCGCCAAGGTCCATATTTCATCTTAGGTTAATTCTCTATCAAGATTCTCCAAATCTTCCAGGGTTAATATTTCATCATCCAAAAGTCGAAGATGGTGTTCTCGGAATGTGGTATTTTTAGAGGTGGTGTTTATGGTGGTTGTTATGGTTTGGTGGTGCAACAGGAATCCGCCTACGTCAAATATCAACCTTAAGCATTTGTTCCTTTTCGTGGTCCTCTTTCTAAGCATCCATGGTCTTGTAGAAGCATTGTGTGGGACTTTCTACTTCTCTAGTTTCACAGAAAGAACTTCAGTTAGTTTCTTAGAATATGAAATGTTTCATGATTTAGTTTGAGTTTTGTACTTTTTCAGTACTTCTCCAAGATGTTGTTTTCCCCGCCGCTCTCGTCAATGCCATGGATGCGAAGAATTTAACAACCTCTTTAACTCCTTGATATTCTCATGTGCTGCAGCTTTCTAATTATACTCGTTTTTCTTATGCACTCTGCAAAATATAATTTTCCAATATCGCTTCAAATTGGTGTTTTCGTCATAATTTCTGCACCCTCCTTTTTGCAATGTTTGACCATTTATGGCTTGTTTTATGGCGCGTCCTCACTGCACTCATCCGGTTCAGTGCCATATTTTTCACATTTCGCTGGATTCTGCTGAATAATCTTCTGTCACAATACTTTCCTTTCAGCCCTCTTTGATGCAATTGACAAAACCAAGTCTTCTTTCATTGGAAGACTATATCATCGCCAGTCAATTTCAGCCTCTCGGTCAATTTTCAGCCTCTCTGCCTTCATCTCTTGTTTCATTCCTTTCCTTCCTTACTTCATCTAACATCCCATGAAACATATCCTCAGTATTCTCTCAATACCTTCTTTGCGCTTAATCCTTTCTCTTATCTCAAGGTCGGATTGCAGAGCCATTTCCTCAGTTTCTTTGTTTTCTTTTGACATCGCAATCACAACTACGCAACAAGAGCAAGTTCATCCATTGCCGCCTTGCTTTTTTCTTCTGGTTTGGTAGCTAACTTCAATTCACTTCGTAGAGCGTGGTTTCTTTTCCTGACGTAATATCCAGTTCTCCATAATCTATCTTAATCTGGATATGCCTTAACCTCCGAGCATGGAATCCAGTCCCTTCGTGAATGTAAGGCTTAGACTTGAGAGTTTCAACTCTTTTTCTTTCATAGTATCCGAATCAAATTAGTCTGCAAGATCCTATGGTGCCATCTGAAATCCCCTTCTAGTTTCCTAGCAACCAAATCTTCTCCAAATTCAAAACCTTCTTTTCTGAAGAGAATTAACCTCATTCTTAGCTTCTTCGAGCGACGCCCTTTAGTATCCTCCAGCTCTTCTTCTGACAATCATCAGCCCATAATTTGCTCCTCCTCTGCTTTCGCAATCCCACCCTCCAGTTCATGCACTCTTATCTGGCTTTCACATAATAACTCCTTAGACAGAGATTCCACTTCTTTCGCGATTACTGAATTCCGATCTGCTTCTCAAGAATTGCTTCTTTTCTAATTCCGCTTCCTTTAGTATCATTCTTTCCAACTGCAACTTAAGGGATTCAATGTCTTTCTCTGAACTTCCAAATCCTCGCTCGAATCATCCAATTCTTCCCTCACCAAACTAAGCGCGTCAGATAATTCCCTTAACTTTCTACTTTGATTAGCAGTCGCCAAATTCCGTGCTTCCTCCGCGGCTTTACACGCATCATTTTTCGCTTCAATTGCTGCAACCAATTGTTTCTTAACCGTTATAATATCCTTGCGAAAGCGCTTCAACATCTAATGTATGTTGCTCTCTGAACCGCTTCGAGCTCGAGCTACAAGCTGACTTTCTTTTCTTAGCTGGAGGAATACTAACTTGTTCTAATTCACTAACTAATGAAGAATCCTGCTGTTTTTGTGTTTTTTGTGAAGATAAAACCCCGCTTAATCTCATATTATTTGATTTGATACCCTTTTCATTTCCTCTTAATTCGTCGATAACTCGAGCTTTCTTCTTCTGTTGCATCTAATTGCTCTTTCATCATTTTTAATTGTTTAATAATTTTGCACAATTCCCCTGCATTTTGATCTTTCTCAAACACTAATTTCTACATATACTTCATAAAATTTCAAAATATTGAAGAGAAATTAATTGAAAAGACTTTTGAAAAATGTAGAGAATTAGAGATGATATTACAAAACAACAAGAAAACTAAAATTATTGATAATTATTTTGGATTGAGAATCGTAAATTCTTTGAATAAAGAAAGCTACACTAGAGATAGAATGGAGAGTCGATGAATTAGTACCTTGATTGATATGATAAATTACTTGGAGAGATTGCTTATAAGAATTCTCTTTTGCTTACTATTGATACTGCAAAATTGATGAAATTTGATAGAAAGGAGATACAGAATTTTGTTGGTAGTTGTTGGTTTGGCGGACTTTCCAGAAAACGAGTGGATTTATAAATTGACCAGGCTCTTGTTTATCTAATGTTTGGGCTGGTTAGTCTGATACTTAGTGGACATGTCCAATATTTTAATAGAATAGCAATGTTAAAAATGAAGATAAGATACTATAATTTTTCATTTTTGATTGTTATTATTGTGCCTGAAATCATGGCGGTAATTTATTGTATAGAGTTGGTGCGAGGTCGTGGAAAAATTATGTGGAAATTTCTGAGGAACCCAAGTATGGTTCCTCTCTCTTTTAGAAACCCATCATTAAGATGCTTTATATGTGTAGCCCAAAATTCACAATGTATGGTCAGGATTATTAGTTTTAGATTTGATTTGTAATTTTACATTTTAAGATGGACTTAATTAACCTTCATTAGTTAGTTATTATTAGAAAAATTATTTTTATTAAAAAATTACCGATTTGGATGGTGGTAAATCACATGGCTTTTTTATGGGGGTTTTTGGTGGGCGCTCTTTTTAACCTTATCGTTCCTTTTAGGGTTCTTTCACAAACCGTGTGAAATTTCAATCTACCTCTAAATTTATACCATAATTTCCACGATATTATGGTAATTATCTCGATCATCTTTTCATTCACTTAACACGGTAAAAGAAAATAATCCATTATCATTTTCATTCACTTAACACTGTAAAGAAAATAATCCATTATCGGACTCTGCCTTCTCGATATACATCATAAATCTCCATCGCCGTGAAGTCATAACAAGGTTGATGAGGTGTTATTCCTTTGAAAAGGTAGGTGGCTCATAATTCCATGGTCATGGATTTTCTTACTATCCAAAACACAAGCACCGTCAGTCATGGGTTTTCTTAACTAAGAAATATATGAATAAGGGATATTTATTTTTGAAGTTGTTAATGTGATCATTTTCATTTCCAAGTGTTGCCCTGCACCTAACTTTGTTATTTCATTCATTTTCATTTCAAAAGAAAATGTTGTACTTCCCTACCTTCACAATTCATTTACCGTGTGACATTCACTTAAGAATGTTATATGTTTGATTTACTTTTTGAATCATTTGATCTTCCCATTATATTCTGATTTCTAGGTTTTGTGTGAAAGCTGGTTATTAAAGACAACGATTATCACCAGTTGGTACTGATTATCACAGTGATAACTATAAATTTCAGAACTACATTGCAGTGTGAAAACTGGAATTTTCCCAATTATTGTGGATGAAAATTGGAATTTTCACTAACCACGACCGACCACATCAGTGAAACATAAATTTTCAAGTGAAAAATCTACCTTTCATCATTCATTTTAAAGGTGAAAATTCAAATTTTCCTTTTCATTTCATATGAAAAGGAAACTTTCACCTAGTCCCCTGGTGAAAACACAAATTATCATCTGTTACTTCGTGTTCATCATAATTTCATTGTTGCAAAAAATCTAGTCAACTCTGCTTTCATGTTTTGACTTCTAACTCTTGGATTTTTGGCGATTCAGAGAACAAAGAAAAAAGGTATCGAAGGCGTTTCATGATTATCAAGCTCATGTCCATATACTACCGAGCTCAAGCTGAAAAGACTAAAAGACTCATTCTAGCTCAACTTAAGTCTCAAATGTTTTGCGTCATGTTCTAGGACGAAAAAAATCAGTGGGGCTTTTTGGTTAAAAGTGCACTTTGTCTTCATGTGAACTTAAGGAGTCTGGCTATTCGTGCCATTTTACTAACATATTACGCGCGTCTTGCAGTTCTTTGATACATTTTCCCTCGTTCTATTGAGCTCCTTTTTATACATTCTTCACCTGCAAATTGAATTCTAAAAACAAAACCCATCAAATGAACAGCATGAATGGGTCATAATTTAATTTTCCACTTGTAACTCCAAGAACATAAAACAGTACACATTAAGTTGTTTTGGATGTCGCAAAAACAATTTATGTTTTCCCCATTTCAAGTTGCCACGATCGAACTTCTAATCCCAAAAAGTTTAAGTAAAGAATACAGTATACTCCATATATAAGTCTAACCTTTCACTTCAATAGATTTTAAAAGTCGGAATTCTGACTTTTAAAATTGAAGTAATTTATTATGGTAATACTTACAAGTCTTAAACAGGTGATAATTTGGATTTTTTTAACAAGTGAGAAACAAGCTAAAATGAACGCATAAGTAGAGATATTTGTCACGTTCAAAGATTCTTGGCTTCCCTAGATGGAGTATTATAGTCAAAGGTAAGGTAGTTCTTACTGCGTTCTTTTTTGGGATAATGATAAAATCACACATATTTTACTTCTTTTGTTTTTGTGGTAAAAAAGAATCTAATTTATCTTGTTTATTTAAGAGAAAGGTTACTATTGTAAATCATGTCTAATTATAACTAAATATGGGTTTCATATATATACATATTTAATGATGGGTTTGTAATAAAAAAAAATGAAAAAATGGGCTACAAATATTTTTCCCCGAAAAATTATGCTCCCATTTTGTTGATACATTTTTGATCTAACAGCATTATAACTAATTACTCCCACTTTTATATGCACAAAATTGGTTAAAAAGACCAAAATCAAAATTTCCTGTAGAAAAGAATGGAAATTGATTTAGATACTGTTTTTAAATGGACAAAAATTTAAAAATATAATGAGGAATGCTTAGGTTTAAATCCTATTCCATTTTCAAATATTTTTTTATTTTAATTTTTACAGGATGTATCCGATTTCATCCTTGCTATTTTTTGTTTAAGCAAGATGAATCCGTTTCATCCTTGCTATTTTTTTCCATTTCACCCATAAAATTTTTTACTCGTCCATTTGAACCGTGTTTTAATTTTTTTGGACAAATGACCCATTTTCCGTTTTATATGCGGTTGGGTGCGTTAATATTTAAAACAGTAGCTAAACAAAAAATTTGATTAAATTAAGCCCACTGATTAAATACGTAGGCAGATTATGATGCTGCTAGATGAAGAATACTTGAGCAGCCCGTGAGCAAATGTGCAAAATTATTGAGGATGGCGGTTTGATCAGTAGGAAAATTAGGCACTGCTGTGCCGAATCATAAATAAAAAAGAAACAAAATAAAAATAATTATTTTAGCTTGATAATTAAGAACCTAAAATAAAAATAATTATTTTACTTTTCTAATGATTCCAATACAGACCAGGTCTAGTCATTAATCTTAACCATGTTGACAGTTGGAAAACGAAATCTTGTTACAGTTGAACTTTCTAACTCAGTAGTACCCGACCGAAAGGTTAATCTACGGTCCGATTCAAAGTTTTGTATCATGAACACTACCATTATGTTTTCCAGTACAAGCGGTCCAGGAGGAGGCAGCGGCAGCTAGCTGGGAATGGCGGGGCCAATTGACAGTTCAAAGTCTGAGTAAACTCCACATTTTGTATATATAGACTCTGCACTTCAGTCAGTGTATCGTCATCTAATTCTCACCACTCGTTCTTTTCTTTTATTCATTTGAATCTCTCTGTCTCTGTCTAGCAAGAAATTGCATAGCCATGAACTGCAGGGAACATGTAGTTGTTGCCAAAGTAGATAAATCCATGGGAGTTTTTGGTATATACAAGGAAGCTTACAGGATAACAGTCTCATGGAACAAGATCCTTTCACAGATCACTCTAGCTATACTTCTTCCTCTGACTATTCTTTCCTTGTCTGAAATTCCGATTTCGAACTTCATTCGTAAGAAGACTTCCCATAGAGACGATGACAAAACCAGATGGATGATTTGTTCTATCATCAATAGATTCGTTTACATGGTCTTTGTTCTTGGTTTATCGATCTTTTCAACTTCAACCGTGGCTTACGCCGTTGCTTGTTTCTATACATCTAAAGATATCATCTTCAAGAAAGCTGTGGGTGTGTTCCCTAAGGCCTGGGAAGACTTATGGTCACCATTTTGTGGTGGTTCATCGTCGTGCTTGCGTACACTGCACTGCAGTGGCGGCTTTATCGTATTTTTGTTTTTTCACTAGCCAGAATGGATTTGAAGTCGACATTCCAAGGGCAGAAAACTTGCTAGTTGTTAGCTTTATATCCATACGGATTAGTGAAGCCCGCATCACTGGTTTGATGATTTTTTGTTAGTTTAACATTCTTTTAAACATTGTAAATGTCTTACAGATGAAATTCTTCCATATATATTAAAAAGTAAAATACACCACTGGATACAGAAATAAAAACAACAACCCCAGTAATACTATAGAGTATATGTCTCCAATATGATTACAATGAACTATCATCTTTTTCTTAAACAATTATTAATTAGATAAATGGTTATTTGGTATCACTTCATTTTGATGCGTAATAAACACTTTTATTTCTATATGAACCACCAATTTGAAATTTTTGAAACACCCTCTTAGTCTCCTCCAACATCTTATCAGGTATTTTCCTTATTCATCAATTGCTTGGGTTCTCTGAAGATGTCTAATCAATATATAGTGGACATAAGTAGAACGTAACCAAGGTTGTTTCAGAACCAAAAATTATGAACAAGGTTGTTTCGGAACCAAAAATTATGAAACATACGAAAGAAATGAGATTCAAACATGCTAAGAGATGAGATAAACCATTCATAATAATATCATGCAAAATTGTACAATATATATCATTAATAAAATTAGTATGGACAAACATTTTGAACTAATTTTGTTAGCAATCATTCTGAATTAGGATCCATGGAAAAGTACTTTAACCACAGTGTCCTAACAATATATTGTGCAGGTAAAGTGTTATTGATCAGAACTGCGTGTTATTTTTTGACGATTGTTTTGATATATTTTACTCTTGTAATTCAAGCGGTTATTTACTTCATTTGCAAATCTTACCATAATGAGGACATATCTAGTATTGGTCAACACCTTGAAGGTTCTTGTGCTCATTTGGATAGCAGAAAAAGACGTTCCATACATTAGAACCTGCATCACTGTTTTGATGATTTTGTATTAGCTTGAAATTCTTTTAAACATTGTAAATGTCTTACATATGAAGTTCTTAATTTCCTACACATTATAAAGTGAAATTCAGCATGGTACAATTGAGGTTCTTTCATACACTTTTGTAAACTTCAGCAAAGTTCGTTGTAAACATATGCGTCCTTTGGATCTAAGATAATTTGATGGCAATCTCCTCGCTTTGTTTCTTCGGATCCCTTGCCCATAGCTAAGATAACTCGATGCTAACACTTGATGTTGAGATTCATTCAACAAAATGAGATTTAAGATTGGAATTGGATGAAGAAAAGTTAGAGAATTTAGGAATGTATAAGAAAATGGTACCGTTAGAAACGTAAGCTTCTATACGTGGTTGCAAAACATTCTCTTAGTTTACTCCGACATCTAACGCGTATTTTCTTTTCTTTTCAAATTTTTCTTCGAAATTCACCAAAATTGTGGTAGTTCCTGGCGGTCAGATCAACATATATTTATAGCAATTGGAAAGCATAAAAAAATTTGTGGGAGTATGTGACATAGGTTAAACCAAAAAATGTGTAACATAGGAAAGCAATGAGAATTTTGTAGTAAAAATGTGTAACATACAAAAATGTCCAAAATGCACCACATAGTGAATTTAGTACTCCCTCCGTCCTAAATTATTAGTCCGCTTTGACTAAGTCAAGAGATATTAAGGATTTGACAGGTGACAAAACTACCCCTATTAAATGATATATTATAACCAAAATTTAAAAGAAAGCATATAGAACATGTAAGAAAAATACATTGATAATTATAATATTTTAAAAATATTTAAATAAGATAAAAATAAAAATCTTTATGGATTGATTTAGTAGATTTGTTTCCTATTGAGGGAAGATGTCATTTAATATTTAGATTGGTGATATCTAAAATAATTTTATAATTGTAAAAGTTTGAAGGATATATTTGAGAGTTTGACTAAAAAATATGACTATAAACAAAATTTAGAGCATTTTGTGACGACGAAAATAGAAAGATGGTAATTTTGGACGGAGGGAGTAGTAAAAGTTCAAATTTTCGTAGTGAAGCAGTTAGCAGCCAAGGGGGCCATAACAGGTCACTTATTTCAGGAGACGTATAAAGATGATCTATTATAGAATACACTCGTATGCGTTTTTTTTTACCTGGACATCTAAATTACTTTTGAACAAATACAATGCGTATTCCTATGGACAATTGGAATCACATCGCAATGTACTTCTACAAAATGATTTGAGCAAGGAACTCATAACAAACACAGGAAATGAAATCGACAAAGAAGAAGCAAGCCCTTGTTTTCCATCATTTTTGTTATTCAAACGAAATGAAATATGTCTCTAAGGTTAATATGGTTAAAACTTATAAAAAGAGAACATGAGTTGCAGTGTGCAAGAATAATTTATTAAGATCTTAATTAATGATTAATTATTAAAACTTTAACTATCATTATATCATACTATAATCCAAGTTTCTATTTTAAAACAACCATCAGTTGATTACAATGGTTATTTGCAATCACTTTCTTTTGATGTGCAGAAACGCTATTATTTTTACAGTAAATACCTTTCGGAAAATTTGAAACACCCTCTTCTTAGTCTCCAACATCTTATATATCGGGCAGTTTCTTTCCATTTTATTTATCTATTGCGAGGTTCTTTGAAAAGACCTAATAAATATATTGTTTCATAACCAAAAATTATGAAATAATGAGATCAAACATGCTGAGATGAGATGAACCATTCATCACAATAGCATGAAAAAAATCCATCACTGATAAAGATAGTGTGGAGAAATATTTTAATTAATTTTGTTAGCCACTCACAGTTAATTTCATACCCATTATAAAGTGAAATTCAGCAAAGTACAATTGAGATTCTTTCATATACTTTGTGAACTTCAACAAAGTTTGTTGTAAACATATGCTCCATTCAGAAAGAGGCTGTTGAGACAGTTTGCATTTCAAAGTGGAGCTAAGATAACTTGATGGCGATCTCTTCACTTCGTTTCCTCCGATCCCTTTGCTCGTATGGACAATTCATATCCAGTTGAATGAATGAGTACATGGACCATTGCCACGAGTTGACTTAGTTCCACTTAAAATGCAAATAATCTCTCAACGATCACTTCAAATCCACATCTTGTTGAGACATTTTGCATTTTTAAGTGGAGCTAAGATAACCTGATGGCAATCTCTTCGTTTCGTTTCTTCGGATCCCTTGCTCATATGGAGAATTCAAAACCCCTTGAATATATGAGTTGATGCATCATTGCCACCACGTTGACTTAGCTACATTTGAAATGCAAATAGTCTCTCAGAAACCACTACTAATTCGCGTGTTTTATCAGTTACCTGAAATGGTCAGTCCAGCTGAAATATTTTTCACAGAAATCATAGCAAAGGTTATAAGCATCCACCGTTATTTTATCATATCCGTGCCAATTTGGGGTTTTGCCTTACCATCAAGTGCTTCTGGTGCCATAACCGTTTTTGATACTCAACAAATGGCAAGACAGTTTCTGGTATAATCTTGATCACCTTAGTTGACCGTAAATAAAAACCCCAAGTTGACACAGATATGAGCATCCATCGTGTTTGTATATGCCAAAGTGCAATGCAGGTCCGTTGTCATCTCATATTCATGTCAAATTGGTGCTTTGCTTAACCATCAAGTGCTTGCAGTAGCATGAATTTTATAAGATCCACCATGAACATCTACCATTTCAGATATCACATGTACAATTTCTGACTTGGTTGTACAATTATAGAGTAGAACCCCAAATTGACACAGATGTGAAGTGCCAAGGTAGATCCGCCATAAACCTCCACAGCTTTGAAATCTGAGCATTATCCAAGGATGTCAGAGCTTGTCCTTAATGCAGGAATCTTCCTGTCAGAAATGGCAACATAGTTAAACAAGAGAGGCAAAAACAATCCTAACGAATGTGATGACATATGACATTTAGAAAGTGAATGCTGAGACAGTTTGCATTTCCAAGTGGAGCTAAGATAACTTGATGGCAATCTCTTGGCTTCGTTTCTTCAAATCCCTTGCTCATATGGTGGATTCATATCTACTTGAATACTGAGTAAATGCATCATTGCCACCACATTGACTTAGCTACATTTGAAATGCAAATAGTCTCTCAACAGTCACTTGTAATTCGTCTAGCAACAAAGTAAAGATACCCACACCTGTCTGTCCAGCTGATTTATCACAGGAATTACGAGCGATTCACTATCTCATATTTGTGTCAAGTTGGGGTTTTGCTTTACCATCAAGTGCTTGTGGTGCCATAAGTTTTACAAGCTTCTCCATGAACATCCACTGTTTAAAGTGCGAATGCAATTTAATTTTAGTACCCCGGAGCTAATGGTAAAGAAGAATCCAAATTTGACACTGATATGAACCTCCACCAGTTTTCGATATACCCCAAAGTGCAGTGCAGCGGTACCTCTCCATTGATATTCTCATATTTGTGTCAAACTGGTGTTCAGTTTACCATCAAGCGTTTGCAGAACCATAATCTCTACAGACTCAACCATGAACACCACCACCATTCGCAACGCAGCTTATAGTTCAGTTGTTTGATGGAAAACAAAAACCCCAAGTTGACACAAATATGAATTTTGCTTGGATTGCATAACTTCCACAAGCTCCTCTACAAGCATCCACAACAAAGTAATTAACTGTAAACCAGATCTAAGCAATTAGCAAACAAAAAATCATCTTAATTTTCAAAAAATAAACAAAATGATAATGACTAGATTTGAACTAGAGATCTAACATACCTCGGGTACAAGATTTCTCCTGGCATCACAAAAAAAAAAAGTTGATTGATGTTGAGAATTCAACAAGTGAAAGATATTGGATAAAGAAAATTGAGAGAATTGGGGAATCTATAAGTAGGGTCATGGGCACATGGCTCATGGAACATGAGTCAGGGCAGCGTCACATCGTGAGCCTTAGTGGCCTACTAGTAGTACTTTTAATAAGAATATACTCCCTCCGTACCACCATTAGATGACCTCTTTGATCCAAGATGTCTCCATCATTATTGACATATTTCACTAATCGGGGATATCTCTAAAACTACCCTTTTGATTGATTATGGTATCATAAAAGTATATGGAATTTGATATTAAATGTTTATACCGTTACGTAGGTGTTTTAAAATGATCTTCAATCGGTACAAAATTTTAAAATCTATGGTATAGATTTGAGAGATAAATGATTTCTAAACTTTACAAATTATTATCCATAAGGGTATAGTTGTAAAAAATCTTAAAAACACTCATTTCATTCATCGTTAAGACCAGGGTGTAAACTTCCAATTGGAGTAAATCTAATAAGTGGAATGGAAGGGTAATAAAAGCTCAAACATTTAAATTTTCTTGCAGCGGTATTGGTGGATCACTCGCCAGAGAACGTTATTTTAAAATCTGGCCCTTTGCACGATTCTCGTCTACCTGTTCCAAACGGTTCAAAGCCACCCAAAATAGAAAAGAAGTGAATCGAAAAGGGGGAAGACAAAATGTTGCACCCAAGAATTAAAAAATAAATAACTCTTTTTTTCTCTTTCGATTATTTTTAAATTAAGTTTGAAATTTTTTTTTTTGATCGATCAAAAGGAATTGTATTAAGAAGCACACAAGTTATGCGCGAGCTACTACACCAAAAGAGGAAACAACCCCAACTAAAGTAAAAGTTCAAAGATAAACAAAAACAACAAAGGCCTTTGACAAATCTTAGCACTAAACCACCATTATTACTTGCGAACTAAAATAAGAGCGCATGGCTTCACATATAAGTAGGATTTTCATCAACCTCTTCCACATTTAAACCCTTGTGATTTTTCGTCACACTACTAAACTCTTCCACAATTAAGTTTGAAATTGATGGCGATATTTTTAGCAATTATCTTAATTAGCAGTTAACAATCAACTCGTTGGATGTTGTTCTTGCAAAAGCTTTTTCTTTCATTCCTAGAAACATCTTCCCTTATACACAACAATCGAGCTGTACCATATACATGCGCTTTGTATTTGTGATTGCAAACCAAATCTCTTAGTTTCTCCAGCATCTTATGCGTATTTATTTCATTCTCTATTCTTTTACTTTGAAATTCTACCAATTGTGGGAGTTCTAGGAGAAAGTTAGATCAATATATATATATATATCTATAGCAAGCATTAAAAATATGTGACATTGGTCGCTTTAAACCTAAAGAATATGTAACACTGGAAAGTAATGAGATTCAAAGATACTAAGAGATAACCAATCATTATCAACTTATCGTAGCATGCAAAATTGGTTTGGGGTGATCGGTTGATACAAAATGTATATCATCAATAATATTTTTTTGGAGTAACATTTTGAGTTGATTTCCCAAGCATTCTTACATTTATAATCTATTAATAAGTGTCGACTCGAGGTATTAAGATAAAAACTAACTAATTAATCAGTAGATTTTGGGTTGTGACGCAAAATGTAAGTTGGAGGCAGATTTTAGGTTACAATGTACATTTTGGATCATCCAACAAGTTTTTGAGTTGGGTGTTCGATTTTTGGGTCACGGTTAATTTATAGAGTAGGGCACTAAATACGTGAATTTTTGCCAAATATAGACCCTAGGCCATATATATATATATATATTTGAAGTCATGTAGCTAAGAGCTTCTCCAACGGTTGATGTGCTTATTTCATATGTGTCAACATTGTCTTGACTTTCTCTTGGTAAAAGTTCTTTTACATAGATGTAAATTACTAAACATTAGGAACTAAAAAAATTCATCTCCAACCCAAATCAATCTTAATCTTTTATTTCTTAAGTGTCATTTAATAATTGGTTAATAATTATTCCATTTTTAATTTATAACTTATTTCATTAACATAAAAGTGACTAGGATAGGAAGACACATTGTGAAGGTGAATGTCTAAAACTTGACATTCACCTTGACAATGTCTTCCCAAAAATTAAGCCACGTCACTCCACATTCATTTAAGAAGTTAGGGTTGGAGAAGGATTTTAGAGAAAATTAATGTGTATCCTATGTGGATTTAGATATTTATCCTCACACACATTCCATTGAGAAGCTCTAATTTTGTGGCATATTATCAATTTCCGGGAAATTGCTTGTTTTTGGATTACAGTTATAATTTCAGATTACGGTGGTTGATTATATTCATGATGCAGCTTTAGAGTCACTCGGTAAATTTTGAGTAAGGTGGCAACCTTAGAGCATCATAATCATCAGCAGAAAATCTACATAGCCATAACATTTGAAGCATGATGTGGGTTGTAGGAGAAGATAATCCACAAGGGCGGGTGGAACAATCCTAGGCCACGACATACCAGGGGAAGCATGCGCTAGAAGTACCGGGAATCACTTCACTTAGGCACAAGGAGAAAGAAGCGGAGGCAGCTCGGAGATGTCGACGCTAAAGGGAGAAAGTTATGATGTGATGGTCATCGGACACGAGGACAATAAATGCTCGACGGGGGTGGGTGAAGAGATAAGAAGAGCTCTGGTCGAGGTCCCAAATGGCGACATCGATCGGCCATACCAAGCAAGCGATATCAAGCACGAGATGGTAGAAGGAAGTCTCACTCGGCTCATTTTAGGTATCCCGGAGCCTAAACAAGCGGAAGCATCACTTTGAAGCATCAATTGACCACCCGAGAAGGACATCAAGAAAGCTACTCCAGGCCCAACATTATAACACTTTGGTTGTATCGTCATACGCAATTATAAATAGAGACCATGTAGAGAGGCAAAGGTCAAGCAAGTAGGAAGGAGAGAGTACAACTAGAATATTGGAGAGAAACATAATCTTGTAGTTGTGAATCAAATAATAAGATCATACTTTCACCCGTGGACGTAGGTAATCATGCCGAACCACGTACATCATGTGTTCTTCTACTTCCCTTGTTTGCTTTTTTCTTTGCGTGCATGTTTAATTACCTTTGGATGTAGAAGTAGGATTTTACGTCTACATTACAGCGGCAAACTAAGGGGACCGTATAACATCTCAGGATACCTTGAAAATCGGACACCAAAAGAGGAAAATCCGATCTCTAAGCCACCTTGTGTGCTGGTTGATGCTAGGAGAAACTCTTTTGGTCCGGTTATCTTTATTTTCTTAGCAACATCTTGTCGAGTTGATATGAGTTAGCTTTGTGTTTTTACTTGTTATCTTCGTTTTCTTAGCAACATCTTGTCAAGTCGATATAAGTCCGTTTTGTGTTCTAACTAATAGTCTTTGTTTTCAAGCAAACATGTTTTTCGCTACAAAGTCGTCGAGACCGCTCCGTCAAGATAGAACATTTTGCTTAAGACACCTGGTGAGTTATTGGAAGATCCATGAGCTCCCGAAATAGCATCTTTCGATGTTGGTAGAAGCTAGAAAGGGATCCCATCGTCGCCGACCGTGATCGTGCTTCAAACCCCGTTAAAAGAGAGATTCAACAGCTCTATCGACATCTAGTGAGGATAGTTGATGCTAAATGAAAGACTCTAACAAGCGCAGCCGCGTAGGTTGCCAGATCTATCTTCTAGGAGAGATATTGTTACATCTATCTTCATTTCACCTGTCTTCATCTTAGCAAAATGTATGAAGCGCGATAATGGTGGAAGCAAGGCTGGCTGAGAATCATTGAGCCTAGTCCTCGAAAACCATGGCCCGGGTGATTATAAGTGAGCGGTTCAATTCTCACTGTGATCCCCACGCTAAGAGCCTCACATCGTGGAGGCTGTAAAAACCCTAGGGTCAGCATTGCACACGCCATTGAGGTCGTCATTACTATCTATCGTCGCCATGAAAGAAATCTTAGATCTAGCGTACGGACGATTAATGACTTACCGCGTTAGGAATGTTAGGACAAATAATGATTAATGCAATCGAAAGAAAAGCTATATGTCGATAACTGACTATTCAAAATTTGTCCTTTATGGCCAAAACAACACGATGGGCTTGTGGGTGACACGCTAGCATAATGGAAGCGTACTATAGTTAACTTTTCACTGCCAGACACAATCGGCCAGACGCAACCTGAATCCTTTTCGAGCACTTCAAGTAAAAGGGCCAATTTGTCGACGCAGGGCACGGACGGTAGGTGAGCCCGTGACGAGAACGGCATCGAAGAT
>JAJJWW010004168.1:0-32893 GCA_023531295.1 Papaver armeniacum
CTAATTCATTAACGGTCGCAGATGAGTGTCTCAAAGAACATCTCGTCCGCTCAACTTGACCATCTTGGTTATACAACCCTCGGTCGGAGTTAATTGTCAAGTGAGGCGCCATGGTAATCACCACCCATCACTCTACCACACCAGGATGCGCACTCGCATAAATACACATGATACTTCACAAGTATCAACTTCCGAATAATGCAGCTTATTCAATTTAAGCATTACATGCTACCTTTCGTGGACCCACGATCCACATATTCCAGACATCAATCATGTCACAAACTGGGGGATACATATCTGGGGTATTGGTCTGGCGGTTTACAGCGTGCAGCGTGCAACGCGCCATCACAAGAACGTGTTAGGAAGTTATGGACAGTTAGCGGTGACAGGAGAAGTGGGCAAGACTGATCGTGTAACACTGACACACAACTCCACTACTCCATCACTCCACTTCCTCCACTTCCCACGAGAGACTTGAATAAGGCTCAATGACTTGTATAAATAGGTTCTCCTCCTATTTCCACCAACAAGAGCAAGTCCGCATAAAAACAGAAACCAAGTGTTGATACAAGACACCGTAACTAATAGCTTGCATCCCGTAGCTTCGGCTCAACTTTCTCACAAGTCATAAGCAAGCCACACCTTCACAATCTCAACACCTTCTTCGCTTCCCTCCCTAAGATCAACCCCATCTCCTTTACTTTGTGACCGAAACAAGTCCTGGAACGGCCATTTTTTGGTTTAGGCCTGACTTGCACGTATTGATTTCCGAATCTACAAGCAATCACCGCTGCAGTGGCGTTTGTTTAGGGTTTAGATTCATTCCTCATCCACACACCCCAAATTACCAAATCCGAGCAGAATAGTTTTCACCCATAAACAACTATCTTCTCTAAGATTTGCTCGAGATTTATCTTCGATAAGTAAGATATAAAAAGTAATCACAAAGCTCTTCGTCTCATTCTTTTGTGATTCCACAATAACTTGTTCCACTACCATATGGTTAATTTATTGTGAGGTGATTGATATTACAAGGTCGTTTCTTCTGGAATATAAGACCGGTGTATAATTTAGTTCATGTTCACCTTGATTTATCAAAAGACGGAACAAAAACTCTTAGGTATTTCGTGGAAGACAGATTTATTAAATCGTAGACTTTCTCGTGTGAGACAGATTTGTTTATCAAGTCTTCGACTTTGGGTCGTAGCAACTCTTAGTTGTGGGTGAGATCAACTAAGGGAATCAAGTGCGTAGTATACTGCTGGAATCAGAGACGTAAGGAGATCAACTGTACCTTGGATCAGTGTGAGATTGATTGGGGTTCAACTACAGTCCAGACCGAAGTTAGTTTGTAGTAGGCTAGTGTCTGTAGCGGCTTAATACAGTGTGGTGTTCAATCTGGACTAGGTTCCGGGGTTTTTCTGCATTTGCGGTTTCCTCGTTAACAAAATTTTGGTGTCTTTGTTATTTCTTTTCCGCATTATATTTTGTTATATAATTGAAATATCACAGGTTGTGCGTTAAGTTCAATCAATTAGAATATCCAACCTTTGGTTGTTGATTTACATTGATTGACACTTGAACATTGGTCTTTGGTACCGTTCAAGTTACTCCTCTAATATTCAATCGAGCTCACAAATTTCTATTTGCTGATTGCGGGTTGAATTAAGAGTTAGAGATATTAAACTATTTGATATACTTTACTCTAGATTGAGTCTGACTATCTAGTTGATTCTCTAGAAAGTGTATTGGAGTAAATCCTCTCGTATTTCCAAATGAATTGTTAGGTGTGGTTGTTAGACCCCCACATTTTCACTAGAGACAACTTCGTTTAGGTTAGACTAGAAAGTCTAGGTATGTTGAGACATACAATTATTACTCGAAGACCTAAAGAACGTGAAGAATTAACGAGCTACAACGACGACATCATCCTTCCTCTTCAGAGTTAGTAATATTGACTTGAACTATTTCATTCCTAACAATCTTTCAAGTCTTGTAATATTGAAAACATAAGTGCGAAGTCGTGTATTGGATATATTACTCTAGTAGTGAGACATGATCACATGATCATAGTATTAGGGAATTAGACTACGAAGTATAATGCTTATCTTTTGAACTTCGTAGATATGACATCGACATAATCTTAGTGAATGTTGTTATGATTATGTGAATGGGTAATGGTGAATATTTCATCCTAGGAAAAAATGTTTTACATTTCTTTAAAGGAAGTACATTCATGAACTTATTTTATGAATCGATAGGGAAATCGCTAGGCATATTGGTACGGCTATTCACTGCAAATCTTTGGATTACCAATATGTGTAAGATGGTAGAACCAACTTTGTTATGTATCTTGGTACAACTAATCACAATGCTTGACTTATGATTTGGTATGACTGGTTTTTATTAGTGTAACCAATCCTAAGTAATCACCTGAGATGGTATGATCGATATTTGTAATTGGTGTGACTGATCCTAGTAATTGGTGTGACCGATCACAGAGTGTTGTGTAATCGATCATTGTAATCGGTAGAAATGGTCCTAGTAATTGGTGTAACCGATCCTGCGTAATCGGTGTAACCGATCCTAGTGACTCGGTGTGACCGATCACAAGCAATACCATGAGTATAGTAACCGGTCCTGATAATTGATGTAACCGATCCTGGTAACTGATGTAACCGGTCCTGGTAACTTGTGTGACCGATCACAAGTGTTTCCATATTAAGGTATAACCGATCCTAGTGATTGGTAGAACCGATTGAACCCATGTATGTGATTTGATATTTGATCAATCACATAGTAGTCTTGGAATACAGGTGAACCAATTCTAAACTTGTTTGGAAGGGTGGTAAAACCGATTCCAAGAATGTGGATATGAAAGATGATTTACAGAGAAAAGATGTCAACATACTTTGAACACTGACAAGTAACTCTTATCATTTATTGTTCAAAGATATTCCTTAGTACTTAAGGAGATCCCTGGACCGAAATTAATTTAGAATCTTTTAATTAAGGTTTTTGGTTATATGTTATTTTTAATTACAACAATTAAATGCATATCTCTAGAAGAATAAAAATTAGTCATGCGTTTACTAATTGGAGATTTTCTATTGAAATTCGGAAAATATTGAATGAAAGCATTTCCTAGAATTTATGAAAACCGAATGGGCATTTTATTGCATATCTTGAGAATACTTTCGGTTTGGAAATTCCTTGGTGTCCAAACTTCCTTGGTCTACAAATACCTAAGTTTGCATTTCTAGGAAACCATCCTAAGAGCCGAGTGAACTTCATATTTTTTTGTTACGGTGAAGTCGTCTAATCGGAAGGCATTACCCTAATTAGGCGAAATCTCTTGACAACTCGTTTAAAGACTTGTGGGATCAGAAGCTCTACGAGGTGCCGTTGGTGGGAAACTAGATAGTGCGGTGTTATTAGTTTCCGATTGATTTGATTGACTAACGGTTGTTGAAACTTTGATTGCAACTAGTTTGTTTATTCTTGAGAATCTTCTCTTCTAATATAAGATTCACTCAAACTAGATCGAAGTATCGACGGGATATTTAAATGTTGTAGATCTAAAGACATCTTGTGATAATCCATTGTTAATAGACTACGTACATGCGTGATTGATCACAAGATATTCAAGTATTATTTCTACGGAGTTTTAATTGAAGATTAAAGAAGATTTGAAGGCGAAGAAGATTTCTTCTTGGTTTCTCATATCTTTGTGTTGCAAAAAACCTTGATCAGCTGGGATCCAGTAGAATCAAATTTATTCGATTGATTAGTTGTGAGATCGGCATTCTCGATATACCTCTTTGAGATTTATTTTTGATTGCGTGCGAATATAAACTCTTTACTTGGTAGTTGTTGGATAGATTGATCTAACCAGGCAAAGGTTTATTAGCCATGGAAAAGCCTTTGCATATGACTTGAGATATCTTTATCTGGAAAGAATCAATAGAGTTGTTACCAAACAGTTTGTTGTTCCTTTCTTGTTTGGAATACGATCCAAGGCCCCATTCCCGGTGCGTGCACTCATCGAAGTCGGAACGCAAAGGATGCTTGAAACTAAGTGAACTAGGGATAGTTGCTTGGTCTCAACTATAAAGTTGGTTTAGATTTTGTATAGCGGCTTAGTGCAGTATTGATTGGACTTGGTCGGGGTTTTTACGCATTTGCGGTTTTCCTCGTTAACAAAATCTTCTTTGTGTGATTTACTTTTCTATTTCCACATAATTATATTTATTTATATTATTTGATAAATTGCACAAGCGTTAACTTTGTTATACTTGATAGTGATCATATAGGTTTAGTTGAAATCAAGACTTTATTATCAAGTATCATACTTCGTTGATTGTATTGTCTCGATATTTTATCCATAGCCAATCACACAAGTTATCTTGTTGTCGTATTGTCTTGATCTCGTATCCATAGATGATCACACGAAGTGTGAACCGATTTAATTGTATTATCTCGACCTTGTCCATAGACAATCACTTTCGGTAAAGTACTTATAGGCGGATAAGTTAAAGATTGTGGTGTATTTGGGTACCCTCTTCTTTTCAGATTTGCTGATTACATTGAGAAACAGAGATATAACTCTTGGATATATTTTCGTGATTGAGTCTGACTGTCTAGTTGATTCTCTTGGAATTATATTGGAGTTAGTCCATACAGTTGGGCAATTATTGGGTGTGGTTGTTAGTCCCCGTTTTCAATTCCATCTCGATCTTAAGGGGCCCGATTCATGGGAACCTGGGATCTCAGGTATAAAGGAAAGAGGTAACTCGGGAACGTATCTTTGCTACATCCCATGCATATAGCCTCTAACTCTTTGAGTTGTTATTTTTAAACGTTCCCAGGATCTCGTGTAAGCCAACTATATTCGGTTATTTGGATCCAATTCATAAAATGCGCGACTACTCTTGGGGTTACGCCACCCTTACGCATTTGTTGAACGAGTTGAAAGTGTTGGTGAATCCACATAAACCAAATAGGATGGGATATGTGTTTTCTCAAGGTATAAATATACTTGCACTTCAAAAAGTTTGTTGATATAGCACTTCTTAACAACAGTGGAAAGAAGGTGATTGGTATGGAGTCCGTCTGAATACAACGAAGGCTCAAAAGAAGGATATCTAGAAGTTCGAGAGAGGAATTGGACAACTTGACGACGGAAGATGTTGTCTTTGACCCTTACAAGGAAGCATTTGCTCTAGATAAGGTCCATGGTTGCGAGGGCAAGAATATTTTGGACCTCGGTTCTATCAGGATATGTAGTGTACAACCCGACGAAAGTGGCGGGGACAATGTGGCGGTGTACAGAGATATCCCAACATCGAAGCAAATAAACATTCCCAAACACTAAATATCTTGTTCATAGTTTAGCAAATGTGCTGATTTCCCAAAACTATGAACGAATATTTTGTTTCATGATAAAATCGGGCTATGTGGACATTTATGACCCCCGTTTTTAGTAATAAGAACCGACTACGGTTTATGACCCGAATTAAAATGTCGACCAGGAATCGGTATACGAGTTAATGAACATATACTAGTGCAGTTTGATTGTTGTTAAAGAAAAATCAAAACTTTTCATTTTTGATGGCGCACTAACGTTAGTTGAGTTACGGATTAAAAAAACTATTAATAACTTGAATTAACCCTAGTTTTGGATTAAAAACGGCTATTAATCACTTGAATTAACGTTAGTTGAAGAAGGCTCCCCTTCTTTCCTATTTCATGCGACAAGAGAGTCGTCCAAACCCTAGTTGCCTCGGCTCAGTTGCTCCCATAGGGGTAAATACGGCCGTCTCTTCAAAAATCTCTCATCTTGTTTTCCAGGTCAAGTCTTTTACTGATTTAGTTGTTTTTCATTATTATTAGATTTCAAGATCTAGGATTCCTCTTTTCTTCTTCTCTTTACTGATTTCTTTTCTTAGGGTTAGATTCTTCTTCCCCTTCTTTTGATTTGAGTAATAGTTTTAGCTTTTAATTCGTTTGTAGTTTGGGTATTGGGTTTTGATTTTAGGATTTTGGTTGGATTTTGCTCTGCTCTATAATTTTATTGAAGTTCATCATGAACAACACCACCGATGTAAGCAAAACACGGCGCGGCAATAAGTTCTCCAAAATCTCCAAAGACACTAGCAGCAACCCACTGACACAAGATACGGCAACAGCCGAGTTTGAAGGCGAGATTCGGATGAAGACCCGAGACCGATTCCGCTCCATGATGGCCGATTTAGGTTATTTGTGTTACTATTACTTCGAATAATTCTTAGCAAATGGTTGAATCTAGTTCTTTTACACCTTTGTTATAAGATTGACAGATTAAGAAAAACCCTTTGAGAAATTGTTGGGTCTTTTGATCCTAACGGCTCTACTAGATGTGGAATTGTTATATGGTGTGGATGTACTACTTTTTATTCAGGGCTATTTAAACTTTGTTACTTTCTTAGAAATCTGCGGGAAATGGTTAGGACTCTTCATCGAATTATGGCTTGTAACTTCTTAGTTAAGTGGCTTGAATGTGTTTGCCCTCTTTTGTGAGACTTTTAAGATTGTTAAGATTCTCTTGTAATCCCAGTCGATCTGTAATCAACCCCCGTCTTGAATCGGTGGAGTATTTTCAATGTACTTGAGGCTGGCCTCTTTTTCGAAAAAAAAAAATCACTTGAATTAACACAAATATTTGGTTACAGGGTTTTTGATTTTACTTCTAAATGTCTTATTTTGCCACGTAGTGATAGGCCCCAGATAGAATGGCTAGGCCCAAAATTGCCAAGCATAATTTACCTTTTCGATGCAAATTTGTTATCTCTCGTTTTCTTTTTGCTATTTAGAATTTCACATGCTAATGATTGACTCTTATCTTACATGGGTTAAGGTTAGTTTATCGAGAATACCCGACATTAAATTAAATGTGACAAAATATATATATTTATATTTTTTTATGGTTTGGAACAACGGTCTTAGGCTTCATCATCAAATTTTCTCGAAAGCATTCATTAAATGTGTGAGATATTAGTACTCATCATTACCCGATATTAGATAGAGTCGGTATCAAAATACTAGTTTTGGGGTTTAATTTGATATTAGTTTTAATCAGTTTAGTTAAATGTGAGTTTTAGGTTCAATTTCCTTTTAACTGTAAGAATCTGATAACTTTGTCCCAAGGTTTGATTGACTACAATGGGTATGGTATGTTGTTTAAAAAATCTAGTAATAATACTAATGGGAATTCTGTGGGTTGTGATTTGTTTTGAAGATAAGAGTTCATTTTTGAAGAACGGATTCTTCTAGTGCTAAGTTACATATGATCTGGAGAACGCAATAAGTGACCCCTGATTTTATCACTTTTTAGATTTCCGGTGGTGATTCAGCCAAGAACAGCCGTGGAATTGGCCTAGTCAGTCTAAAAAAGAAAGCAGAGAACAGAAAAGATCAAACCAATGTATGTTGCTTTTTTGGCCCAATCTTCAACTCCTGTCTTCAATTATGTGACTTCACAATCTTCACAACAGATAATTTTACCTAATTTTATTTTTATTAGGAAATCCATAATGTTTGCAATTGATTATGGCACCACAACAAATTTAATCAATTATTTCCTTGATTATTTAACACACTAATCACCAAGAAATAATGTTATTAAAAAAAAGGATAAGAAAAACATGCACTACTGCCCAACTATATAAATTCAATACAAAGAATACAACAAAGAACAACCCAATACCCCTGTTCCCAGCTATATCAAATCAATTTCCACGAAGATTTTATATTACATAGATTAAGAAATGACGTTTTAAGTTGGTTGATATAACAATCATACAACACTAAAACCCCACCCACCATACACTACTATCTGGTACCAGTACTATTGATTAAGACCAAGGGCTTTTGCCAAAGCAGCAGTACTGGTCAGACAAAAGCCACATATTCTACCTAAAAGTAATACCACTCTTACAGTAATTTTGTTCAATTTCATAAGAAAGCGGGTGTAGAAAAGCTATGATGAGTAGGTCAAGCTTTAAAAAGGTTCCTCCAGACACAGACATCAATTTCAATCTGTAAAATAAGTACCTGAAAATGGAATCCACCCCTCTTAACCCTTGGGATTGCATTCACCCACAAGAATTCATCAATCCGTTCATTCATCCCAGCAACAACGGCTACTTGCACATACTCTTATGGGGCAGTGATTCCAAAATCGCTCACCCCTGTCACCAAGACTTCCACGAGGGCTTACAAGAATACTATGTGCCCGTACACACACGTGAAAGTCTTGACAGTTACTGTCTCTCTTTAATTCTTATATAAGCAGCAATTTCGCTAACCTCGTTGTCTTCTTCTTCTTCTTTCATTCTGTCATATGAATGTATAGCAAAATAGTGAGAACAGCAATATGGATGGAGCGCTGAGGAAACCGTTTATAATCAAGCAAACAAACAGTATTTCAGATCAACAAACACAAGTTGAAGATGGGTTATTGAAAGAAACCAAAGAAAGTCTATGGATAGTATACTTGAGCGCTTTTGTTTCAATTTGGGGCTCTTTTGAGTATGGTACTTGTGTAAGTATTTCACATAACTAAGGTGTCTTCAGTTACTGAATGTACATCTGAGCAAGTCTTTTCATTGTGTGTGTGACTGTGTATGTGTTTGTAGGTAGGGTACTCATCGCCTACTCAAGCTGCAATCACAGAGGAGCTCAATTTATCGTTAGCAGAGGTTTGAGTTGCAAAAAAATTCCTCCCTTCCTAATGTTAAATTACTATTTACTACTCTATCTTTAGAATTGGTAAAGGTTTGATAGAAGAAACATAAACTCTTTGCTGGATTGTTTTATGATTGGTCAGAATTAGAATGCCGACAAGTTTCAAACATAGGTGATAGGTCACTGAATTATCAAGTATCAAATCCAAACATTCCACTCAACATTCTAGAAATTGATGATAGTTTTTTTGTAATCTACAACAGGGGACTCAAAATAAGCACTTTACAGCTAGGAAGGCAGATGATAATTTGGCTGATGAATAGTTGAAGAATGAATTTCTAGACGTACAGATTGACAACAACAAATGTCTGGATTCATTCAGATGAAAGAAGGAAAATATTTTTGAAATAACCTAACTACAGCTAAGATAATAAGTCAACTGACAGTTAGGTGAATATTATTGTTCAACTCTAATTATACACAAGACTCTTTCATAGGTAACAGAACAAGTGCAAATGGTATCAAATTATGACTAATGATGGATAAATAAGCTGTGGGTAATTGTATTTTTACATATGCAGTTTTACAATTATATGGATTTTTACAAATTCAATTTATATAAAGAAAAATGGCTTGTTCCTTACTCAGTACTCATTATTTGGCTCTATTTGACTATTGGCGCAATGGTTGGCGCAATCACAAGTGGGTCGATTGCTGATTTCATTGGTCGAAAAGGGGTAAGAATAATAAGGACTCAATACTCAAGTCATTTATCTATCTCCTTATATGGGTTCTGTGGGTAGTATGACCCTCTTTAAGTTCCTTCATTTGATTTCCTGGAAACAGGCAATGAGAATGTCAAGTGCTTTTTGCATTACAGGTTGGCTTTCCATATATTTTGCTAAGGTTGTTTATCTCAATGATTCTTAAGCTGAAGTAGCTAGTCAGAATTACCAGCTTCTGTATTACTATTTTCATGCCTGATCTTTTATTAAAGGACGCACTAGCACTCGACGTTGGAAGACTTGCTACGGGATATGGGATGGGAGTCTTTTCCTATGTGGTACACTCTTTCTTTACCTAAAGATCGAGTAAGCATTATGAGAACATAACAAGCAAATGGATGGAACAGGTACCTGTTTTCATAGCTGAAATAGCACCCAAGAATCTTCGAGGAGCCTTGACAACATTGAGTCAGGTTCAGACCTTGGCACACATTATTATTATTAAAATTTGTAAAATGAAAGATAAAAACTGTAAAATATATAAAAGAGAAATGATACAAACGAGATGTTTACTTACTTTCAACTTTCTCAACAGCTTACGATTTCCTGCGGAGTTTCTACTTCATTTTTGATAGGACCTCTTCTACCATGGCGCAACCCTAGCATTATTTTGTAAAATCGAAAAAACCTTAACTCAAGGATTTATTTATAAATAACACAGACAATGTGGGGGTTCTGTAGGGTGGAACTGTGAAGATGGACTGACTAAGTGAATTTAATTGCAGCATTATTCCCTTGTGCTATTATGCTTGTGGGTCTTCTCTTCATTCCAGAGTCTCCTAGATGGCTGGTAAGGAATGATAGTTACTGAGTTTGTTTCTTGTGTATTCCGTGCGAGAAGCAACGCGAGATGATTAAAAATATTTAATTATAAATATATGCAGGCGAAAATCGGAAAACAAAAGAGTTTGAAGTAGCACTACAACAGCTTCGTGGAAAAGAAGCTGATACTTCTAGTGAAGAGCCGAAATCCAAGTTAGTCTTAATCCTAATTTCCAGCATAAAAAAATTCTAGGAGGTGCCTACAAGTAAAGTGTGAAGAACCATGAAATGACAATTTTTGTGGTTTGTCAGGAGTGTACAGAATCACTTCAACAACTCCCACAAGCCAAATTAAAGGACTTGTTTCAAATAAGATATTTACGTTCAGTCACTGTAAGAATCTCTTGCATACCCCATACTGAAGTACTGAACTTCACATGCAAAAGTTTATTTTGGTTACCCGGAAATTTGATTCAACACTTATTTCCGTTTGATGATCAGATTGGAGTAGGATTAATGGTTTGTCAACAATTTGGAGGAATAAATGGAGTCGTATTCTACTTAAGACAAACTTTTGTTTCTGCAGGTAACTTAATTACCTAGCAATATATGCTCTGTACAGCAGATTTTCCAGACAGTTTTATCTCTTCGACCTTTGTATTTTAGCTTTTTATTGGTACTACTATTTGTATCATTTCAGGGTTTCCACCAAACCTTGGAACAACTATCTGTGCCATTCTTCCGGTTTGCAGTCTCCCTTTTTACAAATCTGAATATTTTCCTTTCGGTCCGCTAACGAAATATGTTATCCTTTTATGCAGATCTTCGTTACCGCCCTGGGTGTAAGTTTAATAGATAGAGCTGGACGAAGAGCACTTCTACTGGTAAGGTGTCAAATAACTAAAGCTATCTTATAAAACAATACAATACAATACTATACCTTTAGAGATAAATATTAGCCCTGAATTCTTTTTCTTTTCTAGGTCTCGGAAACAGGACTGGTTGTAGGTTGCCTCCTAGCTGGAGCTGCATTCTTTATGAAGGTAGTTACCAAACAGTTTGTACAACAAGAAACTCATCTTCCATGCTAAACTTTTTTTCTTCATATTCTGACCACTTAAGTAAATCAGGATCATGAATTGCTACTCGACGCAGTACCAGCACTTACTGTAATAGGAATCCTGGTAAGACTGGTAGAACTATACGCTGTGCAAAGTAAATCTATTTGTAGCCGAGGTATTAGGCTAATCATATTTTTCTCTTAATTCAGGTGTACATAGGATCATTCTCTATAGGAATGGGAGCAGTACCATGGGTTGTAATGTCTGAGGTGATTTCAACATTCTAAAAAATTGTTTATGTATTTTGCTTGTAAAGCCAAAACTCAGATATTACTCTATTTTTCATGCAGATCTTCCCGATAAATGTAAAGGGAGTAGAAGGAAGTTTAGCAACGTTAGTTAGTTGGTTTGGTACATGGGTGGCTTCCTATACTTACAACTATCTCATGAGCTGGAGCACTTACAGTACCTACTCTTTTCAATCTCGAGAATACCAACATTTACCCGTTATTTCAGCATGTGAGCAAGAAAATTAGGTAAAACAGCCAATTGCAATTAAAGTAAACTCATTACTGATATAATTCTTGGGTGAAAGATTCAGCAAAAAAGGTTCCCAGCCCTTTTTTAAACTGATTTCAAACCCCCTGAGTTGAAAGTTGGATATCAAGGGTTGGAAGTTATTGTCTAGATTAGGCCTCCTAGGATAAGAACCACTATCAAAACCTAACAAATTGAAGAGTAGAAAACTTACCTTGTAACTGTGAATGCTTTCAGGTACATTCATGATATATGCCTTGATCAATGGACTGGCTATTATCTTCATAGCGAGGGTAGTGCCTGAAACAAAGGGAAGAACCTTAGAAGAAATTCAAGCTACCATCAACAATCATGAAGAAGATCAAGGACACAGGAAATAAGCTGATGAAACCATGTACTATATATTGTTGTCCAAAGTCAAAAAAAAAACAAAAAAAAAGTAACTGATTGGTTGTGCATTTGTCAAACCGAGCAAAATGTTTCATAGATTCACTCTCAGGCCAAAATCACAAACTTTCAGCTCTTTTAGGCCTCAAAATATGAATGATACAAGTTCACAGAATATAAACATTTGGTTATGCAATCAGCTTAATTATAGCGTGATGAGTATCAGTATCAATTTGATATAAGTCTCAAAATATTGGTGATACAAGTTGAATCAAGATTATAACTTGGATTTTACATTATAGAATCTTCAAATACTCACTTAAATTAATGAAACGGGATTTGTGACATTCAAATGTGATCTTTCCTGGGAATCATGAATGTAGTAGGACACAAACTGAACTAAACCCTAAATTCTTTCCTGGGAGTATCATTAAGAATTTCACAGATGCCGGTTTTCGATCAATTTCTAAGGATCAATAAGTTGAATTCATATTTCATCAATAAACCCCACACACATATATATATATATAGAGAGAGAGAGAGAGAGAGAGAGAGAGAGAGATGTACCTGTAGCTTTAGTTGGAGAGAGAAAACCAAGAGGACGAGAAGTAGAACTGTAAGGAACTCTTAAGTGACGGTGAAAGTGAAAGTGAAACCTTCTTTTTGGGTTTCTATTTATTCATTGGGAAATTAAATTAAAGCAAAATTAAAGCAGTAAAGACGGCCTCCCAAGATTTCTTATGAAGGGTATTTCTGGCATTATACAGCTACAATCTCCCATAGGCCATTGTTCTGATATAGGCAATTGACCCTCCCAAGACTGACCGAAGCCGAAAGTATTTATTCCTTCTGTTTTTAGAAAAACGATACTTTCATTTTTAGTTTTAAGCCAAATTGAAAAAGTGAAAGTATGTCTTCCTCAGGAGGGGGTAATTTTTTTTCTATAAAAACAGGAAATTTTATTCAAAAAATAATGAAACAGCCTACTTTACAAGGATGATCCGAAGATCACCAAAAACTTCCGAGCAAGAAGCACCGAAAAACAACCTGGCTTGATTGGGGTATACCCAGATTAATTGGGGTATACCCAATAAGACAAAATAGGGTCATTTTGAAGTAAAACCAAGCCACCCCTTAACCTTCTATTTTCAAAATGGCAAAATTGCCCTCGTTTAATTAACACTAAAATTTTGATTAGATTAATTAATTAAGTTTAAATTGATTGAATAGATTAAAACTTATGAATTTTAAGTTATGAAATTTTGTTTTTGATTGAACTTTTGTGGGATGATTTTTGATGATTTTTTTTTTTTGAATATCTCTTGCAACGAAAATGAAGCACAACCGAAATACTTCTAAAAAGGGGATTACAAATCGTTATATGAAATCATACTCAAAATCAAAGAATAAATCAACACTTTCCAGCCCGAAAGTATGAAAAGTCAGAAGGTCGATTAATGAAGATCATCTTAGGCCAAAAGTGGTCGCAAGATCTTCATCGTCGACCTCGCCAATAAAAGAGTGGCCTGCAAGGTCTTCATCGTCGACCTCATTAGGCCAAAAGTGGCCAAGCATAATCTTCATCGTCGACCTTGCAAGACTTTTGTGTTTTGACATGTCGGGAGATGACATAAAAATTTATTGGCCGCAAGGTATTCAAAAAATACCCTGCTTAATTGTTTTTGGCCAAGAAGGTATTCAAAAATACCCTTAAAATTTGTATTGGCGGCAAGGTCTTCAAAAAATACCTGCTGCAAATTTGTTGAAAATTTTACGATGTATGCATTTTGTTATGAAAAGTCGGCAAGATATGCATGTCACGACCTTGGTAGAGAAGACACATAAATCATAAATTTCGATTTCTAACCTAATATAACAATCAAATCACACAACACAATGATGGGTTTGAGTTTAAACATCATTTATAGTCTTAACCCATTTGGTAGAGTCAACAATTTTTTGGAAAATCAAAGTTGAAGATTTTTATATGGCTTTGGTTGATGGAAGATGAAGATGGAAGATGAAGAAGAAGAAGAAGAAGAAATGAAGACAATAAAAACTGATTTAGGGTAATTAAGATTATTAATGTGTAAGGGTAATTTTGTAACTTACCCATTAGGCCTCCCCTAAAACCCATAAAAAGTGTCCCTTTAAAATTGGGTATACCCCAATTAGTTTGAGTATACCCCAATCTCGCCAGGAAAAACAAGGCTGAAAATTATCATTTATATGCCAACCAACCAACAAAGTGAACAAAAACTAGCACACACATATGTTCACAAACCGGCATAAATACTATACACCCTTGTAATTAGTGTACTAATTAGAGGATTGAATGCTCATCTTGGTCTTCCAGAAACATCCGCCATAGATTATCACCAAGGTACAATTCATTCCAGGACTGGTACTCGTCATTGCCGTTGTGCTCAACCTTACCACCATCTTTGGCCCCTTGACTATCATCACAGTTACCAATTTCGTTCTTAAGTTTTTCCCCTTCCCAAAATCGAATAATGCATTATTATTATCCGTAATACTACTAGATGCTCCTGTTGGTGTTGATTCTTCATGAATAATTGGTTTATATTTATCGGACAAGTTTCGAGGTACAGGCCTTGCAACATTTATCACCATTGCTGTATGACTTTTACCATCAGGCGGACCGATGTTCAAATGCTGTCGCCTACTTTTTCGGAACTCCTTGCCCACGGTGATTGTCACAGTGCCGATTACCAATATGTTTAGAGAAACAAATCTTCTTCAAGTGAGTGTTGTAGAAGTTCTTGACATCATTTGCTGTTCTTCCTGGAATTCTACCAGCAATTAAGGACCACCTGAGGGTAAAAAAAGAAGAAGAAAGAATTCAAGGTTATCAGTACATACTTGCCCAGCTCTTTAAATTATAAGGACCCTCTTTTGTGTCGGTTTCACGTGTGCTATATTAATTACACTTGACAAAACACAAGATATATGCTGCCATGCATCACTCTATACGCAATATACAGATATCCCATTGTGGACAGCCATTGACCTTAAAACCTTAAAACAACTGATCATGATGTTTAACTTAAGTTTGGGTATCGGTATTGCTTGCCTGTTACCAAGAAGCTTATGCATCCGGATGATGAGATCCACCTCATCTGATTTAAACTCTCCTCTTTTGATATTTGGCCGTAGATAGTTTAACCATCTCAACCTACAGCTTTTCCGACACCGATCCAGCCCTGAAAAGCATCATAAAAATGAAAAACTTCTTCTTAGAACAATTTTCTATTTTGTTTTTGGTAATTAAGTTTGACGCGCACCTGCTCTAAGAGGAACTCGATGCCATTTTCCTTCACCATACTTTTGGATACATTTCCTAAGAAGTAGATCTTCTTCTGCAGACCAAGCTCCTTTCCTCATACCCCTTGAGGATGAAGAACCCTCCATATTTAGCTAAGTGATAAGAGAGAGAGAGAGAGAGAGAGAGAGAGAGAGAGAGAGAGAGAGAGAGAGAGAGAGAGAGAGAGAGAGATTACTAGAGGCTAAAGTGCAGTTGTAACTGAATACATATACAGACATGCATTGTGAGTAGTATGAATTAAGAAGTAGAGAATGAAAGTGATGTGTGTATATATAATTAATACTTGCTGCAATTGTGAAGTTGTTCTCGTGACCTATATAGATAGGTGGTAGTAGGTACATGCGCTGCCACAGCTTACGTGCAAATGTTGAAACCTTTGTGCTAGTATTACGTACGTATAACAACTTACGTGCAACTGTTGAAACATACCCACTTAGTACTTTTGGGGATCAAATATTGCTTATGATTTAAGCAAGTGAATTTTATTACAAGCTTGGTAAAGGGGCGGCAGGAATTGGTAGGGGCGGCAAGAGTGATAGCAATATCCCTCTTATTGGTTAGGGGGTGTCCTATAGGGGTGTAGATTGACTAGATTACCCTTTTCACCTTAAATTAACCAAAATCAAATCAATTTTTTTTAAACCTAATGAATCAGAAAAAATCAAATTAGTTTTTTTTCATCTTCTTCATCTTCTCTTCTCCTCCATCAATCCTAACCTCCATTAAAACCGAAAATTTCATCGTCTTCGATTAATCGCGATTTGAAAAATGTTTGGAAAAACCCGGTTAGGGTTTAGTTTATCGTGTTGGATTTAAGTTAATTTTGTATCAAAAATTAGGATTTTGTATGAAAATTGAAATTGAAATTTCTGGGTTTATGTGAGTTACGGTTGGTAATAGTTCAATTACCAACCGTATGTTCTTAGTTTTGAGAATATGTTCAGTTACGGTTTTTATTTGCATCATATTTATCAACCGTAATTGAGTTACGGTTTGTTACTCAAACAACCATACCAATAGTAAATATTCCTGTGTCTTAAAAATTTATCAAATAATGATTTACGGTTCAAAAGTTAAGTTGACACACCAACCGTAGGGTAATTACGGTTGGTCTCGATTCATTAGTTACCAACCGTGAACTGGTTTTATGATTGGATCTTCCCCAAATTTAACCGATTACGGTTGGTATTCGGCTCTTTCTGAATAGTAACTAAGAGTTACGGTTGGTCACGAGCAAAATTACAATTAGTAAGTTCTTCCTGAAAATTCAAAAGTTTTGATTTTGTTATGTAGTTTAGATAATTTTGAGCGAGAAAAAGCTAATTGGAACTAATTTAGAAGTATATCGGGTCACTGGAATCACTCATTTTGGTTGAGTGAATCAAAATCTAGGGTTTCACAAATATCACATAAGTTTTCTTTTTCTTCTCCTCTAATTTTTTTTTTTTTTTTTTTATAACTCTAAAAATCTGATTTTAGAGTTATAATAAGTAAAAATTAATTATCAACACTAATCTTGATTATTAACAATAAGGGCTAATTAGTCATTTCCATATTTTTCATTGATAAGGGGCACTTGAATTTACTTGTAATGACCTTTTTTGTCTTATTCACTTGCCGCCCCTCTACCGATTCCTACCGCCCCTTTACCAACACTACACCATATTCAGCGTTTAGTAACTAAAATTCGTAACCAACATATAGCCGTCACGAATTTGTGACCAAAAATTTCGATTTGAAAATTTAGTGACACAACGTGTTGATTACTTAATTTTTACTAGTTTAGTGATGACCCCTCCCGTGTCACGATTAGTGACTGCTGGAAAAAAAAAACGTGTGAAAGAACCGTGTGCAGAGTAACACCCTCTGAGCGACGTGTGAATGAATCGTGTACATTCTATCAAGTTTACCCTAACACTCGGTAACACCCTCGAAATCTTATCGCCTTCTTCTCTCTTGATCGTCTTACGCTCCGGGCGATAAAACTAGGGTTTAGAGAGCTTTCAATCATCGATCGATTTAGCCGAGAAACATCACAGAAATCTCTTTAATCTTCTCCATAACTTTCAATCATCGATCTGTGTAAGTGTTAATCCATGAATCTAAAACGATCTGTTTCATTTTATTTTCAATTGATATTTTATTTCATTTTTATTTTTTTCATTCTTTAATCTGTGAATCTAAAACGATTTGTTTGATATGAGTTATGTTTTGTTAATCTTCTTCATATAAATCTAATTGAATTTTTTTTCTTCTAATTTCTTGTTAGGGTTTGAAGAATTTTGAAGACTTGAAGATTGAAGAATTTTGAAGGTATAAATCTTCTTCATATGAACTGATTTTAGGGTTTTATGTTAATTTCGAAAAATTCTATTTTTTTAGGTGATTTTAGGGTTTTATGTCTCAGTTCTGTATCTTTTTGATGATTGAAGTGTGTTTATAATAGCAACACCATGTTTGTAAATATCATACTTGCTTATAATGTCTTATGGTGAATATCATGACAGAATTGTATTTGTTGAGGGATACCATGTTTGTAAATATCATACTTGTATGTTCAAGTTTTTGATCCACTAGTCCTCTTGTGTAAAGATGCATCTTGTTGTTAGACATGGTGTAGTTTTTAGTCCTTAGAAGCATAGTAAGTTGACTAGGCAGTGCTACCCGATAAAGGTATACGATGAATGTGCCCATTGAATTGTAATATTCCTTGCTAAAGTCTTATATATTCTTGGAATGTTTGATGAGAGCTAGAGCACTCTCTTTCCTATGAGTAAGTCAATTGCTTAAGAAGAAAGGAATTAATTCTCTCATAAGAAAGAGAGTGCACCAAAGACTCTCTAGATTCCAGTTTGTATGGGCTTAGATGACTTATTCTAGTTTTGGTTGAGTTGTCACATCTAGGAAACGTGTTGATTATATTCGTTAAGTTGCTATGTTTTACTATTATCTGAAGATTTTTTCATTAAGTGTCATAATGAACTTCAATTGGTTGGCTAATGTTGTTCTGTATCTTTGGTATTTGCAGAGCCAGGAGAGGATCCTTTTGGCAAGAGCCAAACAGAAAAGAAGCAGCGGTTACAGAATCTGTTAAGGTAGTAACCTAAATTCCAGTTTGTATGTTCCATAAATATGCTCATCATGATTTGAACTATTACTTCATGTTAAGGTAGTTTTTAAAGTTTAAATGAACTAAAGTTAGGAAGTTTTGTTTTGATATTGACTGATTCTCTGTGAGCATGATGATATTGAGTCCTAGTGGATGTTTCGTAGCTAACTTGTAGGGCTTGGCAACCCGGTACCACTAGGACTAAGTTATTTTATTTGGTTGATTGTAACTGAGATTTGGATTTTCAATTTTTTACACGAATATAGATTTTTGTTGAATCATATGCTAAGGGAAACTTGCAAATACATATGTGCAAGTCCCCTGTGTAACCACGTCTTGATCATGGGAGCATAGATATCATTTAGTTATTACAATTGTAGTTATTACTTTTCCTGAATGTTAACATAGATATGATTTAGGTATCAATGGTTGATAAAGGCTGGATGAAATGTGCGCGTACTTCTGTTCAATACTTAGAAGGTGTAAGATCATTTATAGAGTTTGTGCGTGAAAATGCTGGTGGCAGAACGAAGTTCTCCTGTCCTTGTAACAGTTGTAAGAATGGTAAAGTACCTCTGTCTATAGGTGAAATTGATTATCATTTGGTCAAGTATGGTATTCAGTTCACCTATACATTGTGGCGTTTCCATGGGGAGAAGTCGCATGAAGGTAAACCCAGAAGTGATAATGTAGGAGTTGCAGTTGACAACGTAGGAATTGGAGACAATCTAGGAAATTCAGCTGACAATGTAGAAGTATTTGCTGAGAACAATGTAGAAGATTTTGCTGAGAACGTTAATCCCGCTTGTAGTGTAGATGAGAATGTTGGCGTACACAGTAGGGTTCACGAGGAGACTAGTAGTAGCAAGAAAAAAAGAGATTTTTATGAGCGTGCTAGAGAACCTTTATATCCCTCATGTTCTAAGGAAAAGACACCATTGTATGCTGCTATTAAACTAAATAACATAAAAACCCAATATGGGTTTTCTGACAATGGTGTCCTTTGCACTCTTAGAATTGTTTAAGGAGTTGCTTCTGATGGAGATACACCGCTAGTGTAAGTTCCATGATGTAAAAAAGTTGATACAAGAAATGGGGATGGACTACATAACCTATGATGCATGCACCAATGATTGTATTTTATATTGGAAGGATCATGCATCATTGGTTAAGTGTCCTGTGTGTCAAGAACCTAGGTATGAGAAGGTTTTTAATGACGACGGGGGAAGCTTACGCAAGTTGCTCGCAAGACATTAAGACATTTTCCATTGATAAAAAGGCTGCAAAGGTTATATAGTGTACCATGGATAGCAGAGGCAATGTATTGGCATTCGAGCACAGTCAGATGGAAACCTTATGCGTCATCCGATCGATTCTTGACTGGCGATCTGCGGATAATTTTTCACCGGAGTTCGCCAAGGAACTAAGGAATGTAACATTAGGTATATCAACTGATGGTTTCAACCCGAATGGGTGTTTGGTCTAGTCCTGTTGTTGGCTTTGTAATTATTTGTCCGTACAACCCGCCTCCTTCGTTGTGCATGAAACGAGAATTTGCAATGTTATGTTTGCTCATATCGGCCCAAGAGCACTGAGGAAAGATATAGATGTATACTTGCAACCACTAATAGAGGAATTGATAGAGTTATGGAATGAAGGTGTACTCACGTTCGACTCTTTCACTAAAACCGAGTTTTTGATGAGAGCAAGATTATTGTGGGCTATTCATGATTTTCTGCACTAGGGACTTTAGCTGGATGTATCACTCATGGTTACTATGCTTGCCCAACTTGTGGAGAAGGAACAGGTTTCTCGAACATCTTAGTTCACTAAGAAAATTTGTTATATGGGACACGAAGATGGCTGCCGACCAAGCATAAGTATCGAGATGATAAAACCAATTTCCGGGAGGGGTAGAGCACGGTTCAGCACCATGGCCACTGACAGGGTTTCAGTTTCAAGAGATTGTAGCTAATATTAGAACCAAGGTTGGTAAGGGAAAACAACCATCGGTAGAAAGTCGACTGAAACGTAAAAGAATACCCGAAGGGGAAACCGTCTTTGATATAGAAGCCGAGGTTCATGACCACTCCTTATTTACTCGAAGATCTATCCTCTATGATCTACCTAATTGGAGTTCAAATCACAGTGCGACATAATACGGATGTTATGCATACGAGAGAAAAACATAATCGAGCATCTTGTTAACACGATCATGGGTGGAAACAAGTCAAAGGATGGTCCTAATGCGCGCAGAGATATGGAAGCAATGGGGTATAAAAAGAAGCAATGGTTGAAAGTGGATGTTAAGTCTGGTAAAACAACAATGGAAGATGCTCCTTTTGCAATGACGAAAAAGAGAAACTTGCATTTTGTACTACATTGAAGAACTTAAAGGTGCCATCGGTTTTGTTCCAATCTTCGCACTTGCGTCGGTGTTGATCCACCGAGTTGAAGAACTTAAAGTCTCATGATTATCATGTCCTTATGCAACATTTGTTTAAGATTCTTGGTTCATGCATCGCCTTCGCTACCTAAAGATCTCGGCTTTCTCTTCTTCGGATAAGTTTGTTTTTCAAAATTTTGTGCGCGAAGGTAATCAACAGAGAACAACTTTTTAAAAGCAAAAGCTACTCTAGTGTAAGCAATCTGTGTATTGGAAAAATACTTTCCTCCTTCATTCTTTGTTATAAGCATCCACTTGATGGTGCATTTAGCTGACGAAGCTTTGATCTGCGGTCCTGTCAGATTTAGATGGATGTATCCCTTCGAGAGGTATTTATCGAACTTACCTTGTTAGTTAATGTGTAACTTGAGTGTTTTATTGTCATTACTGAACTGTTAACTTTTATGATCGATATTTGTAGGTTGATGAAAGGTTATAAAGGTTTGGTACGCAATAAAAGGTACATCAATGGCTGCATTGCAAGAGGATATGTGCTTCGAGAAGCCAACTTGTACAGTATGGAGGACATATAAAATGATGGTGGTGGGACTCATAAACATACTCGGGCAGCCTTTCTAGATGATGATGATGAGTTTGCCGATGAGATGCCTTTGAGTTACGCCAAAGCTATTACTTTAACTCAAGTACAATATCAGCAAGCTCGTAGGTGGCTTCGTTCTAAGTATGTGGGAATAGATGAATGGCGGAGGTACAACTTCTTAACTTTTTGTTGTTAGATGTTTCTTGAGTATTGGATTGTCAATCTAATTGCCGCATTGAATTGTTCTTTCATTGTAAGAAGTATGATTTATACGTGAACAACGACAACTTTAATAGTCGGAAAATCTTTCTTCCACGAAAGGGCCAAAAAGCTTTCTCTTATGGTTACGCGATGAGGTACCATATATATGTTAGCTTCGAGTTGCTTTATTTCCGCTTTCCTTATATTTACTATACATATTGTGGTAGATTTTGTGATAATATTGATTTCATGGTCCATGGTTTTTGCTAAAACTATATTTAGATTTTGTGAACATGGTCCATGGTTATAGTTACTTCGCATCTTTATTTCCTCTGTAAATATTGTGGTTTTGTTGTGCAGTCGACACACATGTTCTCTTACGGATGATATAAGACAAAGAGAAAAATCAGTACTTTGGCGACTAGTGCAAGGACCCCTCTTCAAGGCGCAATGTATAACAAATACCAAGCCAATGGATTTTCTTTTTAGCTGTCATGATTACGAGGAGGGTTTTGTAACACGTAATGTGGTGTGTCTATGAAAGCCATTACAAGACATAGAGCAAAGTCCACTGACGTAAATTTGGTGGAAGTTTCGAAATTACTTATTATGGTGTCATTAAACAGATTATAAAGTTGAACTATATGGAATTCGAGGAAGTTGTTTTTACCTGTGATTGGGTCGAGTTGAAGATAAGAGTAATGGGTGCAAAGTTGATCCAATCTCAAACTCAATAAAGGTCAACTTTTCTAAGCTACAAAGCACTAAGAGAGTGATAGATGAGCCGTTTATTCGTGCATCTGAAGCGACTCAAGTATTTTATTCAAAGGATCTTGATGAAGTGGGATGGTTTTGGTATTGCATTCACAACAAAGGTTAACATAGTAGATCAGCCTAGAAATCCCTACTAGTTATCAGTCGCTCTTCTTGACAATGAGAGCTTGGAGAAACTGTTATGTGTCGCCGATGTAGTTTAGAGTCATGTCCGTCATATTGATTCTCGTGTTCGTATTTCTTCTATACATGGATTCTGTGTTTTATCATATTTGATTCTCTGTTTCATCATGTTTGATTCTCTGTATTATCATATCACTTGCGCTATCTTAGTAAGTTGCATTTCTTCTATACATAGATATTTTTTTAATGCTACTTTACAGGTTACTATGGCGTATAAGTGGTGCTTTGGTAGATGAAAATGGACTTCCCATTTCTAGAAATGCAACTAAGGCCGGCCATCGGAAGGGCAATTTGATTCGTAATCTTATCCATGTCTCCTACAAATCCTGGAGGGATGTGCCAGATAACTTCAAAGAGGATGTCTGGAATGAATTGCGGGTAAATACTTACCTTATAATGTCAAACTATTTCGGGGTAAACACTTGGGGTATGTTGATTTATGTCAAACTATTGTTTAGAACTGAAGCTCTGTTTTTGAAATCATATATAATAAAAGGAAACTTCTAAGATGAATTTGATAAGGGGAATGGCTCCTATATGGAGGAGATTCAAGTGGGAGCCGAGAATTGACTACTATGATCCTTATAACACTCATGAAGAAAGGATCGCTCATGTTCCTCCAATCGTAAAAGAAGAGGGTGGATAAAATTTCGTGAAAATGAAAAAGAGGAAGCCCAACAGAAAAGTAGAGCAGAGCATAAGAAGAAAAGGAAAAGATATGATTACGCCCGTACTACCGGTCGCAAACCTCTTAGTTTGGTAAAAGCTCGAATCGGTACGTAGATTCTCATTCCCTCATATCTTAAATGTCTCCCGAACCGAAATGTACTCGATTGATTGATCCTACTTCTCGTATTTGTAAAATTAGGAGAGCGAAAATCCTGGAGTTGAGATCACTCCATCGATGTGTGGATTAAAGCTCATACACAAGAGGGTGGGAAAATTCTACCTAGTGCGCAACCCTACTATGTGAGTTAGGCTATGCTTTATTTCATTTACATTTTATTCTAATTTATGCAATCCATCTATGTTCACAAAATGTGCTCTACATTACAGGATGACCTTAAGAAGGCGCAAGAAGAGATCAATGAAAAAATAGGTGTTTGGTGAACTTTGTAGATGAAATGGATGCATTGATTAAAGCATTTGGAAAGGATTGTAGGGACGAGTTCGTCTTTCGTCGGTCCTATTTCTCGTACACAATATGATTATTCTGCTCTGCGCGTGCCAAAGTTGCTTTGAATTGAAGTGCAAAGATGGAGAACTTAAACATGAGGTGAAGGAGATAAATGGCAAGATGGAGGTTCTTCTTACTAGCTTTGCATCCTTATGTAACGTTGTGCAGAGAACATCCAACTGGACAAGCATCATATATTGCCTCGAACCACTTTGATAATGCACATGGTCCCGCGTATTCACCTACTCGACTCGCTTCAAATGGGTCGAATAGTTCACCCGTAGCGCTTCCACATGAAGCCGAGATATCACTGGCTCGATCGGACAGAATCGCTCGTAATAGTTCACCTTCGAGATGGAGCCAAATGTTCATTGTTGAACTTGGATGATGAGGTCATTCTTTGTTGGTCGAGTTTGTACCTGTGAATTTGGACTTTTTGTCACGGCTCACCAGAATTGAAAATCATGTTAAAGTGTTGTTGGACCTCATACTTTTGCCACTTGCACCGACCATAAGAGCTAACCAGTTTGTGAATACCTTTCAAGAAGTTGGAATTGGAGGCTATGTGGTTCATCCAAAAGTCTGCGTCCGATATGATTAGAAGGGTCTATCTGTCTTTTTGGAAATGATATGGATAACTCGGCCCAGCTGACCTATGCTTTTTTGCTATTTTGTCACCCATCTTTTTTGTTATTATTCGCACTTTTATATGTAAGTTTGAACAACTCCGATATGTTCTCATAGGTAAACTCTCGATGCGGTTGTGCTTAAAGGGAGATTCTTATGCAAATGTGCATAAGAAAGTACTAATTTTAACCGACTTTGAATGTTAATATATCTTTTTGTGAATTTTACTTTGTGTATGAGTGTAGTTTTTGTTTCTATATGTGTTTTTGGTTGTGCAGATGATTGTGATTAAGGTTTCTTTGAAGCAATAGGAGCCAGTGGGAATATCAATCCACTGGGTAATTACTTGACTGTTTCGCTTGTACATTGAAGTTGCAATTTATGGATATAGTTTTAACCTTGATTTTACACTTTCTTGCGAGGTATAATGTTTAATGATCAAACTGGTGTTGGATTATGTATGTTGGTGACCTTCATCTCTCGGTAAGTCTATTTTGTGATCTTCTTGACATGATGCACAACCATGTCTTTCTTCTTTTATGTTATCTACGCTTCGAGATTTAAGAAATTCTTGTATTTACTTTTGGCAAAGAATGGCTAAAGGAGATGATGTAGTTCGTAAGAAGAAGAACAAAGTCTTAAGAAAACGACTTAATGCTGACCCTTCTACTCTGTCTACACGTATTGCTGGTATTATTGCTGCTAAACAGAGACGAAAACAAGGAAAACGTCGCCAGTGTGAGGTACTTGTTACAAATTTTTCATTCATTTATATCCAAAATTAGGGATTAGTACAACATGGGTTTGGTGTTTACTGCTAGGACATTTCTTTGGATTTTGGATTACCGTAAGTGTGGTTGCTTAAGATGTTGGACTTTGGATTACCGTAAATTGGGTTTGCGTAGATAGAAATTAGTTGTTCACCTTTTCTGTGTGGTATAAATATTTTCTGATTGCTGTGCTGCTAGTATTTTCTTAGAACAAATTTGTAATGTGTGATTGCTTACAAGTCCGAGAGCTTTATTTCTTAGTAGTATTCTTTGTATGTTTTATCTTGCGTAGATATGGTATGCGAGAGTTTGTGTATCTCTATTTCTAAAAGCATTATTTTCTTGTTTTGCAGGTGAAGCGAGCTTATAAAGAATGTCGAGGACAAGCGGATATTGAATAAAGAAATAAGTGGATCCAGGTAAACTTATTGGTATCTCGGAACTCTTATATTTTTGGAGTGATAAAAGAGTTATCCGCCTATACTTAGCATTTATGGATCATCGTGATTGAACTCAACATGAACGCAAGTATCATATAAGCGATTATTTTGCTTCTTATATTTTTGGATGATAAGTCATCCTTTATACTAAGCAGATTATGAAACTTCTATACTTAGCGATTATGGCTCATGAACACAACAGAAATTGGATTGAATGACTTCTTTTGAATGTTGGAATGTTAAATTGGATGGATGACTTCTTTTGAATGTTGGAATGTTAAATTGGATTGAATGACTTCTTTTGAATGTTGAAATGTTTGAATTGGATTGTAGTGTAACAATTCACGGGGATAGGGTACCAGGGGGTAAAATGAAAGGAGGGAACATTAATATTGACCAGGTCAATAAAGACCGACTTTTTTTTTTGTAACAAAAAGATTCGTAACGGCAAATAAGTGTCACTAATTTTTACCAGGATAGTAGGAATCAGTCAACGTTGACTGGTCAAACAATTAGTAACCCTGGTAAAAATTTAGTGACCTAAAATTCTTGGTTACTAAATTTTTACCCTAACATCAATCGGTCAACGTAGACTTAGTCAATGTATTTGTAACCAAAAAAAAAAAAAAAAAAATAGAAACGATCAGGACGTCGATTACGAATTTTCATTTCGTGACGGTGGAATGTATGTTAATGGCACGTCACAACCCCAAATTCATGTGACGGTGACATGTTGGTTACGAATATTTGTTACACATCTCGTTGTAACGGTCTTTTTGCGTCACAACTCCATTTCGTGACTGAAATAGTGTGTTACAAAACGCAAAATATGGTGTAGTGCAAGCTTGTTTTATTAGTAGATCTAGCAAGTCATGAATTCTGGAAATGAGATACTACTTCTGGTTTCAATTGCATCCAATTTGATACATTTTAGATTTAAGCTTCCACACAAGACATTGCGTGCACACTGTGGAATCCAAGCTATACTAGATGACCGCTGCCACGGTGGGACGGCCGACCGAAGAAATCGACGCGAAAATATCATTTTTCCAGACACGGGGGAAGTATCATTTTTCCTGACACGGGGTGAAAGTATCAATTTTCCTAAAACGGAAAATTAGCCGATGCATAAACCAAAATATGGCTGCATAAAGTATTATATATAGCCATATTTTGAACACCTCCGAATTTTTGGTAAAAACTCTAAATTTGATATTGTTGTTTGTATTCATTGCGTAGATTCTTTTTAAACCATTCCAACGTGATAAAATTTGTAAAATTCCAAGGCACGGATTTTTAGAAATGTTATATTAAAGTTTGGTTGCCAATTATACCCCTGAAAAATATGATACATTATAGTTTTTGGAATAAAAGGTAAGAGCAATTTGGAAATTTCCAGGGTATGACACCAAACCACCCAAATCCAATCTTTTTGTGTCAAATTGGAAAAAAAATTCATGTCCCACATCGACACAAAGTCACCATATATAGAGTCCTCCCTCGCTTCGCTCGGTCGGCCTAATTATATAATATAAAATATGGAAGAAGGGTAAAATAGTAAGTCGAAACTCCAAATAGAAATTTTTCAACCCACATTCCAATGCTTAGTGAAAGATATATAGTGTTGGATCCGTCTCGTGGCGCTCTATCTGACCGTTGATCTTGACAATGTTGGAGCACTAACGTGAGGTCTTGAGCTCCTTTTCTGACCACTAATCTTGTGATTTGAAATGGAGCGCCAAAATTTTTTTCTCCCCCAAAGTTAATCGACTTGACGCTATGAAATCACCATCATTAGACATACTATTCCAAATCAATGGAACTTGACAACTTGTACCTCAGAAGATCCTCCACCACAAGGCACACAAACTTTGGTTCTCGAATACATACTCGTCCTACAAGTATTCTTTGGTTACACGTATACTTTACCTATAACATATACAAACTTGAATTACAAGAAATAATAACTCAACACTCCCCCTCAAGGTGGCGCATAGATATCACACGTGTCCAGCTTGACAATATAATCAGAAAATGATGTGTTTGATATTGTCTTAGTTAACACATCTACCAATTGCTTAGAAGAATGACGAAATGGTACTTCAATAATTTTATGTTCTAACTTCTTATAGATGAAATTTCGATCAATCTCAACATGATTGGTTCCATCATGTTGAACAGGATTTTGTATAATTTTAATTGTCGACTGATTATCATAAAGTAATTTCATGGGACATTCAATAAATAAACCAAGCTCCTCTGTAAGATGTTTAAGCCATAGTAGATTCCTTTCACCATTGTCATATATTCAGCCTCAGGAAACATTTTTTTTTTACTTCTCCAAGTAACAAGGTTACCGCTCTTACAAATGTGAAATAACCTGTAATTGATCTTCTTATATCTCCTTTACCACCCCAATCCGAGTCAGTACACCCAGAAATATCCAGATTTCCATGATTTGAAAACATCAAACCTCTTCCGGGTGCAGACTTTAAATATCTAAATATTCCTATGACAACATCCATATGATGTTTATTAGGATTATGCATAAACTTACTAACAACACTCACTGCATAGGTTTAGTATAGGAGAGATAAATCAAACATCCTACTAATCTTTGATATCATTCTTTGTACGTTGGTAATTGATCAGAAACTTCATCTAGTTTATGATTTTGCTCAATATGAGAACTAATAGGTTGACAACCTAGCATACATGTTTCCTTGAGTAAATCAATTAGTACATACTTCTGTTGAGATAAGAAAATACCTTGATCGAATCGTACAACTTCCATTCCCAAAATATATTTGAGAGCCCCCATGTTAGAGCCCTGCTCGGTCGAACTCGCAAGCGTTGCTATCTCAAGCTTGTTTGTCAAGTTTAGGTGATCAAAACTATAAGTCGTGATTTCTAGTCTACTTATAGCTATGTCTCGGATTAGGATAGAATGTGTAGTTGAGCTTTAGACTTCACGGCGTTCATCGATTGAAGACGAATATCTACTGAGGGGAGCTTGGAGGAACTTCATCAACAAAAGGTATGTGGAGACTTAAACTTATCTATGACTCAGAAGTCTATTATATTCTATCTCATAATGAGACTAAGTCGTATAGCTATATAGACTTTTATATTATACACATTTGATATTTCGAGATGGGTATAACTTGCTTATATATTTCTCGAAATATGTGTTGGGAAGCTTTTTGCTTTAGCTACGTTCATCATTATTCTTGACGAGTTTAGTTGGAAACAATTCATTTGTTGGAAACTAAATAATAAGTCAAAAGATGATCATGTGAAAATTGCCTTGAAACATCTTACATGATTTGTGTGAGACAATCATTTGATGTCGACTCGGAAAGTTTCGTATTGATCATTCAATCACTTGAAAATTACTTATAAGCTAATAGTTTGTGTGAGACAGCTATTGTCGTCTTCTAAGGATGTTTCAATGATTGAAATGGGAGTTGAGAACGATTAACCCTTGTCTGGATACAACACATTATGCATACAAGTATTCAAAATGTTTGGTATGATTCAGGTTCGGAAACCTTGTTTGCATACCAGTATGCAAACGGTTTTAACTGTTAAAGTCCGGGAACCAAGTTTGCATACCAGTATGCGAATGGTTCTACCTGAGTTAGGTCCGGGACTGCAGTTTGCGTACCCGTTTGCAAACTGCTGGACAAGACCAAAGTCCGGAACTAAAGTTTGCGTACCCGTTTGCAAACTTATTGGTTAATGTTCTAAAATCGGTTAAGTATGCTTTCATACTCATGAACAAAATACATTAATAAATTAAGGAATGCAATCTTTGCAAACCGTGGCTTAATGTTCATGAATTGATTTCAGCATAAGTACTTTGTACGATTACGAATCAATACGATTTTGTTTCAGTTGAATCTTGTATACTTTGAAAATGCGGGGGTACAACAACCATACCTAACAATTCGTTTGGCAATCTGAGAGGACTTACTCTAATATACTTTCTAGAGAATCAACTAGACAGTCAGACTCAATCTAGAGAAAAGTATATACAAGAGTTTATATCTCTATCTCTTAATTCAATCTGCAATCAGCAAATACAAATTTTCGAGCCCGATTGAATATACGATAAGTAACTTGAACGGTACCAAAGACCAATCTTCAAGGATCAATCAATTTCAATCAACAACCAAAGGTTGGATTTCCTAATTGATCGATACAACGCACAACCTGTGCTATTTCAATTATATAACAAAATATAGTGCGGAAAAGAAATAACACAGACACCGGAATTTTGTTAACGAGGAAAATCGAAAATGCAGAAAAACCCCGGGACCTAGTCCAGCTTTGAACACCACACTGTATTAAGCCGCTACAGACACTATCCTACTACCAATGAACTTCTGACTGGACTGTAGTTGAACCCTAATCAATCTCACACTGATTCAAGGTATAGTTGCGTTCCCTTACGCTCTCCGATCCCAGCAGGATACTACACACTTGATTCTCTTAGCTGATCTCACCCACAACTAAGAGTTGTTACAACCCAAATTCGAAGACTTGATAAACAAATCTGTCTCACACAAAAAGTCTATTGGTATAGATAAATCTGTCTCCCACAGAAATACCTATGAGTTTTTGTTCCGTCTTTCGATAAATCAAGGTGAACAGGAACCAATTGATAAACCGGTCTTATATTCCCGAAGAACAGCCTAGTATTATCAATCACCTCACAATAATATAAATCGTATGGAAACGAAATTAGATATTGTGGAATCACAAACGATGAGACGAAGGTGTTTGTGATTACTTTTTATCTTGCCTATCGGAGATTAAATCTCGAGCAAATCTTAGAGAAGATGGTATTCAAACGATAGAATCGGGCAAGATCAGAAAACGCAGCTACAAAGAAAATAGTTGGGTCTGGCTTCACAATCTCAATAAAGTCTTTCAAGTCGTTAACCTACAGGGTCTCGAGCGAAACCTAAGGTTAAAAGAGAATATACTCTAGCTATGCAACTAGTTGACCGGTTGTCAGCCGACACAAATATAATTTACCCTTTCTTACTACTCAAAATATAAATATAGCAAGGGCAAGAAAGGATCGATCCCACAAAGAGGTCTAGGTTTTCAAATTGTTATGGTTTCCTATAAGTAACCCGGAAGAATTTCTGATTGTGTAAATAAAAATAAACAAAAAGCAAATAAAGTACTAAATCAAGGATGTGAAATATTGGATAAAGGTTTCATCTTCAATTGTAAACAAGTTTATGAATATATGAATAGAATTGTATTTAATATCGCTATCATCAAAAGCCATAGAATACCTTATTGCAAGAATACTCCGTAATTTCCAAAGTTATCAAACACACATTAGTAGTAGTGATGTGAAATCTACCTAAAGAATAACCTAACGCTGCGCTAATCAAGTTCAATTCCTAGGAGCATTAAGTTTTGAAATAGGCTAATCAATGCAATTGTAATACATTACGCAAACAATTCGGACAAAGGTCAATTTCTACATATGATTTCAAGGATGTATCACTACAACCTAGAATCATATCATGCTACTCGTATTCAAGGTTATCACGATGAAAACCCTAAAATAGCTATAGATATGGATGTGAGTTCAATCAATTCTAGATTTCGACTAAACAAACATTCAATCATATTGCAATACTTCAATCATGCAATTATTATAACCCGTAGAAATCAAACGATAATATTGAGAAAACTAATTCATAAAAATCATAACTTGGTTGCAAAATCAACTACATCTTCAACCAATAATAAAAACTTAGTTACTTGTGTTTTGGAAATCATCATAGAAAGCAAAGAAGAAAACTATCATGTGAAACCCTAGACAACAAGTAGAAGTCTCCTAATGGAGATATATCTAGGTTTAGAGAAAAGTTCTATTTATATGCTTTTCTCCCCATAAGGATACTTTCCCAAAATTAGGTTAATTCTTCTCAAAACCCGTCTCCAAGTTGGTCCACCAAGCTCAGGAGTGAAAAATATGTCTCTGGAATTTTGGGTCCAAAAGCGCTGAATGGAATTGATGACGTCATCAATGAATCCGACCACGTATGGGAATCCGATCATAAAAACTTTCTCCGATCACTTGAAGTACTGGAAGACGTCACCAGCAATTCTACACTTTCCGTGAGCTCCGCTTTGCTTCTCATGCATCCACACATTCACAAAAACCATTTTAGCCAATTCCCATTTCTTAAAACGCGCTAAAAGCGTGACTCGTAGCTCATATGCCCTACCATCAATTCTTGCATCCGACTCATGCCCCTCGCGATTCACATCAAATATTGCGATCGACACTTTAACCTGCGAAATCCGGCCACGGAACTATGCTTAATGGCGCCATTTTCCTTGTTTGCATCTATTTCTGCCTTTGTCAAGCTCCATTCCTCGTAATGTACCACCGGCTCTTCATGTAGCCATATCATCTTCAGTCTTCTCGCCAAGACCACCAAGACTTCCCACTTACTGCCATAATCTGCTAACACATTCACCCATCATCGCCCTATTCACATACGGTAGCTCATTCATTCCCAATTCTCGCATCTACTACACATCACATTCTTTGGCTCACACCAAGATTTAAAGACACCCCGTGCCAAAGTGCATTCAATCTCGGGCAGCTGTCTCATTCTATCTCAGGTATTCAACTCCAGCTCCGACCACAATTCAAAATCCTCTCCCTTTTGTAACTCATTCCTGCCATGACCCACGGAGTCTTTTGCATCATTGACTTACGATTCCTCCCATACATATTCATGCCTCTCCACACAACACACTCGAGCACCAACCCATAATTGCAACTACTTCACTTGATTCACTCCAAATGCTTCAGCACTGCTTGCACCCGTGAATCTCCCATTTTTTTCGATTCGATCACCAACATACTAGCTTTCTCTTGCTTCTTGCTCCCAAACTAATCCCATTCCGTCCAAAGACCACTAAACACCAGAGCCAGCTAATTGCCCACAGAGCACAATCGCAATGCATCCACCACGCAAT
>JAJJWW010004169.1:0-199146 GCA_023531295.1 Papaver armeniacum
CGCACCATGGCAACAATGCCAAACCAAGCCGCACACTCGCACCACGCAACCATGCCAAACCAAGCGCACATCAAGCGCACCATGGCAACAATGCCAAACCAAGCCGACACTTCGCACCATGGCAACAATGCCAAAACCAAACTACGTATCACACTCATTGGCAACCATGCCAAACTAAGCCGCTAATGCCATTGGCACATGCCAAAGATAGCGCCCTAGGCTTGCAAAACGCAACTAGGTCAACATGGCCGTGCGTGCCATTGGCACATGCCAACGCGTACCACAAGCCATATCTCCAAGCCGCTATGCCATTGGCGCATGCCAAATATAGCGCCTAGGCTTGCCAAACGTGCAACTAGGTCAACATGGCTGTACGTGCCATTGGCACATGCCAACGCGTACCACAAGCCATATTTCCAAGCCGCTATGCCATTGGCGCATGCCAAATATAAGCCCTAGGCTTGCAAAACGTGCAACTAGGTCAACATGGCCGTGCGTGCCATTGGCACATGCCAACGCGCACCACAAGCCATATCTCCAAGCCGCTATGCCATTGCCGCATGCCAAATATAGCGCCTAGGCTTGCCAAACGTGCAACTAGGTCAACATGGCCGACGTGCCATTGGCACATGCCAACGCGTACCACAAGCCATATTTCCAAGTCGCTATGCCATTAGCGCATGCCAAATATAGCGCCCTAGGCTTGCAAAAACGTGCAACTAGGTCAACAAGGCCGTGCCATGTGCCATTGGCACATGCCAACGCTGTACCACAAGCCGCTATCCCATTGGCGCATGCCAAACGTGCAACTAGGTCAACATTGCCGTACGTGCCATTGGCACATGCCAACGCATACCACAAGCCATATTTCCAAGCCGCTATGCCATTGGCGCATGCCAATGGCCGTGCGTGCCATTGGCACATGCCAACGCGTACCACAAGCCATGTTTCCAAGCCGCTATGCCATTGGCGCATGCCAAATATAGCGCCCCAGGCTTGCAAAACGTGCAACTAGGTCAACATGGCCGTGCGTGCCATTGGCACATGCCAACGCGTACCACAAGCCATATCTCCAAGCCGCTATGCCATTGGCACATGCCAAATATAGCGCCCTAGGCTTGCAAAACGTGCAACTAGGTCACCATGGCCGTACATGCCATTGGCACATGCCAACGCGTACCACAAGCCATATTCCCAAGTCGGCCACGCATGCCATTGGCACATGCCAAACACACACGCTGGTAGCCTAACTTGCAAACCGTGCAACCTACCACCAAGGCATTCCGGACATGCCATTGGCACATGCCAAACACACACGCTGGTAGCCTAACTTGCAAACCGTGCAACCTACCACCAAGGCATTCCATGACATGCCATTGGCACATGCCACACACGCCACTAGAAGCTCGGGCATTGCCACTTACACTCAACATACAACCTACCACCAAGGCATTCCGCACATGCCACGCACGCCACTAGCAGCTCGGCATTGCCACTTGCGCTCTAAGTATAACCCGCAACAAGGGCATTCCGCACATGCCAATGGCACATTCCACAAGCGCCACTAGCAGCCGCCACTTGCACTCAAGGTGCAACCAACGAGATATCAACACAAAACTTGGGGATGCTTTCCAGGGTTTTGGTTTGGCGGTCATGCTTGCGATAAGTACACTACGCTCACATTAAGAAAGCGTGAAAAGGAATAAAGCGGTCAAATAAATGAGGAAATAATGGTGAAAACGTGTTCACCCATTAACACCATGCGGTTACCACCTCCTCCCATTATTTCACCCTTTACTCTATTCCTTCATGAGGCCAGGGTACGTTTCAATCTCGACTTGTATAAATAGGTCTTACCTATTTCCACCACACAACAAGTCTCGGTCGGAGAAAAATACTACACTTTCGTAAAAGGCAACTTTGCAAGCTCTCCAAAAAGCTTTCATCTCTTGCAAGCTTCCTAAACTTTCACTTTCTCGATACAAGTCGAGACAATACTCTCCCAGCTATTCCGTCTCAACACCTTTCTTTGCTTCCCTCCCCAAATCAACCCTTCTCCTCCACTTTGTGACCGAAGCAAGTCCTGGAACGGCCATTTCTTGGTTTAGGCCGGACTTGTACAGATTGATCTCTCGAATCTATAAAGTGCTCACGTGTAAAGACATTTGTTTAGGGTTTAAACCAGTTTCTCACTCACCTACCGAATTTACCGAAATCAGCAGAAACGATTTTTACCCATAAACAATTGGCGATCACGGTGGGACGATTGATCTATCGGTTACAATACCAACTCCGACTCCTGATTTCGTTTCCCGAACGTCAAATCCCAACATGGTGGAACTCGGTGTCTGAGCGGCCGATGAGAACACCAAAGACTGAGAACGCACCCCCGATGTTAGCATCTCTCCCAATAACGTTGTTACGCCAAGGCCGACAACAAAGAACATCGAATGCACTCCCTCAAGTGTAACACCGCCAATCACCAGGTCAGCCGCCGCCTCCTCTAGCGTCTCCGCACAACCCTCTAATCACTAAGAACGAAAAATATTTTTTCGGGTGTCGCGCCACAAAATCACCAGGGCTAGAGCCGCCACCACGACCCCAAATGCTTCGTCTAGCATGGCGCTCCGTCCACGACCAAGATCCTAACTACCCCGCCAACGGACGAGAAACCGGAGGGACAAGAGGAAGTCGCCCTTACGTCACCATCGCTGATCTAATGGAACGACAAGAGATGATCGCGAGCCTGCATGATATGGTTTCAACACATAAGGAGGTACTCATCTTTCTCAAGACCCCGACGGAACGACTACCACGTGAGTCGCGCCCTCCGAGCCATTTAGGAACGTCTCCAACAACCCCGACGCCAACACCTCGGCGGAGCACGCCTCCATGGATGAGGAAACTCGCACTAGAATCCCATTGGAAAGAAATCAGCCACCCAACTTTGTCACGAGAGAAGATTTGGAACAACTCCTTCCGCAACCGAATCAAGAATGATGAGTGGACGTGCATCATCACCAACCCCCTTACCCATCCGAAATACAGAGAATCCCTCTCCCAAGGGGGTACTCTTCTCCTCAATTTACCATGTACGATGGTACCGGGAATGCACGTGAGCATGTTTCTCGTTTCCTGGAATCCCTAGCATCCCACCGAGCAGCATTCCCAACTAGAGTAGCATGGTCACTGCGTTTTACAAGAAATACTTCTTCGTGTCTGAACAAGTTACCTTTTCGGACCTCTAAGAATGTACCGGTGGGATAACGAACATCCGAATGATTTCGTCAAAAAGGTTCGTGGTTCAAGCACTCAACCTGTCACGACCCAAACGTGACCGAGCAACAATTGGTGAACGCATGCATCAATGGTATGGTTCCATCTACCATGCCCGCTAGAAAACTTGCGTTTCCAAACGTTCTCCGAACTCCATGAAGCCGCCGGACAATCTCGCAACAACAAAGCACCAAGACATTCTGGAAAGAACTAGGCCAACTCGAACCGAAGACGCGCGCGAAACCCGTGGGAGTAGACGCCTCATCAACAAACAATTTAATGCCGGCTCATCCTCCGTGAACATAGTAAACGAAAGGGGAAAAAGGAAAGCCGCAACTACGAGCCACCGCCCAAACGTGAAGCGCCAAGACAACGGGAACCTCGCAACGGAAGATCGTCACTAAAACTCCCGTGCAACATCGTGAGACCGAAGGAAATACCCTTGATTTCCCATTCCCCATCGAGGAGGTGATTGATCTCCTAGAAGCCCGGGTTCAAGATGATGTCATCATTGCCACCTGGTCGACGGCCACCAATCGAGGCCGAGATGGCGAACCCCAATACCGCCATTACCACGGGTTCGTTCACCACCCGACTAGCGATTGCAACCGATCGAAGCATATTTTCAAAGAAAGGATAGAAGCGGGGAGAACTCCAACTAGGAGACGAAAGAGTGCATCGAGACACGCTACCAATAAGAAATGCGGTTCCCTCCGGGGACTCCGTACACGAGACCGTACAATCCATGATGCGACATGTATGCGAAATTCTCTATCTTTCCAATGTTCAACGCCAAGATATTTTCACAGCTCTAAATCGTGTTGTATCCGGCAAACGGCTTTTTCTCTCCTCGGAATCTACGCCAAGGGCCCAAGCTTCCCAAACAGCGAAGCAGAACCGGGGACCGCCGACCACGTCCCGTTTAAGAGGTAACGAATTTGACGACACGCTCATCGACACGGCCTCCTACCACAACATCATTACTTTCAAGACACCGAAGGCGGCGCAGGATTTACAAAACAAGACGCTACCTATTCCCCGTCCGTGATTAAGAACTTGAGAGGAGAAGCTTTGAACGCGCATGGCTACATCAACTTAGAGATCGAGATGGGAGACGCTATAACACATAGCAAATTACATATTGTCAAAGAACTAGATCACGACATGATATTGGGACGTTTATGGGTGCTCGACAACAAAGCGAAATTGGATGTGCGCCCTCCGCCAACGTCCACGCCCGAAGGAAATTCCAACAAATCATCCTACTAGTTATCGCATCAACAAACTACTGAAGAAACCCAGACATCCGGAGAAGACCCGTTGGCGCTAGCTCATGGTTTTCAAATGCAAGTAAGTCTGACCAAGCAACCTTTTCTGCAACCATTATTTCCTTCCCCCTTTCCGTCATGGGGACTCGGCGCGATTACTAGCACAAACGCTGTCAAGAAATGCGAATGGGAGGCTGGACCATTTGAACACTTTGCAAGAAGCTTGGAAACTTCTATTGAAGCCAACGAAGCCAAGACTCAAACGGCCGCACGACGTCTGAACCCGTTTTCAATTGGAGATGTAGTGGTCAAAGGAAGCACGTTTCAAGTTGGGAAGATGACAGTAAAAATGGATTTGCCCAGTGAAGGAGAAGACGAGCCGTATCTCGGTTGCGGATACCCTTTGGGAGGATATTGCAAGCTCATCAATGCAATCCCACACCGAAGGCGTGATAATTCACTCGCGATGGCTCAAGGAATCCAATCCATAAAAAAAAAGGGGGGGCTGTACTTCCCATTTACTCCTTTTCTTTTTCAGTATTCCTTTTAACAATTCCTCTTAGTAGTTGTACTTCCCCAAGATGAATACACCGTTTGTATTTCTCCCTGGGGATTCCCTTCCCGTCAAAAAAAAATATACATCTCTTTCCAAGCAAATTCTCCAGATATCAGAGAAATACATCAGATAAACCCATAAAACCACTGCAGAGCCATCTCTTCCAAAAAAAAAAATATGAAGCAAAATGTTTACTGATGAAGAATAAGGAAAAGATGAGTTTACCAAAAAAAAAAAAAAAGAGGCATCAAGGGAACTAAGCAGCTAACAGAAATAACAAAAGGGAGGAACTAGCCCTCGAAGGATGGAGCACAAGTCCCCTGTAAAGCTATCTTCAAACACTTCCCCAAAGAATCCTTCGGGCAACAAAGGTTCCATTCAACGGTTTTAGCAACAACAACCTCAACATCCCATCCCGAAGCGACCACAAAGAAGCGAGCAGCAGTGTCCTCCCGACGACTATTCCAAAGATACGCCACCATAACCCCTCCGTATCACCAACAACACCTTTGGCATCAACTTCAAAGGTTATTTCGCTGCCATCATATGATCCTTCAAAGGTTTTCTCAGCGACACTTCGGAGAAAGTTTTTTGATTGATCCACATTAGGGTCAAGAGTCATGGCGCACTCCTCCATGTTCACTGAGCCCAAGAAAGTCTGAATATGCACTTGTTCTTCGTGGGGATAGATGGAAGGGAGGTCCTTAATGATTTCACGAGCTTCGTGGAACGGAGATTCAGTCCCAACCAATGCCTCCTCAAGAGAAGAAGACCGATCTTCACCAAGTCTGAAATCCTTCTCCGAAGAGTTAAAGGCGCAGCCATCCCTGGAGGGTCCCATCACACACTGCAAAAGATAAAAATAATGACCCAGTTATACCACATCTATGCACATGTAAAAGAGGATAACGCAAGCAGAGAAGAATACAGAAAAACATACCGGTATGATCTTCTTAGCCCGAATAACCCTGGTTGGGGTGCTTTTGCAAGAATTGGACCTCGCGCCTTCACTTGGAGAACTTGGCTGGTTAGGAGATGATTCATCTCTGTGCGACATGACAAAGAAAGAAACTCGACAAGAAGAACCCTTTTCTCAAACGAGGTGACGATGCAATTATTTTGGGTATAAATACGGAATCTTAAAAAAAAGAGAAAGGAAGCAATGAGGGACATAACGCTTCCAGATTTTAGCATGAATAATGCCCTAATTGAAGCCGCACGTGAAGGAAAGCAAGATAAGGAAACTTTGCTATCAGAAGAAACTCCCCACCTTGTTTACATCGGTCACGCCAAAGCAAGCACGCACGGCTTCCACACCTTGCGCCGGCCCCACCCGGCCAAAGACACGCAATTTCCCAAGTCACGCCCGCAAGCACGCACGGCTTCCACATTGCGTCGGTCTCACCAACCTAGCACACTCGGTTTTTCCCAATTCACGCCAACTTCCCAACGTCGCCCAATCCGCACCGGCCCCACCAATTGTGCCGGCCCTCCCGATTTGTGCAAAACTCCCAGAGGCAAGGATTCCAAATCCTATTTATAAAAGGTCAGACAAGCCCCTCAATTCTCTTTACGGTTTGTTGTTGATAGTCTGTCACCATCTTATGCTTACCTCGCAACAAAGCCCCTGTTCCGAGCTAAGCAGGGGACTTAAAGTTGATGGTGGTTTTTTAACAAGGGGTAAAGTCGTAAAACCCCATGACCTAGTGTTACCCGCAACACATTAACTAAGAGCATTTAACTCAGGTGTAAATAATTAATAGGGGTATTTTATCAAAATACCGCATTAGGTTTTCGACACGTAACCCTAATTCCAAAACCAAGTCGCACATCGCGCACCATGGCAACAATGCCAAACCAAGCCGCACACGCGCACCATGGCAACAATGCCAAACCAAGCGCACATCGCGCACCCACGGCAACAATGCCAAACCAAGCCGCACACTCGCGCACCACGGCAACCATGCCAAACCAAGCCGCACATCTGCGCACCATGGCAACAATGCCAAACCAAGCCGCACTTTCGCGCACCACAAAGAACCATGCCAAACCAAGCCGCACACGCGCACCATGGCAACAATGCCAAAACCAAGCCACACACTGCGCACCATGGCAGCAATGCCAAAACCAAACTACATATCACACTCATTGGCAACCATGCCAAACTAAGCCGCTATGCCATTGGCACATGCCAAAGATAGCGCCCTAGGCTTGCAAAACGTGCAACTAGGTCAACATGGCCGTGCGTGCCATTGGCACATGCCAACGCGTACCACAAGCCATATCTCCAAGCCGCTATGCCATTGGCGCATGCCAAATATAGCGCCCTAGGCTTGCCAAACGTGCAACTAAGTCAACATGGCCGTAGGTGCCATTGGCACATGCCAACGCGTACCACAAGCCATATTTCCAAGCCGCTATGCCATTGGCGCATGCCAAATATAGCACCCTAGGATTGCAAAACGTGCAACTAGGTCAACATGGCCGTGCGTGCCATTGGCACATGCCAATGCGTACCACAAGCCATATCTCCAAGCCGCTATGCCATTGGCGCATGCCAAATATAGCGCCCTAGGCTTGCCAAACGTGCAACTAGGTCAACATGGCCGACGTGCCATTGGCACATGCCAACGCATACCACAAGCCATATTTCCAAGCCGCTATGCCATTGGAGGATGCCAAATATAGCGCCCTAGGCTTGCAAAACGTGCAACTAGGTCAACATAGTCGTGCGTGCCATTGGCACATGCCAACGCGTACCACAAGCCATATCTCCAAGCCGCTATGCCATTGGCGTATGCCAAATATAGCGCCTTAGGCTTGCCAAACGTGCAACTAGGTCAACATGGCCGTACGTGCCATTGGCACATGCCAACGCGTACCACAAGCCATATTTCCAAGCCGCTATGCCATTGGCGCATGCCAAATATAGCGCCTAGGCTTGCAAAAACGTGCAACTAGGTCAACATGGCCGTGCGTGCCATTGGCACATGCCAACGCGTACCACAAGCCATGTTTCCAAGCCGCTATGCCATTGGCGCATTCCAAATATAGCGCCCCAGGCTTGCAAAACGTGCAACTAGGTCAACATGGCCGTGCGTGCCATTGGCACATGCCAACGCGTACCACAAGCCATATCTCCAAGATGCTATGCCATTGGCGCATGCCAAATATAGCGCCCTAGGCTTGCAAAACGTGCAACTAGGTCACCATGGCCGTACATGCCATTGGCACATGCCAACGCGTACCACAAGCCATATTCCCAAGTCGGCCACGCATGCCATTGGCACATGCCAAACACACACGCTGGTAGCCTAACTTGCAAACCGTGCAACCTACCACCAAGGCATTCCGCACATGCCAAACACACACGCTGGTAGCCTAACTTGCAAACCGTGCAATCTACCACCAAGGCATTCCGCACATGCCATTGGCACATGCCAAACACACATATTTGGTAGCCTAACTTGCAAACCGTGCAACCTACCACCACGGCATTCCGCACATGCCATTGGCACATGCCACACACGCCACTAGCAACTCTGGCATTGCCACTTACACTCAACATACAACCTACCACCAAGGCATTCCGCACATGCCATTGGCACATGCCACGCACGCCACTAGCAGCTGCGGTATTGCCACTTGCGCTCGAAGTATAACCCGCAACAAGGGCATTCCGCACATGCCAATGACACATGCCACACGCGCCACTAGCGGCCGCCACTTGCACTCAAGGTGCAACCAACGAGATATCAACACAAATCTGGGGATGCTTTCCGGGGTTTTGGTTTGGCGGTCACACTTGTAAAATGGTACACTACGCTCCACATTAAGAAAGCGTGAAAAGGAATAAAGCGGTCAAATAAATGAGGAAATAATGGTGAAAACGTTTTCACCCATTAACACCATGCGGTTACCACCTCCTCCCATTATTTCACCCTTTACTCTCTTCCTTCATGAGGCCAGGGTACGTTTCAATCTCGACTTGTATAAATAGGTCTTACCTATTTCCACCAGACAACAAGTCTCGGTCAGGAGAAAAAAACTACACTCTCAGAAAAGGCAACTTTGCAAGCTCTCCAAAAAGCTTTCATCTCTTGCAAGCTTCCTAAGCTTTCATTTTCTGATACAAGTCGAGACACTACTCTCCCAGAGCTATTCGGGTCTCAACACCTTTCTTTGCTTCCTCCCCAAATCAACCCCTGCTCCTCCACTTTGTGACCGAAGCAAGTCCGGAACGGCCATTTCTTGGTTTAGGCCGGACTTGTACGGATTGATCTCGAATCTATAAAGTGCTCACGTGCAGCACATTTGTTTAGGTTTAAACCAGTTTCTCACTCACCTACCGAATTTACCGAAATCGTAGAAAACGATTTTTACCCATAAACACCTGATAATGTCAAAGATCCTAGATTTGTAAATTTAGAGATAGTCGCTGAGAAGTATACTGTAGAGAACTTTTTTGCGAATTATGCAGTTATAAATATGAGAAATGATAAATCTCGCTGGGGTGCTCGACTGAAGAAAAAAGATAACGTTGATGTCGATAAATCATTATGCAAGATATTGACCGCATTCGGTAAAAATAATACCCCTCGCCACTCCAAAGATGAGAAGTGGTGGGTTGTTCCTCTATTTCTAAGTGGACCTTATATCGCAGGTTCGCATGCACTCCGCAAATCTCGCAAATTATCATCCTTGGGAATTTAAGTGGTCCGAGAAGACAAAAGAGGTATACTTCCTATTTTCAGTTTTGCTTTGCGACATTTCCTCCTCTTATATTTACTAAACTTGCAAAATTTTTAGATTGACAAGCTGAGGAAAAGTTATAAAAGAAATCCAAAACCGAATACTCGGCGATACTTCGATCGATCACGGATGAAGTAAGAAACATTTTCTTTTGTTATTTTAAACAATATTGTTTCCTCTGTTTCTTATCTTTATTCGTGTGCGAAGGTTGACGTTGAAGAAGCTGAAGTTGCAAAGGTTAAAGTCAAGAACAAAACCACTTCTCGCAAGGATAAATCTTCTGGTCCATCTTCTAAAAACGAAAAGTTCAATCTTCTTCTCATTCAAATTACCAAACCAGTGAGGGCTCTGACGAGGATGAAAACGAAGTTGGTACTTCTTCTGCGAAGGAGAATCACTCGGTTACTTCTGCTATGGTGCAATTGTCTAGTATCTTCTCCGATTCTATGCAAGGATTGGGAGATGATAATTTATCTGCTACTTGCGAATCTCTCGCTAAAATCTGCGATGCCCCGCTGTTAGAGGATAATGAATCTTTTCGTGGAGTTTCCCGAAAAATGAACTCTAGTTTTTTAAATGCTCTCAATGCTTTGGTATATTCATCTTCCCTTGTTTCTTTGTGACTTTGATTATAAGCTTTATCTTAACCATTTCTTTACTTCCTTTTACAGTCTGGGAGAGCTTCCTTTGTTGTTGCCTCAGACCTCGAGAAAAGACGCAACAATCTTGAAAAGAAAAATCTCCAACTCAAAGAGAAAGTCCAAGAATTAGAAACTGAAGTGGCGACGTCTCACAAGAAAGTTCAACAATTGGAGGTTGAGTCTACTTCTCATACGAATAAAATATCTACTCTTCAAAGTGAAAATCAACAACTTTATGGTACAGAATTTTTTACTCTTCAAATCACCTTTATTTTGTCATCTTCTTTTCTTTGCCTGATTTATTATTTTCGCAGACATATATAATCTATCTGAAGAAGCCATTCTTCTCCACTCATTTCCCGAGCCTATGGATAATGACGTTCTTCTCACTCATCTCAACGAATCTTTAAGTAGTTCGTCAAGCAAAATAAATTCCCTTCCATTAAATGAACTTCAAGCCAAATATCGCCTCTTAGAGATTGAGCATAGATCCAGTTTAAATTTAGCCAACCAATTTAAACAAATGCACCTTGATTCTCGTAAGAAAACCAAAACTTTAAGGAAGAAAATTAGTGATCTTATAGATGACAAAGATCGCATTACTAACAATGGTGCACAGGCATTAGCAGAATTTCAAAAATCTCTTCTCGAAGTACAAATTGAACGAGATGAATTACTTCGCCAGAATACCATACTTAACGAGCGAGAAGATCAAATTCGTTCACTTCTTGTTATAAATAATAATGATGAATTTGCTTTGGCTGCGAAGGTTTTAGATAATGCCAGGAATAACTTAGGTTTTGATGTTAGTCTTCGTGCCGAGCATACTGCCTTGGTTAAAGATATGGTATCCGATGAGAGAAGGTTGTTTATTATACTTTACCGCTCCTTATTTCGTAGTATTGTTATTGAGTTGTTAATTCATTGCCATATGTCTTGCAGAATCCGAGAAGAGATTTCAGAAAAGGATTGAAGAACTTGAGTCTGAAAAAGAGCATCTCGCACAGGATTTTTCTCTTCGCAACAACAAGTATTCTAAGTTGAAGAAACAACTTCAAGCTACAGTAGCGAACTTCAACAATGATGCTGTTCGCTTTCGTAACCAAACTATTAAGGCAGTTTGCAATGATCATCGCATTCCTCTTAGTTCATACCCTTGTCATTTTGATGACGTTCCTGAAAATATGCCTTTCTCGGATGTTTCTGATAGTGAAGCTAGTGAAGAAGAAGAGTCTGGCGAGAAGAATAATGAAATCGAAGAGTCTTATAATGAAGAAGAATCCTCCAAGAAATAACTTCTTTTTCTTCTTTCGTTTCTTGTAACGTCTGTATATATATCCTCTTAATCTTCTGTATTTATAACCCTTCAATGTAAATTTCTTGGATTACTGAATATGAATTCAACCTTTGCATACTAATCAAGCAATGCTTCTTTGTAATACATTATTCTTTATTTTCTCGTTTCCTTTATGTATAAATCTGTCATATGAAAATGAATAACAAAATTTCATCTCATGCATTCCCATACTTGCCTCTGTTATTTATTTTCAAATGAGAGATTTAGCCACTCCATATGAAGAAATATAATCATTTTTGCAAGTTCATTTTATGTTGAAGTTCATCATTGCGACAAGATCGCAGGATATGTTCATAAATGAAGAAATCTATTGATCTTGCCTTAACATTTTTTGTGTGGTCTTATTTCGCCTTCCTAGTTACAGGTCTTATTTTGCCACCCCTCGTTGCGACAAAATCGCAGGGCGTCTTTACATTTTCATGTAATGACCCATTGTTCTTGTCTTATCGTTTCTTAAGTATTTTTGCCTCTGCAGGATATTTTCTTTGCGACAATATGACAGACTTAAATATTCTTGCGAATATAAACCCCATGACATTGCCGTCTTTGCGACGAGATCGCAGGACATTTTTACATTTTCATGTAAAACCCATTGATCTCGCCTTATCTTCATGTTAGTATTTTTGCCTCTTCAGGATCATTGCACAAATATGACAAGTATAAATTTCCTTGCGAAAATAAAGCCTCATGACATTTGCGTCTTTTGACACTTATCAGCTCCCTAATGGAGGGTGCCGCCTTATCTTCTCCCCCGGTTGCCCCTTCAAGGAGGCGTACATCGGCCGTACAAGACTAGCTCCTCCCATCCGGTCTTAACAACAACCGGTTGTTTTCGCAGCCTCTTATCCCTTATACCTATATGGTTTATGGTTACGAGACTGCACCCTAAGTGGAGTTTTTTCGGGACTGAAAAGATATACCAAGACTTGCCAAGAATGGCCGAGACACTTCAAATGCCCCTGCACTCTTGGCTCAACCGTGTACCTCGGCGCCTTGAGCATACACTCGACTCCTTGGAAGAGACCCTCGGGCGTCCAACCTGTGGTATAACCTTATATATATAGTTGGAAATCCAAGGTATCTCTCCCGGATAGGCTTTCATACGCCCCAAATTTCCATGACCCAGGTTCCAGGAGCGGTGTAACCTTTCCCCTGAGCCATGTCAAGAGATACCCCCTTGTATGACACACTTTAGGTCTTACATTTGCCTCTTGCGAAGTATCATTCACGAACTAGGGTGTATGCCATAAAGGTTCGTCCCATTCACTCACTCATTCATTTTTGTTAATTCAATCAATCATTCATTTTTGATAATCTCTTGTTATTTTGTTTGCGAAACTATCGCACAATTTTGCTTTGTTTGTAATAATCTCATTCTGCAATCAGATTTTCATACATTCTTGATAGCGAGATTCTCGCGCAACTTTTCTTCAACTACCATTTCTTCTTCTTATTCTTGACATGCCTTCGTCACTAAATCTTTGTCACTTCTCGCAACTATTCACTTCTTACACCTTTTACTCCTGCTTCCCTCTGCCTCTGCATCATTCAAACCTCTTAATTGTTCTTTTCCCTCATAACTCCCAACTGCCTTCATACATTCACCTCGCAATGTGTCTTCCCTCCTTATATTTATGTTATCTACCATCAACCTTTCTTTTCGTTGTTCCTGTTTTATATTATTCTTCCAGCCCTTCTTTTTTGCAGCTCTCTCCTCGCAACTCTCCACATCAACCTCATAACATTTTTGGTCTTCCATCCAGTCTCCCTTTATAATTCCAACACCACTAGGATGAGGAAATTTTATACACTGATGGTATGTTGATGCTACACCCATAATTTCATGCAACCATGGCCTTCCGATCAATGCATTATAAGGGGACTCCACATCGACCACACAGAACAAAATATCAGTTGATAATCCTTGCAAGGGTATTCTCATATGAACTTATCCTTTAGGCTTATTCGCTGTACCATTGAAACCATATATTTTGTATGTTGAAGGTATCAATTCTTCATCCTTTCCTCCCATAGTTTTGTAAGTATGGTAAAAAAGAATGTTCACCGAGCTCCCTGTATCAATTAATATTCTGTTGATCGCCCAGCAATTTTCTGCTTCATCATCTTCGCCAACAACAGGCTTCGGATTAATTTCCAGTTTCACAACCAATGGGCTATCATGTATTTCTCTACCTTTGGGTATTTCTTCTGCCGAGAAATAAATAATCTGCTATTGCCACTCTTTTAACTGCGATGTACTCACAATATTAATTATTTCTTTATCATCAACATCCCTCGCAAAAACCCTACTGAGTACGTTATCGTGAAAATCTTCAATTGTGCGATATGAGTGAACAATGGAGTTGCAAAACAAATTTTTAGCTTTCGCTCCAACTTCTATTACGAGCGTTTCTTTCCCCTTTGATGGTGGTGGCGGCAATGGTTGAACTTTCTCTTCACTTTTTAAAAAGTGATTCAAATTTTTCCTTGATCAATCATTCTAAGGATGATTCTTTTTATGTTTTTGCGGTCATTTGTCGATGTCCATGAAAACGGTGGTAAGAGCATTCGTGACTTCTATCACCTGGTGGCGGTTCATTCCCCATGTTCTATGGTGCAGGTATATTTTCCATAGCTTCCCATATCTTTTCCACACTAGTATTCAGTGGTGGCATCTTGATTTCTTCCCATACTACTCTATGACATCGCTGCCCTCCATGATAATTCTGTTTTTGACTTCCATAGGTTTCTTGCGGGTGATCAAGTCTCTGAATTTTGTTATTGCCTCCACGGTTGTAGTAGTTTCTTTCTCTTTCAAACTCTTCCGATCTCGGCTTTCCATGGCCACTAACTTTGGCTGTCCATCATCTATCACTCTTTATTTTTGCCCTTGCGAGGTACTCGCCACTGTGTGTATTAATCTGGGTAATAAACTTGCATTTGCAGCACTTGAACTTGTATTCGCAACCGGGTACGACTCCATCTCATTTTGCCTTTCTTCCAAAGCAATATATTCCTCCTGCGGTTCTCTTAACTCAGTCATTGTGATTGTATTCTTGACTCTGAAGATTTGAATATATAATAAATTAGTTGTGAACATAGCATTTATGAACGATGGAATGAGATATCTTTCATCTACTCTTCCAGCCATTTCGCTACACATTGTCTTCCATCGCATGTTAAATGTTTGGACTTTCGCCAACTCTTTGTTTTAATCCAAATACATCTTCAATTCGGTCTCGAGGAGTTGTTACTTATATATGCCCCTAAGAATATAGCTTGTAAGTGGTTAAATGACGTAATTGTATTCCTTGGTAAACCCTCAAACCATTTCAATGCTTCTCCTGTTAAACTTGACGCAAAGTATTTGCACAGTATAGCATCATGGTTTTCCCACTGTAGCATACATCTCACGTAAGCCTTGATGTGTTGTATTGCACAAGTTGTCCCATCAAAAATGCTGGTTAATGCTGGTAAGTTGCACTTTGGGGGTATTCCTCCTAGCTGCACCTCTAATGTAAAAGGATTTTTCGCAGCCTCTGCGATGGCTTCATCTAACTGTCTTCTTCCTCCTTCTCTTCTGCTGTTCAATATTCCTCTCATCTCTGCCAATTCTCTCAGAATTTGTTCATTTGCCTCAGAATTCGAATTTATCGGTCTCTTTAATTCTGCCTCTCTCCTTCTCCGTTCGTGTCAATTTATATTTTTTGGTTCATCGCTCTCTTCTCTTCTTTCTCTGCGAGTTTCTCCCTCATCTCTTTCACGAATTCTCACACCATTATATCTATTATTTTCTCTTCTTGGTTGTCTATCAGTTCTTCTTTGTATTCTTTCATATTCTTCGTTGATATTTCCATTGTTGTGATTTTTCTCGCGCCTTCTTTCTCGATTATCATGATTATTCTGCCGAATCGCCTCTTCGAATTCTCGTTCTTCTATTTCTGCTCTCAATCTTTCCCTCTCGCGAGCTAGACACGCTTGTTCAATATAATGTTTTTCAATGTCATCTTCAATTTCCTTTTGTTTCCTTCGTGTTTCTCTCCCATGTGGTATTCTTCTTCCTTCTTCCTGATTTTCTTCATTAACTGGATTATTCTGCTCTTGACGCTGCCTATTTTCTTGATTTCCGTTATTTTGACCATTCTGTAGATCTTCAGGACGTGGAATATAACGATCTTCTACTACTTCTCTTCCTTCGCGACCTCCTTCACCAAAATCTAGCTCTCTTTCCAAATTTTCTTCATTAACGTTTTCTACAGGTAATGTTCTTCTCATGTCCTCTCTAACTGATCCTGATCTTGACCTGGTGTTACTTCTTGACCTTCTATTATGCAATCTCATATTTTCCATTCTTAATTCATGGTTCTGCCTTGTTAAATCTGCTCGTTCTTCCGCTTCCAACCGCCTTTCTTCATGTATTGTTTGCCTCAATGCTTCTAATGCTGCGATTTCTTCATTTCCACGAATCGTTTCTCCCATCTCTTCTCGATTTCTCTCTTCTTGTCCAGTATTTATCAATTGTTGCACTTCTTCTCTTTCTTCCATAGAATCTGATCTCCATGTATGCACACTCACCCTATCATAATCTATTACTCTATTTGGTGCTGGTTGAATCGGTGGTTGAATTTGGCCTTCTTCTCTATCCCTTATGTTTACTCTTGAAGGTTCACCTGCTTCATTTCTCCTTTCTCCAGCTAATCTCCTGCTTCTTCTAGCAGTTGTTGGTTGTTCTGATGTGTTCCTTCTTCTAGCCATTTCTTAACTTCTGTACCTTGTCTTAAATTGTATGAAATTCTTTTCTTATTACTCCAAATTTGTCCAAATTACAATGTTGATCTTCAAAGAATTTGATCTTCACAGAATTCTTTTCGTAAATTCAGTCCCTGTTTCTAGCGCATATGTAGTTGCAGGAAATCCCACACTACACCCATCACTAGTTTTTACTCAATTAATCCATTTGAATATGAATTGCTATAGATTTTATTGATTATTTTCTTGAAATGTTTACAAAGAAAGATAGAACAAAGCTAAAGAAATTACAATCGCTCTAAGTTTTCTCTCTCCTAATGACTTGCTTAACAATTCAAAAAGAACTCTCCCACAACAGACTTACTCAACCCTTTATATAGGGTATTACATAGTGGATGACAGCTAAGCTGTCCTTTATTTTCGGGAATGACTCATGAAGTATCGCAAGTGTATAAGTGTTCGTCTTCGCGATACTCCTAAATCTCGCCAAGTCTTCACACTTTTCTCATGTTCTGGCTATCGTCATCTGATGCGTCATTTAAATTACTTCCCTGCGACGCCTTCACAATGTAGTCGTTTATTACTCTCGCGAAGTATTGATGTTGCGATATTATGATCCTACAATTACCAAAATCAGCAGAAATCATTTTCACCCACAAACACAAGGCTAAAGTACCTTTCCGTGGTGACAAGAGGAAGACATCTCTGGAACGTGTGCAGGTAAGCTTCTTTTTTTGCTCGATCGGTGAAAGTAAGCTTAGATGCGTTTTAATTATTCATTGATTTTGTGTAGGATGGACGCGCTGTGAGGCCTCTAATTTGTCTAAACTTCTTAGACCTTCAAGAAAGTCCCCAAGGCAGAGAAGGAAGAAGCAAAACAGCTCATAGAATGATACCGATAATGTGCAGTCCCCTGCCGCTTCTTTGGTGAGTTGTTAGCACTTCTCTTATCGTTGCGACTTTTTTTTGTCCATATAATAAGGATCTCAGAAGAGTATTGCTGATTTTTTTCAGAATTTTGCTCCATCGGTTATTGACGGTCTACATCTTTCCTCTATATGAGCAATTCATGGATCCAGCACCGACGGAGAGGTTGATGTGAGTATCCTTTCATGTAAGTGATTTCGGCTTATCTTTGAATGAAATAATGATGATTATTGTTGATAGACCCAGGAAGAGATTGTTGTGGAAAGCCAACATGGGAATGCTATCCATTCGTCTTCGAATAGTAGTGAGAAAGAGAATCCTCAAGAATCGCGACTGAATGGAAATAATGGTGCTCCCAATGTTGATGCCGACCCTGTTAACCCTTCGAATGAATTGGAGACTCCTCAAGTAAGTATCCATCTTGTATTATCTTAATAGAAGTGTAGGATTGCTGATTTTTGAATGGATTAATGAGAATCCCGATGAATATATAAGAAATTTTTCCGAAATACATCATCAGAAAAATCCAGACCCCAGTTTTTTAGTAAAAATGTTGTAGAATCTTCGTTCGAAGTCGGATTTTCGCGATCTGCATATGTATCTTCTAGCCTGGAAAATTTACAAGCTTTTTCAAAGAAGCTTTTTGAGTTTTGAGCATGTTTAGGTCCTGAAAAAGGTAAAACAGTAAACTTCCAGGAGACTTTCAGAACTTTTTTCAGATTATATGTTGTCCAATGTTTCGGCCACATCTCCTTGCTCGTTTCTTCAATTGCTTTGAATTTTTTATATGTTGTACACGACATCCATACGAAGAGAATGGTATATGACTCAACCTTAGATTCCTTACCAATTTCTCCCAGTTCATCGTCTCATATAGAGTAGTATAAAAATTTTCTGACGAACTTATTGAAAAACGTGTTTTATGACTTTTATGCTATTTTCTCATGTCTTGGACGCATAGTGAAGAACTTAGATAATGTTAGTTCACTTACATGCTGGATTTTATGATTGTATTGAGTTACCACATTTGGATCGCTCTAATCTCGTGTAATCTTCTTATTAGGTGCCAAATGCCGAAGTTGGGAATAATGAAACCAATAATGATGATTCGAGCAATCCCGGCGCTGTTGGTAATGAGACAACCATCTCTGCACTTCAAGGCCATGAGATGGTTGCCACTGACATTGTTGAGGCGATTGAAACACCAATGGTGATTGCTCCAGAAACAGAGGAAGCCGTGCCGAGAGTAGAAAATACTGTCCCAGAAGAAGCTGCGCCTATGATTGCTGAGGTTGCTCCCGAGATTGAGAACCGTATAGTGCATGAATATTCTACTGTAGGGATTGTTTGTGAGCCTCAATTTGGTGGTCGACTCCCGTATCATGTATTTGTTGGTGGATTTAGCATTCCCACTGGGTATGCCAGCATGTATGAGAAGTTGTGGAATATGTATGGCCATATCGTCGTTACAAGAGATCCCGAACGTAGCTACTTCTTGACAATGAAATTAGGAAACATATTGCGCATCCTAGATAATATTCATACCAGGCACAGAAGTACTGTCACTCGAGATGTACTCTTTGATTGGGAGTACAACTTGGAAAATTCTGAGAGACTTGGCTTTAAACTGAAGTGGCTTCGTCAGAAGATCAACACCATCAAGGATGCAGTAGTGAAGAATATAGCTTTTACCAGTGATGCTTTGGTGGAGAAAATGGCTAAGATTGTTTAGTTGACTCAAAAGCTGGAGTTGGAGAAAGTGGCTTTGCAAGTCTTGGAGGATGCCGAGAAGCAGAAATCGTACTTTGATGGCTTTCTTTAGTTTTGTTTCCATAATCTCTTGAACTTTGAACTTCTGAGAGATGTGAGATTTTGGTTTTGAATTTCTGGATTGGTTTTGAATTAATGAGTGACTGAGGATTTTCTTTTGGATTTTGGGTTTTGATAGAGATTTTTCTTAAAATAAAGAACTTTTGATAAATTGCTGAATTTCAAATACTGGATGCAAGAATTGCAAATGTTTTGGAGGAATTGAAAATACAGGTAAAAGAAAATCCTAAGATGAAAACGTCAGATGTTTTGAGCGTTTGTCTTGGACATAAACACCCAATGTTGAATGCTTCATGCGTCGAAAATCTTGAGCCAATTCTCATGAATTACTTGTATACTTGTCTTGCCTTTGACGTCGGCCAATTTGTAGTATCCTCCAACAACTGACTTAGTAATCATAAAAGGTCCTTCCCAGTTAGAACTCTTCGTGGAATGCAAATTGTGTATAGTTGCCTTAAGAACCAAATCTCCTTCATGAAATTTGTTAGGCTTGGTTGCTCGTGCCTTGAATATCTTCTGCTGGTTCGAAATTCCTCGCATAGTGGGATTTCCTGTTGGTGAAGCTTCCCAATGCTGCGGTACATGTGGACACTCGTGCAAAGGAGAGTATTTAGGATATTGATTGTGAAACTCAGTCATTATACTAGCAATGACCGTGTTAGTGAGATGATAGACTTGGAGAGTGACTGCATCTAACCATTTGGTGAAGTATTGCTGAGGTGAGACTAACCACTCATAGCGTTCGGTGATAACTAGGTTTTGAGCAGAATTGAGTCCCCGGACTAGGGTAGCATATTTGAAAGTTGGTAATACATATGCATCATGGGAAATAAAACTTGCCTGAGTGCGGAACCTTTCGAAAAATTCATGTGCGCTTTCTTCGAGTTTTTGTGTGAGTTCCATCAAGGCTTCGGCTTTTCCCAAATGCTCGAAGGGTTGATCATTTTCCGAGTCAGAGCTTTCTTCGATGGAGAATTGTGCAACTGAAGATGAAGATATTGCAGCAACTCTTCCATCATGAATCCATGCTCGCCCAAGAATCATGTCATATCCTGGATCCTCCTTAATTATGAAGAATTTAGTTTTTGTCCAGGTTGAACCATTTCTTATGTTGAGCATGATGTAACCGTAAGCATCCTTGGAGATTTCCTTATAGTCTATGACTGAGATAGGAGCATGAGTTGCTTCTTGTCGAGTGATTCCAGCGGCTCTGAGGGTTTTCAAAGGGATGATGTTAACAGCAGTGCCAACGTCGACCAATAATCGCTTGAATTCATTTCCTTTGAGATAGACCATGGTGAGAAGTCCCCAGTCGTACATCTCCTTGTTCATTCTTGGCGGCGGTTCAGAGAGTGTCTCCTGAATTGTTAGTCATTTTCCTGACACGATATGGTTCAGTTCAGAAAACATATCATTTCCTTGGGCCTTTGACAAGTACAACAACTCGCAGACGTCCTCAATTAAAGATTGAACTTCTTCCTTGACCGGCTGCTCGGAGAGTGCGAATGTTTTGATTGGGACTGGATTTTTGTGCACTCCTTCAGTCCTCAGCTCCCCTGAGTCAGCCTTTTGTTTGAATATACGCTTGAGGATTCTGCAATCACTTGTCGGATGACTGACATACCTATGGAAATGGCAGTAGCGTGCATTTTCCATCTGTTCCTCAGTTGGTTCCTTTTTGACAAGAGGTAATTTGATCGCCCCGTATTGGATCTAGAATTCCAATAGTTCGATCACTTCTTTAATAGAAAAGGGGAAGTCAGGTGCATCTTGATCGTTCTGTTGATGTTGAGTAGGCGATTGTGCATTCCTGGCTTGACCATCTTTCCTTTGCGCTTTTGAGGGATTAGAAACTGGAGGAGCATTCTTATGTGGCTGTGCTTCAACTTTTCTTTTGCTCCCTTCAACAACATTCATGGAAGTTTCGACACTGTACTGCTTGTTGATTAGTCGTCTGGCAGTGTTGCTTCGAGTGTCTTTCGATTCCTCTACTTTGACAGTTTCTTTCTAGCAAGGCAGGAGCGGTAGTTGCTGATCGCTTGGCCGCTTCACGAAGTTCTGGGAAGATCTGAAAACGAAGATTTTCCAGCAAATCTCTGTAGAGTGGGATCATCCCATTGATGCACAAATCCACCAGTTGTTGTTCAGTAACATTGGGATCATGGCAATCTAAGGCTTGAACCCTGAACATATTCACGTAACAATTCGGATTTTCAGCATTCTTCTGATCCATCATTCCTAAGTCGGAAAGAGTAACTTGCCCAGAAACAAAGAAGTACTTCCTGTAGAAAGCATTAATCATTTCTCCCCAATTATCTATGCTTCCTGGTGCAATGTTGTTGTACCAATTATATGCTCGACCCGTCAGGGATTTTGAAAACGCTTTCAAACGGACGACATGGTTATGTTCATGCTCTCCTAATGCTTCCAGGAATCGAGAAACTTGTTCTCGAGCATTCCCCATTCCATTGTAGAGTGTGAAAGTTGGAGAAATGTAACCTTTTGGAAGAGGGATTCTTTGCGTGGCAGCAGGATATGGAGGCTGATGATGATGGACTGATGGTGTATGGCCCTTTCCCCGCCTCTCTATAAAACATTCCATATCTTCATGGGTGATGAAACCGGCAGGTTCAGGTTCTGCAGCTTTGCGGGCTTCATCATCGTAAATGACTGGAATAACTTCGGGATTTGTAGTTGGAGATGTTTCCTTGTATTTTCCCTTCTCCTGAGTTTTGTCTGACATATTGTCAGTGAGAGTTTTGAGGTAGTTACATTGCTCCTTCTGAGTGGTAGCCATGTCGTTCTGATTTTTGGCGAGAACATCCTGGACCTTCATGAGATCGGCAATAATAGGTGGATTTTCTCTTATTTCTTTGGGAGACTGAACGAAGAGTGGATTACTTCTGATATTGGTTTGTGGAGGATTAGTATTACCACCATCATTGGAAGTAGGAACGGTTTCTGGAGTACCACCGTTGTTGCTAGTGCTAGCATTGTTTGGGTTAAGATTGGTAAGCGGGCGACCTAAGATCAACCATTTTGTGAAAATGAGAGATTGCAACCGAGAGATTAATATCCCACTGTGGTCGCCAATTTGTGGATGGGGAAAAACGGTTCACTGATTTTTTAGGAAAATGAAGAGTCGAGCGTGTGGTCGAGACTCCTCAACCGAGCAAACCACTCGAACCTCACCTGGATGCACCGCCGCAAAGAGGGTGCTTAGATTCGAGAGATAAATCAGTAGGACTCCGGCCTTAACCAAGATAATGGCCATTCCGAGAGTCAATTCGGTCGCAAAGAGGGAGATGGGTTGATCTGTAGGAGGGAAGCCGAGAATTGTGTAGGATCAGTGATGATCAAGGATTGTGGGTGTGTTGAAGGTTTCTGCAATAATTGGTGAACTGTGGAGTTCGAATAAGTTCTGATAGATTGATGAATTATGGAGAGTGATTACTCGAGAAATTCTGTATGATTGCCGATAAAGGATCAGAATATCGCAACATCAATACCTTTGCGAAATGTTTGAACAACACACTGCGAAGATATCGCAGATTGGTTACAGAAATGATGCAACAGATGACGACAGCCTAAACACGAGAAAGATGTGGAGACCTAGCGAAATTTAGGAGTGTTGCAAAATTTAACATTTGTATGCTTGCGAGAATATCGCAAGCCAGATCCGAAAATAAAGGACAGCTTAGTTGTCACCCACTACGTAGTATCCTATATAAAGAGCCGAACAGGCTTAAGGTGGGAGAGATCTTTTTAGAGTGGAGAGAAAGTTTTGAGGAGAGAGAAAGTCTAGAATTGTGGTTGTATTCTTGATTTCATTTCCTTCTTGTAAAATTTCTAACTCAATTAATAAAAGTGTGATTGTTGATCTTAAAGATGTGTTGATTATTATGGATTCTTGTGAGGGATGTATTGTGGGTAATCCTGCAACTACATAATGGCGCTAAAAACAGGGATTGAAGATTGATATCGTGATTTGAAAGAATTTGGAGTAATAGGTAAAGAATTTCACATAATCTTCAACAACTCATTAAAGTTGAAAAATGGCTAGAAGAAGAAATAACCCAAAACAACCAAAAACTGTTAGAAGAAGTAAGAGGCTTGCTGGTAGAGGGAGAAATGAAATTGAGGAGTCTTCAAGGATGAACGCGAGAAATGATGGAGAAAATCAAATTCAACAACCAATTCAACGTACACCCGCACAAAATAGAACTATAGATTACGATAGAGTGAGTGTACATACTTGGCGATCATATTCCGTAGATGAAATGGAAGTAAAGCAGCAATTAAGAAGCAGTGGAAGAGAGGAGAGAAACCAAGAAACAATTTGAGGAATAATTCAAGGAAATGAAGAGATCGAAGCGTTAGAGGCATTGAGGCAAATAATACACGAGGAGAGGAGATTAGAACCAGAAGAACGTGCAAATTTGACAAGCCAAAATCATGAGTTGAGGATGGAAAACATGAGATTACAGAATACAAGGTCAAGAAGCACTACAAGGTCAAGTTCAAGATCAATTAGGGGAGAAATAAGGTGAAATTCACCTGTAGTAAATGTTAATGAAGAAACTCGAGAGGAAGTACAAAATCCAGACGGAGAATACCACGAAAGAAGATAAATGATTGAAGATCGTTATATCCCACATGGAGAAATTCTCCAAAATGGACAAAGCGATAGAAATTAGGGGAATAGGCTACATCAGGAGCAAAGTAATCAAGATGGTAAGGAAAATCAGTAAGAAGGAAGGAGAATATTACAAGAAAGAGATGTTCAAAGGAATCAGCGAATAATTGAAGAGGAAATAGAGAGGCACTATGCTGAACAAGCACGTCTAACTTGCGAAAGAGAGAGGCGAGAGCGAAATGGAGGAAAAAGAGCTCCAAGAGGCAGTTCGCCAGAACAACCATGATAATCGAGAAAGAAGGCGTGAACAAAATCGCAATAATGGTAATATCAATGAAGAATATGATAGAGTACTAAGGAGAGCTGAAAGGCGGCAAAAAGAATTGAGGAGGAACGAACAAAATCGCAGAGAAGAAAATGAGAGACATAATCATGTGTGAATTCATGAAAGGGAAGATCACAGAAAAAGACAAGAAGAGGATAATGAGGAAAAAGCGCAAAATTTCGCAAGAAGGAGGCTAATGGACCAAAATCCAGGAGTAAATGAACAAATCCTGAGAGAATTGGCGGAGATGAGAGGGATGTTAAATAACAGAAAAGAAGGAGGCAGGAGACAATTGGATGAAGCCATAGAAGAAGCTGCGAAAACTCCATTTACACAAGAAGTACAATTAGGAGGAATACCCCCAAAGTGCAATCTACCCGCACTAACTAGCATTTTTGACGGAACAACTTGTGCCATTCAACAGATCAAAGCTTATGTGAGATGTATGCTACAGTGGGAAAATCATGATGCTGTGTTGTGCAAGTATTTTGCATCAAGTTTAACATGAGAGGCTTTAAAGTGGTTTGAAGGTTTACCCAAGAATACCATAACATCTTTCAACCATTTTCAAATTACGTTCTTAGAGGCATATATAAGTAACAATTCCTCGAGACCTGGCATTGAAGATGTATTTGGGTTAAAGCAAAGGGTTGGCGAAAGTTTGAAGCATTTAACAATGAGATGGAAGATAATTTGTAGTGATATGGTTGTCCGTGTGGATGAGAGATATCTCATTCTATCATTCATTAACGATATGTTCGCAACCAATCTGTTTTACATTCAAATTTTCAGAATAAAGAATACGATCACAATGACTGAGTTGCGAGAATTTCAGGAGGAATACATTGCTCTTGAGGAAAAACAAAATGAGATGGAATCATACCCAGTTGCGAACACAAGTTCAAAAGCAGCGAATGCAAGCTTGTTACATAAGTTGATAAATACAGTGGCGAGCACTTCGCAAGAACAACAAGAGAGGATAATGGGTGATAGTCAGCAGAAGCTAGTAGCTATGGGAAGTCGTTATCAAGAAGAATTCGAGAGAGAAAGAAACTTCTATAGCCGTAGTGGAAATAAAAAAATCCAAAGACTTGATCAACCACAAGAAACTTACGGAGATCAGATGCAAAACTATCACAGAGGACAACGAAGTCATAGGATAGTATGGGAAGAAATCAAAATGCCACCTCTGAATGCTAGTGTGGAGAAAATATGAGACTCTATAATCTTTATGGAAAACATACCTACACCATGGAACATGGGGAGTGAACCACCTCCAAGCCACAGAAGTCATGAGTTTTGCTCTTATCATCATTTTCATGGACATTCAACAAATGATTGTAGAATTGTTTATGGGTGAAAACTATTCCTACAGAATTTGGTAATTTGGGGTGTGGATGAGGAATGAATCTAAACCTTAAAAAAATGTACTGCACGGTGAGTGCTTGTAGATTCGAGAGATCAATCTGTGCAACTCTGGCCTAAACCAAGAAATGGCCGTTCCAGACTTGTTTCGGTCATAAAGTGAAGGAGATGGGGTTGATCTTAGGGAGGGAAGCGAAGAAGGTGTTGAGATTGTGAAGGTGTTGGCTTGCTTATGACATGTAACAGAAAGGTGAGCAGGATTGTGATTGATGCAAGCAAGCTCTGGGTGTTTGAATACGTTTTGTATTAACACTTGGTTTTCAGTCTCGTCTGGACTTGTGTTATTGTTTGAAATAGGGCGGAGAACCTATTTATACAAGTCATTGAGCCTTATTCACGTCTCTCGTGGGAAGTGGAGGAAGTGGAGTGATGGAGTAGTGGAGTTGTGCGTCGGCGCCACACGACCAGTCTTGCCCACTTCTCTTGTTCATCTCTAACCGTCCATGACTTCCTGACACGTTCTTGTGATGGCGCGTTGCACGCTGCACGCTGTAAACCGCCAGACCAATACCCCGGTATGTATCCCAGATTTGTGACATGATTGACGTCCGGAATGTGTGGATCGTGGATCCACGAAAGATAGCATGTAATGCGAGAGTGAATAACTGTGTTATTCGGGAAGTCGATACTTTTGAAGTACCGTGGGTATTTTATGCGAGTGCGCATCATGGTGTGGTAAAGTGAAGGGTAATGACGCCTCACTAACCGATTAACTCTGACGTGGTTGTATAACCAAGTGGTGAAGTTGGACGGATAAGATGATCTTTGAGACACTCATCTGCGACCGTTAATGAAATTAGGGTTTTGAAGAGGTGTGTGGGCATCACTCTTGCCTTGGTCGAAAACAAGCATGGGATACAATTTTGGCCAGGCCGACCATACATGCGTGTAGACGGCATGATGGTGTAGGCGCCTGTACTCCATTCCCTCACGAAAGTATGATCTGGTTCACTCAATTAATCCGGTGAAATCGAGTGGTCGGGATCAATTTGTGATAGAAAACCAATGCCACAAGGGCCGCTCGTCACGCCATCTTCAGGCGCGCGTTCCAAGACGACCAATCTTGGTCGGACTTGGTCGGTTGTCCTGGCGTGAAGGTGGTAGGATGGTGTTTACGCCTACACCAGATTATCCCATGAAAACGTGATCTGAACCACTCAAATCGTCCGGCGAAGTTGAGCGTTCGAGATTAGTTTGCGGTTTGGGAGGCGTGGCCATGCTAGTTTGGGCGCACGTTTAGGATTGACCAGGCATGGTATGCCTTGGCCAAACACATGAGGAGGTAGATGGGTCCACGGTGGTCATCTTTGGTATGACCAGGACTGTTTAATCTAACTGGGACCCTCCATTCGTCTTAGGAGAAGATGGACGCTCGTGATGCTCAAAACCCTAATTTTGGGTTTTAAAGCCATGCGCCATCTCTTGTTTGGGCGACAATTTTGTCACGACCAAACATGGTTGGTTTTGACCGATTGGTCAAGTGTGTAGGCGGCCCACGGTGATCGTTTTGACATGCTCGGGCCCTTTGAATCTACATCTACACCCTCCATCTATACCTGCGAAGATGGATGGTTGAGACCGCTTTGCAACACATGTAATATGCCGCAAACCCTAATTTAGGGTTTTCCAGTCCATAATGCTTGGTATGGACGGTTTCTTGGCAAGCTAGACACCGACCGACCATGCGGGGTCGGTCGTGGGTATTCCATACCCGCTTGGGGGTGATGGAATTGATGCGGGGTCATCCAATCATGCTTATGGAGTTGGATGACGCAATCGAGATCATATCCGGATCGATACTGATCGGTCAGGATGCTCAATCGGAGCTAGTATAACACACCGAGAGGGGCTCAATCGGGCTAGTATAACACACCGAGAGTCGCCCTGACGGGTATTTCGTACATGGTTTCATTATAGTCTTTGGGAGGTTCGTGTTACTCGTAAGAGTATCACTCGGTCGTCATGCCATATTGATAATGAGTAATCTTGGAAATACAAGGTCGATATGAAATTCACAGATGGGATTGTTGCTACATGCTCCAACCTCGGAGGAATTTCATATATTCACGAGAATGGGATTGTTGCCACATGCTCCATTCTTGGTGAATTAAGTGAGGGAGTATCCAACACTTATTAGTGGCTTTATATTTTACAAGATGTGCGCATAATTTTTTAGGTTTTTACAAATTTAACCTTAAATGAAAATCCACCATCAACATTAAGTCCCCCCGCCTAGCACATAATGGTTACACTATTGTGGGGTAGGCATGAGATGGTGACGATTAAAGACAAAGCTTATGAGACAAAGTTAGATGTTACCGGAGAGACGGGTCATCCTCGTCCTTGGAGCATGTCACGTTCAAGAGGCGTCCGGGCGAGTGTTCCCTAGCATGATGTCGGTCTTGCTCGCTTCGATGGACTGTTACGCCTGATTAGGTCGAGGGGCTATTGCGCCTGCTTCGCTCGATCGTGGGGTTGTGTATAATCGACGGACTGCTGTGCCTGCTTCGTTCGTGGGAGTACTCCAGGTGTGATGATGACCTTGGTGGGACCGGTTTCCTGTTTCGGGTATGTGAGCCAAAAAGGGAATAGAACTTGTATCTTCTCTTCCCATAGAAAACCGTGCATATAACCTCGAACGGACGTGGACCCCGCCATGTATATGCTTCGACCAAACGTCACCCTGTTGCACCTGTTTGATAGGAATGTGGGCCCGCCTACTTCGCTTAATCGTGGGACTCATCATGCGCGCCGCTGATCGAACGTGGGCTTGTTTGTGTCTCGCCCCGGTTGAACGTGGGTCCTTTGTGTACATGCTTCAAACGTCGGCCGTGCTTCGGCCGAAAACCGGACTTGCTGTGTGCGCCTATTATACCGGCCTTATGTCCTGATTAACACCAGCCTTTGCGACTTAAGCAATACCAGCCTTGTGACATGAGCAATACCAGCCTTGTGCCCTTGACCAACACCAGATTTGAAACTTGAGCAATACCAACTTGTGACTTGATCAATACCGGTCTTGAAACTTGAGCAATACCGAACTTGTGATTTGATCAATACCAGACTTGAAACTTGATCAATACCGGACTTGTGACTTGATCAATACTGGTCTTGAAACTTGAGTAATACCAGACTTGAAACCAATACCGGACTTGAAACTTATACCGGACTTGAAACTAATACCAGACTTGAAACTCGTACCGGACTTGAAACTTGTACCGGACTTGAAACCAATACCAGACTTGAATACTGGTGTTTGGACCCAATCCCAGCTTTTTGTGCATTTCAACGTGAGTTGTGTCTTGTCATACGTGACTACACGCCTCATGCGCTTTTTATACAAGTTCTAACTCCTGTCTTTTATTTCATTGTGGAATGAAGAAAAGAATTCCTGTTGGGATGTCTTAGGAGATAATGTTGGTGCCAAGTCGGGAAGTGTTGTGGTTTCAAAGATATGCCGAACATCGATAATGAGTTGTTCACCTCGTCCTTTCCAAACGTTAGAAGACATCCTTCTCACAAGATAGTCCTTCTCTCGGTTTGAGAAAATATGGAAGCTTATCCGTCTTCTTCTTCAAAGACTTGTCTTTGAGATTTTGTCTCCGGAGAAACGAATATCCGCCTTCTCCTATCGACTTCAAGGTTTTCCATACTCCACCGGGTTCTTATGAAGGATGGATGAGACATTATGTTGAATAATAAGGATGTTAAAGTGGTTTTGGTGGAGGTGGATCACGGGAGAGAGTGTTGAAGTGTTTCCCTCTTCGAGTTGGATTTACCCTTCATGAATTCCATGCTTCTTGTGACCATATCTCTCATGTTGAAGAATTCTTTGACCGACGGTGAAGGAACTTCATGCCGAGCCTTAGTCCCCAGGCGTGGTTTACATGGTTTGTTCGTAGTGGTTGTTGTCGAGCCGGGTATGGAATATCTTGGACGTTGTTTCATCATTGTGGGAGTCGTGCATGTGGTGCCGGGAGTTGGAGTTGGTGGATGCGCATGATGTTGTATCTCGGTAGTTTTCCTCTTGGTGCTTGAGAGGCGCTTGTAGAAGGCTGAAGGTTGTATCGCCTGTTGGTGAGGTATATGCCCCCACGAACATTATGAGGCTCTTCATTACCGGCAGGCCTGGTTCTTTCTATCAGGGGCATATGTTATTGTAGATGAGCGTTCAACAACTCCAGAGGATGACCAAAAGCGTAGATTCTCCAATATAGCATAATAGACATGTATCACTGTCTGATAAGTGACTCGCCCGAATCTTGTTCGACCACTGCCTGATAGAGTGACTCGCCCGAATCTTGTTCGACCACTGCCTGATAGAGTGACTCGCCCGGATCTTGCTCGATATGACGCGTGGACATCGTTATCTTCTTGAGGATGTTCTCTTGAGGTATCGACTCCATTGGAAGATTGCCATAGCGTTGATACGTTGCACCGACATTCTTTAAACTAAATGGCAGCATGATATAATAAAAAATTTCGAGAGGAGTTCGAAAAGCTATCTTACTTGCGTCATGCTCGTACATCCTTATCTGGTTGTAGCCGCTATATCCATCCATGGAGGGAGAACACGCGTGTCCGTTGGTTGCATGTACTAACATGTCGATGTTAGGTTGAGGATGATCGTTTTTGGAGCAGCACCTGTTCAAGTCTCTGAAGTCCATGCAGCACCTGATCTATCCATTTTCCTAACTGCAGCTGTTTAACCGACTTGGATCCAGGTATGACATGTAGATAATGGGTGACCAATTTTCATCTAAATCCGGCATTTCTTCACATCTCCAAGCGAATATGTCTTGGTATTCTTTGAGAAGTTCCACGAGCTTCATGCGTTTATCCGTACTCAAGAGTTGAGTGATGGAGATTGGCCTAGGGAGATTCCCAACGATTTCAATCTCATCGGTTGTGGAGCCGGTGCCCTCTTGCAAACTGTTGTGGGTGCATCTAGCACTTGCTCTTGTGGTTCGTTGCTATTGTAGCAATCCATTAGGTGTAGAGACCGGGTAACAGTCTCCCTCGCTAATTGATAATGGCGGTGTCGGTATACCATTTTTCCCTTTCCGGTCACGACTCGCCATAAAAGTTCGTTCCCTCTTCGTGTGAACGTGGGTCGGGCTTCACGGGATGGAGAAGAATGCTTGTCGGCAAAGATGCATCGTGTGTACTAGCCCTCAATGATGCAAGCCGGTCTACTTCCTGAATTGACGCCCACGTAGGGAGTAGGATGCAACGAACTTGTCTGATTCTTTCCGCGGAGCTTCTCCTGTATGTGCTGGTTTGGTTTCCCTCGAAGTCCGTCATTGTGGTAGGCTTCCGTACGACCTTGCCGGGAGAACCTTGGATGTCCCGAGAGTCTTGAGAGTGATCACATTCAAGACGCACGTGTCGATAAGGGCCGTCTTGAACTCGAATCCTTGATGCGTGCGGTGACATGTAGGGAACAGTTGTGACCTTCCTCCGGTTGATTGCAGCAAAATGTCTCCGTGCGCCGATTCTTCGAGAGGTGTGAAAGTTCGCATAAACTTTCCACTAGAGAAAATTCTTCCCGATCCACAGGCCTCTGGTTCATAGTGAAACTATTGACTTGAGGAGGATCGTTGTGAGGATCACTCCCCAGTGTAGGAGTCTCCATGAAAGGACCGATCATATCTGATGTCGCTTCTTTGATCAGGTCCATGGAGGTCCGCGCCGCTGAAGTACCTTCTCCGATGCTTTGAATACGTTCCCTTTTTTCTCCAGGAGCTGTTGCGGCTCTTGTGTCAATCAATCAATTAATGTCTTAAGAAAAGTGAGTACCTCTTTCTGAGTTGCAGGCCATATCCGTTTGAGTCTTAACAAGAACTTCCTGCTTCTCCATCAAGTACGTAATGGTAATGGGGGATGGTCCTCCTCTCGTCCCTCCGGCTCCTCGTCCGATGAAGGAGTGGAAGTTGTTGCTACGGTGACTACCAAGTGTTACACTTGATGAGATGCCGGGATATGTGGCTGCTGCTCGGCTTTGGTGATGGGAGGTGTTACACTTCTTGGAACATCTCTGCTATTTCTTCACTTAGTTGTGGTAGAAGTGACGGCTCCATAAGATGTATTGACCACGGTAGCTCCACCGCGGTACATCGACACGGAGTGTTATCCACACTAGCTCCATCGTAATTGATTGTTGATCCGGAGTGTGACTGAGTTCTACCATCTTGAAATGAATTGATGATTGAATTTGTTCTAAGATCTACCCTTTTGAAATCCTCCGATGAAATTGAATCGGATTCCGGAGAAATTGACTTTACAACCGAGAGATTAACCTCCCTGTGTGGTCGCCAATTGTTTATGGGTGAAAACTATTCCTGCATAATTTGGTAATTTGGGGTGTGGATGAGGAATGAATCTAAACCTTAAACAAATGCCTTTGCGTGGTGAGTGCTTGTAGATTCGAGAGATCAATCGTGCAAGTCCGGCCTAAACCAAGAAATGGCCGTTCTGGACTTGTTTCGGTCACAAAGTGAAGGAGATGGGGTTGATCTTAGAGAGGGAAGCGAAGAAGGTGTTGAGATTGTGAAGGTGTTGGCTTGCTTATGACTTGTAATGTAAAGGTGAGCAGGCTTGTGATTGATGCAAGCAAGCTCGAGTGTTTGAATACGTTTTGTATTAACACTTGGTTTTCTGTCTCATCTGGACTTGTGTTGTTATTTGAAATAGGGCGGAGAACCTATTTATACAAGTCATTGAGCCTTATTCACGTCTCTCGTGGGAAGCGGAGGAAGTGGAGTGATGGAGTAGTGGAGTTGTGCATCGATTCCACACGACCAGTCTTGCCCACTTCTCCTGTTCATCTCTAACCGTCCATGACTTCTCGACACGTTCTTGTGATGGCGCGTTGCACGCAAAGACAGCTGTAAACCACGGACCAATACCCAAGTATGTATCCCCCGATTTGTGACATGATTGACGTATCTGGAATGTGTGGATCGTGGATCCACGAAAGATAGCATGTAATCTTTGAATTGAATAACTGTGTTATTCAGGAAGTCGATACTTTGAAGTACCGTGTGTATTTTATGCAGGTACTGCATCATGGGGTGGTAAAGTGATGGGTAATGACGCCTCACTAACCGATTAACTCCTGACCAGGGTTGTATAACCAAGCTGGTGAAGTTGGACGGATAAGATGATCTTTGAGACACTCATCTGCGGCCAGTTAATGAAATTAGGGTTTTGAAGAGGAGTGCAGCATCACTCTTGACTTGGTCGAAAACAAGCATGGGATACAATTTTGGCCAGGCCGACCATACATGCGTGTAGAGCGGCATGACGGTCCACAGGCGCCATGTACTCCATTACCTCACGAAAGTATGATGCGGGTCAATCAATTCATCCGGTGAAATCAGTGGTCGGGATCAATTTGCGATAGAAAACCAATGCCGCAAGGGCCGCTCGTCACGACCTATTCGGGCGCGCGTTCCAAGACGACCAATCTTGGCCGGACTTGGTCGGTGGCTTGGCGTGAAGGTGGTAGGCTGGTGTTTACGCCTACACCGATTATCCCATGAAAACGTGATCTGAACCACTCAAATCGTCCGGCGAAGTTGAGCGGTCGAGATTAGTTTGCGGTTTGGGAGGCGTGGCCATGCTAGTTTGGGCGCACGTTTTGGATTGACCAGGCATGGTATGCCTTGGCCGAACACATGAGGAGGTAGATGGGGTCCACGGTGGTCATCTTTGGTATGACCGGACTGTTTAATCTAATCTGGGACCCTCCATTCGTCTAGGAGAGGATGGACGCTCGTGATGCTCAAAACCTAATTTCGGGTTTTAAAGCCGTGTGCCATCTCTTGTTTGGGCGACAATTTTGTCACGACCAAACATGGTTGGTTTTGACCGATTGGTCAAGTGTGTAGGCGGGCCCACGGTGATCGTGTTGACATGCTCTGGGCCCTTTGAATCTAGATCTACACCCTCCATCTATACCTGCGAAGATGGATGGTTGAGACCCCTTTGCAACACATGTAATATGCCGCAAACCCTAATTTAGGGTTTTAGTCCATAATGCTTGGTATGGACGGTTTCTTGGCAAGCTAGGCCAATGACCGACCATGCGGGGTCGGCCGTGGGTATTTCATACCCGCTTGGGGGGTGATGGAATTTATCTGAGGTCATCCAATCATGCTTATGGAGTTGGATGACTACGATCAGATCATATCCTCCGGATGCTCAATCGGGCTAGTATAACACACGAGAGGGGCTCAATCGGGCTAGTATAACATACCGAGAGTCAGCCTGTACGGGTATTTCGTACATGGTTTCATTGTAGTGCTTGGAGGTTCGTGTTACTCTGTATGAGTATCACTCAGTCGTCATGCCACAACGATAATGAGTACTTTGGAAATACAAGGTGATATGAAATTCACAGATGGGATTGTTGCTACATGCTCCAACCTGGAGGAATTTCATGTATTCACGAGAATGTGATTGTTTCCACATGCTCCATTCTTGGTGAATTAAGTGAGGGAGTATCAACACTTATTAATGGCTTTATCTTTTACAAGATGTCAGCGCATAATTTTTCCGGTTTTTACAAATTTAACCTTAAATGAAAATCCACCATCAACAAGAATATAAAGAGAATCATTCTCAGAATGATAGATTAGGGAAAATTAAATCATTTTCTAGTAGGGCAACCTCAATCTCAACCATTACCACCTCCACCAGAAATTCGCAAGACAAACACAGCAAAGGAAAGAGAAACATTTGTAATAGAAGTTGGAGCAAAGGCAAAGAATCTGTTTTGTCACTCTATTGTACACTCGTACAAAACGATTGAAGACTTTCACGATAACATTCTCAGCAGGGTTTTCGCAAGAGATGCCGACGATAGAAAAATAATGAACATTGCGAAAGTATCGCCATTGAAAGAATGGCAAAAGCAGACTATTTCTTTTACCGCGGAACAAGTACCTAAGGGTGGAGAAATGCACGACAACCCATTAATGGTAAGATTGGATATTAACCCAAAACCTAGTGATGATGAAGATGATGAAGTCGAGAATTCATGGGCAATCAACAGAATTTTAATCGATCTTTGGAAGTTCCGTGAATATCCTTTTTTATCATACTTATAAAACTATGGGAGGAAAGATGAAGATCTAATACCTTCAACCTACAAAATCTATGGTTTTAATGGTGCTGCCAATAAACCTAAAGGGGAAGTCCATATGCGAATTCCACTTTGAAAGGATTGTCCTCTGAAATTATATTCTGTGTAGTCGATGTGGAATCACCATACAACGCATTGAATGGACGACCTTGGTTACATGAGATTCTAGGTGTAGCATCGAGTTTCCATCAATGCTTCAAGTTCCCTCATCCCAGCGGTATTGTCATCATAAAAGGAGATTGGATTGAAGGAAAGAAGTGTTATGAAATTGATGTAGAATCTTGCGATTAAAGAGCTGCGAAGAAGAAGAATTGGAAACATAACATCAGAGAAAGACAAAAAGGTGAAAGATTGATGGTAGATACAATATAACAGAGAGAAGAAGAAACTCCGCGAATCCAATGCATGTTGAAGATAAGAAGCGACGAAAATTTCGCAAAAGATAAGAATATATCAGAAAAATTCAAAAATGCAGAGGCGAGAAAGTAGCGAGAGGTAAGAGACTTAAAGAGTGAATGTATTTGTTGATTTTATGAATGCAAAAGAAGAAAAAAGGTTGAGAGAAAAAAAAGGTGTGTGACTGATTTGTCAAAAAAAAAAAAGGTTTGATATGCAGAAGATGAAAGTATATTTTATGAATGACAAAGATGAGATTGCGAAATTAAAAATGAGTTGATATGCGAAGAAGAAACAAAACAATTAGAAAGGGGCGAACCTACTATGGCGTACACCCTAGATCGCGAAATCAAAATTTCACAAGAGGCAAATGTAAAACCTAAAGTGCGTCATAGAAGGGGGTACTGTTGCATGGCTCAGCGAAAAGGTTACACGCCCCTGGAACCTGAGTCATGGAGATTTGGGGTCAATAAAGCCCATCAAAGAGAGGTACCTTGGATTTTCAACCTAAGCTTATGACTTAGGTTGGACGACTGAGGGTCTCTTCTAAGGAGTGCGGTATTTGATCAAGGCGCCGAGGTACATGGTTGAGCAAAGAGTGCCTGGGGCGTTTGAAGCGTCTCGGCCATTCTTGGCAAGTCTTGACTTATGCTGCACTCGGCCCGAAGAAAACCCCACTTAGGGTGTAGTCTCGTAACCATAAACCATATAGGTAAAAGGGATAAGAGGCTGCTAAAACAACTGGTTTTTGTTAAGACCGGATGGGAGGATCCAACCTTGTATGGTAGAGGTACGTCTCCTTGAAGGGGAAACCAGGGGGAAGATAAGGGCGGCACCCTCCATTAGGGAGCTGATAAGTGTCTTAAGACGCAAATGTCACGAGACTTTATTTTCGCAAGAAAATTTAGTCTTGTCATATTTGTGCGACAATCCTGAAGAGGCAATAATACAAAAGAGAAAGATAAGGCAAGATCAATGGGTCAATACATGAAAGTGTAAAGACGTCCTGCGATTTCATCGCAAGACGGCAATGTCATGGGGCTTTATTTTCGCAAGAATATTTAGGCCTATCATATTGTCGCAACAAAAATCACAAGAGAAAAAAGTTAAGGCAAGATCAAGGGGTTTTTGCATGCAAGTGCAAAGACGTCTTGAGATTTTGTCGCAATGACAAGAGGTGGCAAAATAAGACCTTTAACTAGGAAGGCAAAATAAGACCACATAAGAGAATCAGAAAGAATGAAATCTTGGAAAAAACCAAGACATACCTACTTGAGAAGATTTAGTAAACATTTTGCGAAAGTGAGGCATAAACACATGTTACTATTCAAAAGAAACTTGCTTAATCTTTCATTTGGATACAAATCACAGAGGCAAGTATGGGAATGAATAGAATAAGAACATGTTATTTGTCTCCATATGATAGATTTACGCACGCATGAAATGAAATATTGATAATATATTGATTAACCATATTGCAAAAAAGAGTTTTTTTTTATAATATGCGAGGAAGGAACAAAAAAGGTAACACTTGCATTTGAAGATTTAAGAAATTCGCAGCAAAAGATTACAAAGATGGGAGATTAAAAGAATGAATGTACATATATTGCAAAAAGAGAACAAAGGAAACAAAACTATTTCTTGTTTGATTCTTCTTCTTCAATATCTTCATAAAATCCTTCTTCTTCTTCACCTCCATCAGATTCCTCTTCTTCACTAGCATCGCTGTCAGAGATATCTAGAGGAGGCACATTCTTTGGAATTTCTTCTAAGAGGCAAGGATATGTAGAATGAAGGATGTTATTATCGTCACAGACCTTTTTAATAGTTTGATTGCAAAAAAGAAGAGCATCATTCTTAAAAATTGCAATGTGAAATCTTTAATGACTCTTGATTTAGAGCATTTGTCATTGCGAGAAGAAAGATCCTTTACGAGCTGCTCCTTTTCAGACTCGAGTTCTTTAATTCTTTTGAGAAACCTCTCTTCATCTTCTGTGAACATATAACAATGAATCAACAACTTTATGACAATTTATGAAAAACAAACAGTTAATAAAGAAGAATAATCAACAACCTTCCCTGTCAGAAATCATATCCCTAACCAAGGCCGTGTGCTCAGCTTGAAGACTAATATTTACACCTAAATTATTTCTGGCGTCATCTAGAATTTCGCAGCCCAAGCGAATTAATCACCATTATTTATGAGAAGAAGGGAGCGAATTTGATTCTCTCTTTCGCTAAGAACAGCATTTTTACGGTTAGATTCATCTCGCTCAATTTGAACCTCAAGAAGAGTTTTTTGGAATTTCGCTAACGCTTGAGCACCTTGTATAGCGATGCGATCTTTATCATCTATGAGATCACTAATCTTGGTCCTTAAAGCATTGATCTCCTCTTTAGAATTAAGATAAAAACACTTAAATTTATTGGCTAAGCCCAAGCTGGATCTATGGTCAATTTCTAAGAAGCGAAGTTTGGATCTGAGTTCATTTATGGGAAGATATTTAATCTTGTCATTTGAAAAACTATTCAAAGAATTATTAAGGTGTTCAAGAAGGGTATTATTATCCATAGAATTGGGTAATGAGTGAAGGAGAATGGCTTCATCTGAAAGATCATAGACGTCTGCGAAAATGATAAATTAGATGAGGGAGGATAATGAGAAAACAAAATAAAGAAAAAGAGAAAAATTTCATACCATAAAGTTGCTTATTGGCATCTTGAAGACTAGATATTTTGTCCTTTTGGGTAGAAGACTCAGCTTCTAATTGATTGTTCTTTTCACGAAGAGCAACAGCTTCAGCTTCTAGTTCTTCGTTTCTCTTGCGAAGTTGAAGATTCTTCTTTTCAAGAATCCCATTCCTTTATCCAAATTTGAGGCAACAACAAAAGAAGCCTTCCATTTCTGCGAAGCAAAAGGAAGAAATTGTCAAGATATAGTATAATTTTAAACCATAATTATGAAAAAATAAAGAAACGAAAGCATACCAACACTACAAGAAAATTGGGATTTAGCGACTACTCGATTCAGTTGATAGAGGCGCGGATGGAGGTCTATAACAACCAGTATGGCAACAGATACGCCGTGTGACTAAAGACTTCTTTGCTAAAGACCTGAACCAACCATGCTGCTGGAAGAGATATCTTTCAACTAAATGGAACGACGAAATGTTTAGTCGATACAGTTTTCCAGTAACTACTGGCTGTCATTGGTAGAAGTCCAAAACATTGTTGCTGAAACATTTCACCTGCAAAATTATTTGTTGTTGAATACAAATACATAAATCGGTAGAGGTGGTCAGTTATTAAACTTTTCAGCTGCTAAAGGATTGAACTTACTGAATTTCAGTTGGTGAAGGTGTTTCATGTCGTTGGATAAGGACTTTTTACCGCCCAATGTTTGGATGGTCATGAGTTTTATCCACTAAATATTAGATGGTAGACGGTTTTAGCCATGAAATAGTTGGCTGGTTAAGGTGTACGTTGGTAAAGAACTCAACCAACATAAGATTCGGCCGTTGACGTTCACTTGGTGAAGGACCTCAGCCAACTACGAATTTGAGCTGCTAGAGAGTGATTTCCAAGAGTATTATGATGCAAAAATAAATATGATTTGATTTTGAAAGTAATACATTAGATATTATGAATAATTGAAAATATCCAAAACATTCAACTACAAAATTCATCCACCTCTTCCGGGTTAACCACTAAGACAAAAAAACTAGGAACATATTTGGGTGCTCACATCCATATTCATTGTACATTAAAAAGATATTAAAATATTAAGATATCAAGGACACAGCGGGACCTAGGCTGTCGCTGAGGGATTGATAGCATTGACAGTCCTTTTGTTCCTCTGGTATGTGTGCGATCCTCTTGGCAGGCTTCCTGCAGTGTAGCTAAGAGGCCTTTTCCTTTTGCAACCACCTTCACCATTAAGTTCTTTCCACTGCAGCATCCCATTTATTGTTTGAAAAGACTCCAATTATAGACTTGCGGGTCAAAGCAATGCATTTCTCACCTGCTCATGAGCATTTATCCATGTTTACTGGCCAAATGTCGGAACTCACACTCAATGCGGAAGGGGATTTTCAAGCCGCTAATGCGACCTTCTCTCGTCGATTAGTTCGACAAGATCCATCGGTAATTCTCACACCATATATCCAAAGCATGTGTCAAAGAGGAATATGATTGATCGAACTACCTTTCCATAGCTTCAATCCGAGGGTAAAAACCAAGGGCACCATAAAGACTGTGGCAACGAAGCTTCTGAATATCCGGAGGTAGATTATTGTTAGCTAGGCTAGAATTGGATTTTCCTGCTCGAATAACCTATATAAAATGACATCCCGTTTAGACATATTGAGTTGTATCAATCTATCTACAATGAAAGCAGCCTAACCGAACATACACGGTAATCATCCCACATGCGAGCCATCTCATCTTGGTAGTATTCTATACCTTACCAGCTTCTGAAATGCTTAGCTGCTCTGGTAGACTGGTAGCAGCAGCCAGTTGCTTTGGTAGCTTTTTCATGATTTTGACATCATTAGCGAAAGCACTTACGAAATGATAGAGATCAAAAACGTCTGAGAAACTACTTTGCGCAGATCGGAAAATTAAACAGTTTCGAGTATTAGTCAAATTATTGTATAACAAAATGCTTGAAGCATGAATATAAAAACCGCTCTCACCCAGTATCTTGCCAAAAAGATCATTTATCAAGTTCTGGAACAACAAGAGTTGTGTTTATAATACGAGCAACTGCTACCATGTCGTGTATCTGCCATATGATAATTGAGATTCCTGTCAGTTCTAAATTACGATGATGGCTATGAGTTTCCCCAACTCTACTTTCCATTTTATGATAATATAACAAAACACTGGACTAACAATAATTGCAAAATATATAGTCATGTATATCCAATCTCTTAGTTCAAGATACAACTCCAAAAAAAAATTAAAAAAAATTAAAAAAAAAAGATAGAATCAATAAGCAATTACTAAATGTGAGATGATGACTCTTGAAACTCAATCATTAACTATTTCAAGAACTTCTTTATCCTTGCTACTTCGTTCTGATTACTATAAAAATTTTCAACTATCAACTAATTAGGCAGGGAGAACTGTAGTTGCAAATCGTAACTATCTCTACAGGTTGAGAACCTTGTAATCTCTTCCCTATCAAAGATGGCAAGTCAATGGACTATCAAGTTCTGTACATAAGATTAAAGTAAAATATTTCTTTAATAACAAATTAACTGCCAGGAGTTTAGAGAAACTAAGCAACTCAGTTTTCCAATCACAACTTTCAAGCCAGTCAATTAAGAGCTGTAAGAGGATGAATTACCCCGACTTACAATCAAAATCTTACTACATCAAAACCAATCATTATCTGTGTTACACCACTACTACGGCCATACAAAAACCACAACTATCTGGACTCAATCGAGAAAACAATCACTATCAAACTACAATAAATTGTTTTGAGTACGTCAAGTTACATCTTGTATCATAAAAATAAGTAAGAATAGTAACCTGAGCTCGGAGGAAATCAGAGAGAGCAAAGGTGCAGAAATGGCCAGTGTAAATGCCGTTCTCATCAATATGTCCAATATTGAGCTGAACAAAATCATGATTTTTTGCAGTAATTATCCTATTTGTAGCAGACCGGCAATTCAAAATAGCAGATATTATCAAACTCTTTACTTAATTTATGCTTAAAACTAAAAAAACTACAGACACAGAACAACAAGTAATGGAGTTTTACCTAGGGATGTAAAGACCAACATTCTGTCCCTTTTTGTTCATTTTGGCAAGTTGGTAATGAACCAGTAATGGTGGTAGTATTTACAGGGATTGAATGGGATTAAGGTTCCTCATATTGAACCATCTAATAGCAGATTGGGTTCCTCACTCCAAAAATGATAAATTTGGGTCCTGCATATAAACAAACAAGGAGTAGTAACATATATGAGTAGAACTCTTTTGCCTAACATGTTATTATGTACATAATTTGATTCACTACTTGTGTACAAACCTTGAGGTTGTCTTCGTATGGATGGAATGTTATTCCCGAAATCTCTTTAAGACAGTATGGGAATCCTCTGCACAGAGCAACAATACACCTCAATTATAAGAAAATTTAAGGAGAACTTAAGAACCAATTCCGATCAAAAGTCTGAAAACATAATGAAGCAAGAGATGAAGAAAAATATACCCGAAGTTCCATTCGGCTTCAATGAATGGTCCGCTCCTGAGGATTACATACATAATAGTCTTTTGGATAAGACTGATGAATTTAACTATATCATACTTCTCTTCAAAATTAAATTGCATTGCGGAGATAAATCCATATTAGTTATCAACCCAAGACAGAGCATATGGGCAGGATGAAAAACATCAAACAATAAATGCCAGAATTGAAGCACATATGTATTGCATTACCTGTCCTTGTACAGGTTCATGGATATTCCAGAAGACGTATGTCTAGATCACATTTAGCCCTCCGTTTTTGGCTTTATTTAAGATCTCAGGCCACTCCTCTGGAGGACTACGTGGGTAATGAATATAATCAGAGAAGAAAAGCTTTCTACTATCACATTTAACCCTCCGTGTTTGTAATTCTTCAACCATTAAAATTGCGAGCTAGAGAGTTCATAATAACCATTACCGTGTTTTCTAACCACTTCAAGACCCAGATAACCTGCAGTACAACAAAGTATTCAATATCTCAGTATCTTAGGTACAAAACAAGCCCTTGTAGTCAGAAGTGTTTGGGAATCTTTGAGACGTATACTAATTGCAAGAGTAAAAGCATGTGCGGGGCGATATAAAACTTTAGCAAATAGTAGAACCACACCTTCCAGTTCCAAGATTCTCCATGGCCTGGACAAGTGCTTCTACCTCATGAATAGAGAAGTGTCTCCTAATACAGCGCTAAACAAGATCTGATCGCCCAGATTTCCTGTGCATTGGAACCAAAGCCAACTCATCTACACTCATTGCAGGATGGGGGATCAGGGCTCTGGAATCCAACATGGTGTTGTCAATTAGAATGCCAGTTCCAGAGAAAATAGAATGCAGATCAAATTCTACACTGTTGGTCACATTATAGCAGGACTAAGTGGGTACCTGAATAAATACAGATAAAATCAAATGAATTGGTGTTTGTGACAATAAAAACAACCCATTCAGTTCATTTGATACATCAAGGAATCAATAACTAATACATACAAGATGAATATAGATTAAAATATATTGTAATCACCTGGTCACCAGCTAAGTCGCATTATAATTAGATTGAATCAGATATGAAGTATCTAGTTGGAGTTCTGTTTACTTCTACCCGGTAGAGAATTGTGCAAGGGATCAACTCGCCAAGACTTTGTGATAATCCCCTTCTAGCTCTTCCCAATGTAAACACTATAGAAGAAACAAAAATGAATAAGTGACTACGATATAAACGAGAACAAATGAATAAAAGACTAAACCACATTCAATTCTTTTGTTCCAACAGTATAGAATACCGCAAATTCCAACAGTGATTTTTGTACAAAATAGAACAGAAAATGTGCGAAATAAATGTATATATATTTTATTACCATTTGTTGGTGGCTTCCGTCTTGCTTCCGCTAGATCTTTGTAATAAACCCCCTACTTCTTCCCATCATAATGTCTACAGACAAAGAAAACATTGATGATAAGAACAATTAAATCAAACTTATAAAAAGGTTACAAACAATAAAAATATCTTAATGATAAAGTTGTACTATAACATGTGAAAAAAAAAAAAAAAACTTGAGTTTACATTCTTGCTAAGGAATAACCCATTCTGGTAAGTTAAGCTGTATTGCTGTAATGACTACACATGCATACATAGTATACAACACAGTAATGGTAAGCAACTATTTTGTGCAAAAATACTCTAAGACCTAATTCTTTTTCCCTTCTTGGGCGTCACCTGCAAACTTTTCAGGAACTTGGGCGTCACCTGCAAAATCAGACAAATTAACAAAAGTAAGCCCCATTTGCACCATATAGAAACTTAGTCAAGGTATTAAAAGATGATTTTTACCTTTGGTAGGTAGACGATGGCTTTTACAACTTCAGTAACTCCAATAGCAAAATAAACCCCTAATTTGTAACCCTAAATCCAACAACAGAGTAACCATCTTCAGCAAATTAAGAATACCCCATCAGCAACACTGCAATCAAAACACTTGGATCTTCAATTCTAAAATCAGAAGAGAAAAAATCTACAAAGAGACAGGGATTAGAGAATTTACCTCCTGTTTTTTTTTCCCATCTGTGTCGTTGTGATTTGTTGTAGATTAAGAAAATGATCTAAGATTTTCTTTTTTGTTATCATAAGAGGCTTCTTGGATCTTATTGTTAATCAATTGGAGTGGACAGTGATTCAGTGAATGAAGAAGAAAAGACTGTAGGCGAGTTCCGCCGCTGAGAGAGGAGGGAGAAAGGAAAGGAGGAGGAGGAGAGTGATTTGAAACAAAGAAAGGATTAGGGTTAGTTTCTAGTGTGGTTCACGTGTGCGATGTACGTGTGCTGAATTTGGGTAGAATTTTGGGACAGGTCATCGATCCGTATGTCCTTTTTTGATTTTGTTGTGTTTATCATTGGATCAATGAGTACTGGATGGCTGGAGATGGATGTGGATGGTGAACGAGGAGCATAAAAGATGTTTATGCTTGAAGCAGCATTTTTTTTTTTTTTTGAAGGAATGAGGGGTGCTAAAAAAACCTCTAAGATTAATTTATTAGACTACCTCATTCAAATTGAGGTTTGAAGGATTACATCGAAGAGGTAGTAAATAGACACACCCTCTTGTTTCATCATTATACATTTGGTAGCAACAAAACAACTGTATAATGTAATTTACGTTTTTTGAGATTACATAAAACCAAGTAACATGGAAGAGACTAACAGAGGTTTTAATCCTACAAGTGAGAAAAATGATGCTCCAAAGAATATCTTGAGCATTCCCCATACTGGATTGTTGAGCACTGATTGTATCCCCCTGAATTATCACATCAATAAGATTAAGATTTTTCTTTAATTGAAATTCCAAATCACATACCTTTGTCTCATCCTCCAGAGAAGAAGTTGTATCAAAATCAGTCTGGTATCTCATTTGTTTTACCAAAAAAACATTAATATTCTTCATGAAAAACCAAAAAAGATTTCGTCCAACATGACTCATCTTCTCTATTCTTCCTTCCTTTGATTTGGATAGATGAGGTTTTTGAGACTGAAGAAAAAATTTGTTGTAACAATTCCATATGTTGATTATATTACCAAATCCCATTAAAAATGAGGCTTATGATAAATCGCCATATAAACGTAATAGAAGAACATACGACATATAATAGCCATTGAAATTAAACAAGAAAACCCAAAAACCTAAACCTCATATTGCTTAGATGCAATATTTTTATTCAAAAAGAAAAAAAAACTAATTATTATTTCCTAGATTTCCACGGTAGATTGGAAATCTCAGACCAAAAACGAGTAAATCTGGATTAAAGAGGAAGATAATCGATTTGATTTGGTTTGGTTTGGTGAAATTTAAATTTTATTAAAAATAATAAATTTTATTTGGTTTTGGTGAAATCTCGAATCAAACCACCTTAAGTTTTTTGCAAATCGAAAGTGTTAAGGTGAATCCGATGAAATGGTTTTGCACATTATTAATCCACTGTGGGATGACCAAAAGAGAAAGTGGAATCGACAGGAAACATTTGAATCTGGTCACACCACTATTGTACCGAATTTTTAATTCTCGAAAAATCATTTATGACCCTTGGCGGGGAGTTCAGACCCACGCACTTATCGCTATTATACTTCAATTTAATACGATACCCAACAAACTCACCCCATTTCCACCTTTTTCATTTCATGCTTAAAATGGTTTTGTATGAGTTTTATCATGTTAAGAACGAATGGTTTTAAGAACGAATGGTTTTGTATGGTTTTGTATAAATCAGAAAATCAGAGTAATCTTGAGTTTTAAGAACGAATGAGTTATGTATGAGTTTTATCATGTTATAACGAATTCAACTTAATACATACACTTTGGCCATCGAAAGTTGCACAATCGATAAAAATTATATGTAAAAGAATTAGATGCTTCAAATGGTTTCAAAATAAAGCTAGATCAAGTTTCTAATAGAGAACGAATGATTTTGAGTTTTTAGAACGACCTTTTGAGTACGAGTTTAATCATGTTAAAATAAATTCCACTTGATACACTTTGGGCACTGGATGCAGTACATCTACGAAAATCACATGTAAAAAAAGGTGATTCTCCAAATGGTTTTGCTAGATCAAGTTTCCATTTATGGATGAGGGATCTTGAGTTTCTCAAACAAATAAATTAAGTATGAGTTTTATCGTGTTAAAGCAAATTCCCAAGAATTGGTTTCATTTTCTCCTAAGATTCAATTCTAGGAGACTAGTCAATATATATATACTGTCAAACGGAATCCACTTTTGTTAATGGAATCAACAGAAAATATAAGGTGATGCATTTAGATCACTTAAACACTCTAGCGATAAACTATCGCCAATACCAATTTTGTTTACAAAAGAAGAAAACTTCTAAACGTGAATATCTTTGCAGAGTTGCCATATTATGGTTCTTGGAAGTTACTGACAACACCAACAAACTGACGGGTTGGTACAAGTTTCTACTGACAGATTAAGTTGGAGGCTACACATAGTGGCTTGAAGTATTTACCTTCTGTTGTACTTTAAAGTTGCCAAATTCTCGTGGATGATAGCTACTTACAACGCCATTAATTCGATGGTCGGTTTAGGTGTTTATTAACACAGCGAGATTGGGGTATACCCAAACTAATTGGGGTATACCCAATAAGACAAAAATAGGGTCATTTTGAAGTAAAAGAAGCCACCCCTTAGCAATATATTTTTCTAAATGGCTAATATACCCTTGTTTAATTAACACTAAAAAATCTGATTAGCTTAATTAATTGAGTTTAAATTGATTAATTGAGTGGATTAAAACTTATGAATTGAAATTTTGTTTTTGATTGAACTTATTTGGGAAGATTTTTTATGAAAAAAATTTGTTTTGAGAAAATCTTTTGCAACGGAAATGAAAGCACACGACCCAAACACTTTAAAAGGGGATTGCAAAGTCCGTTGTATGAAATCATACTCAAAATTAGATCAAAAATCAACACTTTCAGTTCGAAGTATAAAGAAATGGAGCAAGGTCGACGAATGAAGATCATGCCGCCAAACTTTGGCCCAAGATGATCTTCATTCGCCTAATCTTGCCGACTTTATTTTTTTTTGACACACAGGAGACGACAGAAAAATTTATTAGCCGGCAAGGTCTTCAAAAATACCCACTGATCGTTGAAAAAACATTGGCCTAAGCAAGGTATTTAAAAATACCCTTTCCATTGCTTTTTGGCCTGAAGGTATTTTAGAAATACCCTTCCGGCTGTTGTTTGGCCGGCAAGGTATTCAAAAAATACCCTTCCGGCTGTTGAAAAATTTTACAGTCGCCGCCATGGCTGTTATGAAAAGTCGGCAAGATATGCATGTTACGACCTTGCCGGCCAAAAACACAGAAATCATAATTTTCGATTTCTAACCTAATATAACAATCAAATCACACAACACAATGATGGGTTTGAGTTTAAACATCATTTATAGTCTTCTTTTATTAGGGGTAGAGTCAACGATTTTTTTTGGAAAATCAAAGTTCAAGATTTTCGTTTGATGTAAGAAATGGAAGAAGATGAAGGGGAAGAGCGAGAGAGATTACGAGAAGAGAGATTAGGGAAGATTATGAGTTTTAATTTTTAATTTTAGGGTTTAATTTTAAGTTAATTAGTTCAAGGGTATTGAAGTAAAATCAACCTATTTTGTCTTATTGGGTATACCCCAATTAGTTTGGGTATACCCCAATCTCGCCAGGTTTATTAACATATTTTTCTGGTGGCTAAGACGAGAGACAAAATATATGTACCTTCTAGGGTACGTTTTGGTTGTTTAAACATGGTGATTGGAGGGTAATAACAACAAGTTTGATATTCTGGTTGTTAAGTCATTGTTGCTAAAGAGTTCCACCCATTCTTGTCGCTAGAAAACTGGTGGATAGAGGTTTATACTAACCAAGGTTGATTTTAGTTACAAAAAGTTGTTGCTGGAGAGTTCCATCAACTGTAGTTGGTAAGAAAATAGTTGTTAAAGCCAAGTTTTCTTGTAGTGCAAGATACCGAGTGAATTCATAAAGCTAGGAGTCACTGATCTGGAGACTCCATGAAGAGAATCATCACCATCCAACAAAGGCGTATCGCAGATATTCGCAAGAGCTTTGCATGTGCTAGTGAGATGATCATCCCCAATCCCTTGCATAGAGTCAGAGAAGATGCTGGACAGTTGTGCCATAGGAGATTCAGGTGAAATATTCCCTTGCGAAAGAAGTATCAATATCATCATTATCATCATCATCAGAGCTTTCGCCATACTGAAGATTTAAAGGAGAGGGAGAGTGAACTTTTCGTTTCTTTGAAGGTGGGGCAGCGGACTTCTCCTTGCGAAGAGAACCTTTACCCTTGCCTTTGGTCTTCGCAACCTTAAACCCTTCTTTTTCAACATCTACAACATCAACCTTCGCACACGAATGAAGATAAGAAACAGAGGCAACAATATTGTTAAAAATAATAAAAGAAAGTATTTCTTACTTCATCCGTGATCGAACGAAGCGCTGCTATGGTGCTTGCCTTCTTAGTTCTTTTATAGCTTCTTATTAGCTTGTTAACCTGAAACTTTCGCAATATTAATAGGTATAAAGAGGATTGAAGACTATAAACTGAGCGAAATTTAAGAAATATACCTCCCTCTCTTTCTCAGGCCAATTAAATACCTAAGGTTGATAAGCAACGAGATTCGCAGGAAGCACATTTGAACCAGAAATATAAGGCCCTTTCAGAATCAATGGGAAGACACACCATCTGTCATCTTTAGAATGGCGAGGAGTATTATTCTTTCCAGAATGCCAATCAATATCTTGCATAAGTATTCTATCGCTAGCAACATTTTATTTCCTCTTCAAGCGAATACCCCAGCGAGTTTTATCATTCTTCATGTTTATTATTTCATAATTTTCAAAGAAGCTCTCTATTGTGTATTTTTCGGCGAGTACCTCTAAATCCTCAAATTCAGGATCCCTAACTTCTTTTGGATAAAGAGATCCTTTACCAGTACCACGATTGGCGAATTCAAGTATTAAGCGAATGCAGTCCCCACTTAATTTGTAGATAGCTCGCGAGAAGTTCGCATGAGCAAGAATTTCGTAAAACAAGGGAAGATTAGGATCATAGAGAGGAATGGGAAGGCCAGCGAGGATCGGACCAAGCGAAACTATGATATCTTTATCATCACAATCATGATCAGAGAGCAATTTAGCAAAAAGAATGGATTTAGCTCCTTGATGGGGAATGGTGGCTAATGTAAAACCCTTCCCTTCGAGATCTTTCTGGATTCCTTCAAGAGAAGTTTCATATTTACGACTAACTGGAGGCATTTTAAGTATGGGAATGAAGAAAAAATTGAAGATCAAAAGAAGTAGAAACAACAAAATTTACAGCAGCAGGAGCGGAATTTACGGAGGAACAGTAAAGAAAAGTTGCAGAAAAGATAAGAAGGAAAGTAAAAAATAAGAAGGGAAGAATGAAAAGAATATATATAGAGAGAAGAATTCTCGAGAAGATAAGCACATTTAATGTAAAGAGTAGACGTGAACGGTTGAGAAATATCGGTTGAAAAAGACGTGTCAAGCAAGGAATGGAAGAAGAGATACGTGTAATAAATTATGCATAAAAGTACAGAATCAGGTCAATACAGAAGAATACGTGAAAATGAACGGCTGCGGCATTTTAAAACACTAGTTATCATATCATTCTCTCCTTCGCAGAGAAGACATGAGAAGAGGCAAGATGTAGGATCAGAATATCGCAACATCAATACCTTTGCGAGATATTTGAACAACACACTGCGAAAATATCGCAGATTGGTTACAGAAATGACGCAACAGATGACGACAGCCTAAACACGAGAAATATGTGGAGACCTAGCGAAATTTAGGAGTGTTGTGAATTTAACATTTGTATGATTGCGAGAATATTGCAAGCCAGATCCGAAAATAAAGGACAGCTTAGCTGTCACCCACTATGTAGTATCCTATATAAAGAGCCGAACAGGCTTAAGGTGGGAGAGATCTTTTTAGAGTGGAGAGAAAGTCTAGAATTGCGGTTGTATTCTTGATTTCATTTCCTTCTTGTAAAATTTCTAACTCAATTAATAAAAGTGTGATTGTTGATCTTAAAGATGTGTTGATTATTATGGATTCTTGTGAGGGATGTATTGTGGGAATTCCTGCAACTACAGCCGATAGCTAGTGATCGTGCGTTCTTTCTCAATCATGGATTCAGAGACTTATTTATATTTTCAGAGTTGTGAACACCTTGATCCCTGTAAGTGTGACGGTTTCATGAGTGGAAGAGTGGGCAAGTGAAAGATCATGGTAAAGTCAGTTCCATATCGTGTGGAGACTTGACGGATCGTGCACCCACTACTTTGCTAACCCCTTCAACCGTTTACACAACTTACTCACATTTCTCGTCGTAGATGAAATCCACGTGTTGTAGGCCGCCAGACCAAAACCCTAGTTGTTATCCCCCAATTTGACGTGATTGATGTCTCACGAACCGTGGAGTCTGCATGACAGACATGTATTTAGTTTGTCAGTTGTTGGCTGATTAGACAATGAGTCTAGGTTTTGTTGAATCGAGCATGTTTGAAAAATGCTCAACGATTCATGAATGTTAATATTGCTAAATGCCCGAGCAAATGCGTAAATTGACGAGTTGTTGAATATTGATGAGTTCTTTTGAATATATGTGGATTATTCGAGCAACCGAGCAAGTATTGCTCGATTCGACAAAATATCGATAAATTACTTGAATATTGGTAGTTGGATCAATATTCGAGCAACTGAGCAAGTATTGCTCAATTCGACGAATTACTGAATATCAAGAATTTGACGAGCAATTGAGCAAGTATTGCTCAATTCGAAAAAATAATGAATGTTTATTACTTAACGTACAATTGAGCAATTACATTAATTTTTCGTGCAATTGAGCAAGTATTAGTCAATTCGACAAACTACTGATAAATGACCAAATATTGATAGTTGGATCGATATTTGAGCAACTGAGCAAGTATTACTCGATTCGACGAAACATTTATTGATGACATGACCCAATAAAATATTAAAATATTAGTAAACTACCCAATATTATATGATTAATTCGGATGTTGGTTGTTGAATCCATCATAAATTTATTAGTGTTTGAATCGTGCTCAGAGTGATGATTCGTGGAGCATTTATTCAAAACCCTAATTTTATATCATAGTTGATGAATCGGGCCAAAAATAGGTCATGAGGGATAGAGGGACCGACCACATGGGATGATGGGCGTCCATGTGGTGCCCGGTGCTGAGTGAGCATGCACCAGGGTTCTCGGTTGAGGATTGGTGAAAGAATGATGATTAAATGTTGGTTTCATCATTTATCAAATATTGTCAAGTTCGGCATTAGGTAATAAAACCTAGGTATGAAATATGGGAATGACCAAGAGAACATGGGACCGGCTCTTGGTGGTCACGTGACCCGATTGTTGGCTGTTTGAGCAATCCCCAAGTTGGTTGGAGATAGTTTGGGCCCGATACGAGATATTGAGCAAATTAGGTCAGAATTATGAAAACGTGTTGGACTGGCTTTGTGCAAGCCCTAAGGATGACTCTGGTCGGTCATTGATAGGTGTCTAAAACACCTTAATATTTATCTATTGTTTATGCTTTCTTTGCTAAGTTTTCTTGTAAATTATGTATCTTATGTTTGCTTTTGAGTGTTTAGGTACTTTGGAGTCATTTGGAACAAATGAAGAAGAAACGTCGCTTAAAAGGGCAAGGTGGATTATTTCTCATTATTTGCTTTTATTCCTTCATCTCTGTCTGAAAAGCATGTCAGCTTTAGTGATGCAAATTATTGTCTGAAAAGCATGGCATCTTTAGTGATGAAGAGAAATTGAAGAGAATAAGTGGATATGAGAAATAAGAGAAAGACGGCTACTGTTGGTGGAAGAATTAGAAGAGCAAGTGTCAGTGCGCAGGCAAGTGCTATTGGGAGTTCACTGGAAGTTAAAGTGGCATTCAAACGGTGGCTTGTATTCTAGCTTTGGGTGCCTTGGGCAGTTTTAGTCATTACCTAGACCTGAAATTTAGAGAAATTATTCTCTCCCAATCATTTCCTCAGCCGCACTTTCATGGTGCTCAGAGACCAGAGAGAAACGAGAGCGGGAAGATGATGCTGCTGGTAAAGATTAAGAGAGGGTTTTACATAAATTAAGATGAAGCAGAAACTCAGATGTATTTGAAGATCCAGATGAACTCATGGAGAGGTTAAAATGATTGAGTTAGGGTTTAACTGAATTGAGATTTGTGGATGAATATGGAATCTGATGATGTTGTTTTTGCCGAGATGTTTACAGTTTAAGAGTGGGTTTTAGCTGGATTTGAAGCTGACAGAGTTTGAGGACAAGGAAAGAGGTAGAGAAGTCGCTGTTGTTTCCATGGATTCGACAGATTGAAGTGGGTTTGTGTTGAATTTGGTAGAGACGATGAATTACAGGATGTTGGAGATGGATTCAAGCATCAGTGAAGGATTAGGAGATATAGGTTGAGGTTTAATGGATGATGGGGTTTGAATCTGGTGATGCGCTTTGTATAGTTTCTGATGGGGAGCTTAATTGATCTGAGATGGGTTTGCTGAGTTCATTGGAATTCCAGGGTTAGATGATGATTGCTTCAGGTGGTCTACAAGAAGAAATTTGAAGTTGGTGGTAACGAACTGAGGTGAACAATGGATCTGGAATGTGTTGTTGCAGCAGCTGGAGTTGATGCTTGTAGGAACATAAGCTTTTATTTTGCAGCACAGGTAACTGAGATGGTTAAGGTTGAAATTGGTAATTGTGTGAGTGAATGAGAGTGCAGGGTTTGTGCTTCAGGTGGTAACGATAGTTTCAATTGATGGTGATATGACTGAGATAGAGGCTGTCGCAGTGAAGGCATGGAAAAAATTGCAGTGAGATATGACAGGAAAATCATGGGAATTGCAGCTGTTCTACGGTGCTTCTGAAATGTTCGCAGTGAAGATTGTAGCTGATTGCACAGAGCTGGAGATGTTTGAGTTGTAGCTGAGATTGCAAGTGATGCAGGATAAAAGCCCAGGTTACAGGCAATTGCAGATTGTAGGTGAGAGCTAATCTTGTCAAGAGCTTGAGTTTGAACAAGAAATTGCAGTGATTGAGTTAAGCAGCTGCTGTGGTGTTTGATGACTGAGATGATTCAGATAAGGAAGATGAAGAACGGGAGGTTTGTGCTGTTCTAAGATAGAGAAGGGTATTGTTGGAATGATTGGTGGTCTGGTATTGGTGCAATGGAATTGAGATGAGCTGACATGGCACGTTGAACTGAAATGTAATGAATGGATCAATACTGCAGGAGTTGAACTGAAGTTTCTGGTGCTACTATGGGGTTGTTGATACAGAGATGAGATGACACAGGAAAGGATTAAGCACAATGATGATGTAGACAAACAAGATGTCAGTAGATGGGTTTGTTCTTGAGTTGTGACTTAATGCATTGGCTGAGAAGAGAATGCAAAGAGAGATGCAGTTGTAATGGATAATGTAGTGAAGGCGTGAAGATAATGATGTTGTGTCGCAAAGGAAGTGATGGCAAGAGAAGCTGGCAGCAAGCCAAGATGGCGCAACAGAAGACTGTGGTCTGAGCAATGGCTCGGGCCTCGACCTACTGCAGCCGATTAGCCTAGTCGCCTTTACTCCGACTATCTGACTTATATCTGACTAGGTTCTGACTCGCAACGTTGACCGAGTTGACTGAGTCACTGACTCGTTTGACCGGGTGGACTTTGCTGGCCACCTGAAGTTGATTTTCGGTAACTTTTCCGGCTATTTTCTGGGACCTCCGGCGACTAATTTATGATTATTTTTTCTACATGGGTTTTCTCACACTTGGGCTTGGTGGATTTCTATCGATTGGACCTTTGAAGAGAAGTCTTTCTACAACTTGGATATCACGTATTCTACTTGGAGTTTTGGAGACATAGCGGCAACTAGGGTTTGCTTTCGGTTTCATCTTTTATATTCTTTATTTCAATTATTATTATAATGATGAACTCCATTATTATGAGTAGATAAAACAATCTTTGATTAAGGGTGATTTCAAAGCCATAAATATAAACTCATGATTGATATGCAATAGCTCGTTTTCTCACAAGTTTAGTTATTGTCTGATTTCTACTATGCCAATAGTGTTTATGGATTATTTTGTTGATTGTTTAAGTTCAAAATTAAATAGTTAATTTGATAATCCTATTGCTAGTTTTGAATTCTTCGACCCGTAATAGTCTAGAAAGATAAACACAAGTAGCAATATATGGGTATTGATGATGGGACTTTGTTAAGTACCCATGTGTAGAAATTGACACTAGTAGGTAATATTCAAGCTTTTGGATTTATCACTAGGAGCAACTTTATCTCATAAAACTTAGAGCATTTTTTTAAGCAACACCTAGTAAGCGTACCTCTAGGAAACTTGACAAGTAGAATCCGGTAGTTGAGCGCTTCCGTATCCGGTGAGCTTAGGAGATAATAACGGGATAGTTGAGCGTACTAATTATCCTAGGGTTGTTAGTAACAAGATAATGTGAAGAACGTAGTTATATATCAATTTGGTTTATGTTTCGTGGTGGAAAATGAATCCTTAATCAATCTTATTTCATATTTGAATACAACTTTGTGCTTTTCAGAATTTCTACAACACAATCATCTTTCCTAAGAGTAATTCCGTAACAACTTTTGCTTAATACACCTCCCTTGGGACGATCCCGCCTTTCATTATACTATTTTCTAGTGTAAATAGAAGTAGAAATTATTATTTGCGAGTTTGACACCTCGTCAAAATTGTCGCCGCTGCAGGGGAGGCAGTGGCAAGTTTAGTTGTTATTTTATTCTTAGTTGTTACTTTTGCTTTTATTTTCAATCTCAGTTTACTCATTCAATCCTTGAGAATCTTATTCCAGGTACTATTTCTTTGGTGAATGCGTGCAGAGGGCAAACCAAGTCCTATTGGTATACGTCTTCGTTCGGGAACTTTACTTAAAGACTTCATTCGAGCAGTGAACACTCCACTTCCTCCTAGTTCTTCACCTAATGAATTCTCGGATTCATACAAAGAGGAAGATAACACAATGGGAGGTCGACCACCTGCTCCAAGAACACTCAAGGAGCTCACTTCTCTAAACATTGACCAGCAGCCTTTATGTATTCAAACTCAATGGAACCATTGAGTTGAAGCCGCAATTGATTCATTTGCTGCCCAAATTCAGAAGTTTAGTGGGAGAAGATCTTAATCATCACTTACAAAAATTCCATCATGTTGTGACTAGTTTGAAGCAAGCAACTGCAGAGATGCCGATATGGCTATGATGACACTTTTCCTTTCTCCCTTATAGATGCTTTGCAAGAGAGTGGTTCTTTTGTTTACCCTCGGAAGTATAACCACATGGAATGGAATGAAGAAGTTGTTCCTTGAGAAGTATTTTCCTATGCATCAAAAGACTATGATTCGCAAGGAGATTTGTGGTATTAGACAAGTATCGGGAGAGACTGCGTCATGAGTATTGGGAGCGCTACAAGAAGCTTTTAGCTAGCTGTCCACACCACCAAATCAGCGATCAACTTGTGATTCAATATTTATGTGAGGGGTTGCTTTATAATGATAGAAATTTGATCGATGCCGCAAGTGGTGGTGCACTTACCAACAAGACCATTGCGGAAGCTACAAGTTTGTTGGAGAATATGGCCGCGAACACTCAACAATTTTACACTCGAGGTGAACCAATGGTAAGGAAAGTGAATGAAGTTGGTGATTCTTCACATTTGGAACATAGAATGGGTAATATGGAGAGAATGATGCAACAAATAGCAGCTGACGTCATACCATCATCATACACCGAAGATGTTGAGCAAGCAAGTGTCATGTACCAAAATCAGCAAAGGCCAAGATATGATCCATACTCTACCACATACAATCCGGTTGGCGAGATCATCCCAATTTCAGCTACGCCAACAAGCAGCTAGTTTCAATCCGCCTTTCAATCAACAAGGTGGATATCAATTCTTTCAAAAGCCACGTCAAGAAACTCAAGGCACGAGTATAGATAACAAGTTGAATCTTATTATCAACACAATGGCGCAAGATAAGCAAAATATTCTCAACACAATGGCGCAAGATAAAGAAAAGGCAGAGATGGATATGAAGGACATGCGAACACAAATGGGTCAACTATCTACTACTGTGAGCAAATTGGAAGCACAAGCAGCTGGAAAGCTTCCTTCACAACCGTTGAATCATAGAGAGAATGCTCATGCCATTGAGCTACGAAGGGAAGCAAGTAGAGAAGCCGGAAACATCACGGGTATCCCATGAACCTGATTTGGAGAAAGAAGAGGGTGAAACAGCCCCTAAAAAGGATGACCCGGTAACAAATTCTAACTCTAATTATCGTATTTCTACTTATGCTATTCCTCCGCCTTTTCCTAGCAGGTTTGCAAAGTCGAACAAGGAGACATTATACCAAGAGATTTGGGAGATCTTTAAGAAGATTGAAGTGAATATTCCACTGATTGAGGCGATAAGGCAGGTTCCTCACTATGCAAAGTTCTTGAAGGAATTGTGCACTAACAAGAGCAAATTGACCGGTAATGAGGTAATGAGTGTGGGGGAAAATGCTTCGGCATATCTTCAAAAGAAACTCCCACCTAAGTTGAAAGATCCCGGTAGTTTCACCATACCATGTACTAATGGTAAAATCAGATTTGAACGTGCTTTTCTAGATTTAGGAGCATCCATTAATGTCATGCCCGCTTCCATTTACGAATCCTTGAAACTTGGTCCTCTTAATAATACCGGTATTGTTATACAACTTGCTGATAGATCTAATACTTACGCGAAAGGGGTCATTGAAGATGTTTTGGTGCAGGTTAATCAACTCATTTTTCCGGCGGATTTCTATGTTCTTGACATGATGGATGAAGATTCACCATCGTCTACTCCCTTGCTGTTGGGTAGACCATTCATGAGAACCGCAAGAATAAAGATAGATGTTTTTAAAGGCGTCTTAACTATGGAATTTGATAATGAGATCATAAGTTTCAATATTTTTGAGGCTATGAGATATCCTAGTGATGTGAATTCATGTTTTTCTATTGATATTATTGATTCTCTAGCTCAACAAGTTTTTGAATTGAATAGTGATGATGCTTTAGAGAACACCATAGTGGAAGGTTTAGGTTATGGAAAATACAAAGACTTTGAAAGTGAATTGTCCATGCTTGATGAGCTTATAGAGGTTGTTTTATCTCTTAACTAATTACAAGAAGCTCCACAAAAGTATAATGCGTCTTATGTTTCTTTTCCACTTACTAATGAGAAACTTTTACCATCGATTGTGCAGACACCTATTCTTGAGTTGAAGCCTCTTCCGGATCACCTCAAGTACATATATTTAGGTGATAAGGAAGAGTTGCCGGTGATCATTTCCAAAAACCTTACCAAGGTGCAAGAGGAGAAACTTTTTCGAGTGTTAGGAGAGTACAAGTATGCCATTGGGTGGACCATTTCCGATATCAAAGGAATCATCCCTTCCACATGTATGCACCGAATACTTCTTGAGGAGGGGGCAAAACCAACAAGAGAATCTCAACGTCGCTTGAACCCTCTGATGATGGAAGTAGTCAAGAAAGAAATCCTAAAGTTGTTGGATGTCGGGGTTATCTATCCCATATCCGATAGCAAATGGGTGAGCCCAGTTCAAGTCGTTCCAAAGAAGTCTGTAATACGGTTGTGAAAAAAGATGATAATGACTTGGTTACAACAAGAATTCAGACCGGTTGGAGAGTTTGCATTGATTACCGGAAGCTTAACTCTACCACCCGAAAGGACCATTTTCCCTTACTATTCATTGATCAAATGCTTGAAAGATTGGCTGGACACTCTCACTATTACTTTCTTGACGGTTTTTTAGGTTATAACCAGATTGTAATAGCTCCGGAAGATCAAGAAAAGACGACGTTTACTTGTCCTTTTGGCACTTTTGCGTATAGACGTATGCCATTTGGCTTGTGCAATGCTCCAGCAACTTTTCAACGTTATATGGTAAGTATATTTTCAGATTATGTGGAAAGCATCATAGAAGTGTCTATGGATGATTTTAGCGTGTATGATGAATCTTTTGACAAGTGCTTAGATAACCTTGCACTTATTCTTAACGATGCGTAGAAACTAATCTTGTGCTTAATTGGGAAAAGTGTCACTTTATGGTGAATCTTGGGATTGTGCTAGGCCATTTTATATCCTCTAAAAGGTTAGAAGTGGACAAGGATAAGATAGATTTGATTCGAAACTTATAATATCCCACAACTGTGAGGGAGGTTCGCTCTTTTCTTGGTCATGCAGGTTTTTATAGGAGATTCATTAAGGATTTCTCCAAGATTGCAATGCCCCCGTGTAGACTATTGCAGAAAGATGTGGCCTTTGATTGTGACAAGGAATGCAAGGAAGCTTTTGACACCTTGAAAGAGTTGTTGACTACCGCACCAATCATCAAATCACCGGACTAGAGCAAGCCATTTGAGTTGATGTGCGATGGAAGTGATTATGCCGTTGGAGCCGTGTTGGGACAACAAGATGGTAAAGTTCCATATGCCATTTATTATGCTTCTAGAACTCTCAGCGGCGCACAAATCAACTACTCCACTACTGGAAAGGAGCTCCTGGCCATAATATTTGCACTAGAGAAGTTTAGATCTTACTTGGTGGGTACAAAGGTGGTGGTTTTCTCTGACCATGCTGCACTTCGATACTTGCTCACAAAGAAGGATGCTAAGCCAAGGCTCATACGGTGGATTCTTCTTCTTCAAGAGTTCAACTTTGTGCTTTTTAGAATTTCTACAACACAATCATCTTTGCTAAGAGTAATTCTGTAACAACTTTTGCTTAATACACCTCCCTTCGGACGATCCTTCTTTCATTATACTATTTGCTAGCGTAAAGAGAACTAGAAATTATTATTTGCGAGTTTGACACCTCGTCAGTCATGAAGGCATGCAAGTGTTGTCGTGGTGCCCGTGCCTTCGTACTGAGAGTTTAAGTATTTTCTGATATGCGTTCGAGCAATGTTGTGAATTTTCAGAAGAGTTTCATCTTGACTGAAATTCTTGATTTTTTTTTGGAATGAGCATGTATGCTCAATTGATCAATATTTTGTAAATATTAAAATAAGTGTATTTTAACATTTAAAATTGTCGTGAGAGGCTAGCCGGTCGTGTGACGTTGGCTTTTGGTTTTTCATGATGATTTGAGCAAAATTTGAGAAGTTATGAAGAAATCATGATTTTTGCTCAAACCAAGGAGTTTCATGAATTTGGGAAAATAATAATAATAAAAGACTAGGGATTGCAAGGTGTGGGACCGGCCACGGCTAGGGCATGGCCGGCCGTCTATGTTTCCCGGTCCCGCACACCTTTCCCTATTTTATAATATTAGTTTTCATGAATCCTTGATGTTATGGAGAATCCTTGAGTTATGGAGAATCCATGAGTTTTTGTTGAAACAAAGGAGTTTCATGAGATTAGGGAATAATAATTATAAAAGCTAAGGATTGTGAGGTGTGGGACCGACCACGACCCGGGCATGGCTGGCCGGCCATGTTGCCTTGTCCCGCACACCTTTCCTTATTTTATAATATTATTTCACGAATCCATGAAGTTATGGAGGATTCATGAGTTTTGTTGAAAACAAAGGAGTTTCGTGAGAATAGGGAATAATAATTATAAAAAGCTAAGGATTGTGAGGTGTGGGACCGACCACGGCCACGGCATGGCCAGCCGGCTATATTGCCTGGTCGCACACCTTTCCTTATTTTATAATATTATTTCATGAATCCATGAAGTTATGGAGGATTCATAAGTTTTGCAAAAACAAGGAAAGTTGCTAAAATCAAGGAGTTTTCATGAGTTCATGAAATAACAAAAAAATAAGGAAAATAATGAGAGATGCGTGGGACCGACCATGGCTAGGACATGGCCGGCCGGCCGGTGGGCCCAGCCCTGGGCGCCTCTCATTATTTGATTAATATTTATTGTTTTCTTCCTGTTTTGTGTAGGATACCTCATTGTTTCATATTTTTTGGATGCTCGTTCGTGCATCCGGGTGCTCAGTCGTGCATCATTGTCGAATACACTTGCACCATTTTTGTGGGGCTTACTCAATGGTAGTCCAGACGCCCGGTTGTTGAGTACTTTTATTACTAATTTATGATATTCAGTGGAGAATAATTCATGAAACTGAGTAATAGAAATGAATAGTTATTTATTATTAATTCATAGGATCAACTGTGGATTCGACTACGAATTTAGATTAATAAAACGAGCATTACCATCCTATGGCATCGTGGATTTGACCATAGAATCAGAGTAATTAAAATTATTTATCACCATTTCATGAGATCATCTGTGGCTTCAATCATGAAATCGGAATAATGAGTTAATGTAGTAGTTTATTGCCATTCAATGAGATCAAGCCATGAATTCGATCATGGAATCAGAGCAATTGTTTATTGCCATTCCATGGGATCAGGCCGTGGATTCGACCATGGAATAGGAAAAATTGTTTTTTCCATTCCATGGGATCAAGCCGTGGATTCGACCATGGAATAGGAGAAATTGTAGATCATTCTGGAAATTCAGTGGTGAATGTCACGGCAGAATTAATCTATTGCAGAAAAGATATTAGCCAGTTAAAGCATCACATCTATTTTGAATGGTGCATAGTCATGGAGTCACAGTATGTTTTACGACCTGAAGGCGTTAGTGTTCTCAATCTACGGAGAATCGCCTGAATCTATGCACGGTCTCTCCATATAATCAGGGAACGGTGAGTGTCACCGACGTCCTGAAGGCGTCCGCCGACCAACTATTCTTCTATGTGGAGTTTGGTCTGTCTCCTGCAGTCAGGGAACAATGAGTATCACCGACGTCGTGAAGGCGTTAAGCTCTCAATCTACGGAGAACCGCCCAAATAAGTTATTCTGCATAGAGGTCACGACGAAATGCCAGGGATCGAACGCTCAGCTAGTGGAGGATTTCCGAAAACATATTCATCATGGCTTCGTAAAATATGAATCGTTGCATGCCTGAAAGCCGTGTCAAAAACATGCCTCATGAATTTAGGGTTTTGCCCTTTGTTGAAAATCCACCATCAACACTACTATTTGGAGTTTGTGGAGAGAGCAGCGACTAGGGTTTTCTTTCATTTATTTTTCATCTTCTTCATTTTATTATTGATTATGATGAACTCAAAATCTATGAGTAGCTAAACAAATAATATTGGTTACGGGATAAAATGGATTTCTTAAATATGATATATGCATCTATGAATTAGTTTTTTCTCAATAATTTATTGTTTATGATTCACAATTAATAGTGTTATATAGTTTGAATGCTTGATTAGTCGAGTCCGGAATCAATTGAGTTTGCCTTCATGCTTATTGCTAGATTAGGGTTTTCTATATGTAGAAGTTGAGAGTATTTTTTGATCATAAGTAGCATAATTGTGGGTAGTACTTGTAGTGATATATCCTACTAGTCACAAGTGAATCATAACCTTGGTTAAATCGAATTAGTGCTTTTACACGTTTGGTTGCCTTGATTAGTCTTATTCCATAGAACTTAGTGCTTTTAGGAAGTTAAACTTAATTGTGCTTTTACACTTTAGGTTGCTTTATAGGAAGAATCCATATATATATATATATATATATATATATATATATTAATGTGGTTGTGATGAAATCAGGGAATTAACAGGATATACTTGCGATCAAGGTATCCTAGGACTTTTAGTAAATGAGAGATTAAATTATCAGTTCTAGTCATTGATGGAAATACATGTTTGTGAATGATACTATCCCGTGACCAATATCTTATCCTTATTGATTACTTATATTATTACTTTGCTTTCAATTTAGTTTTATTGCATTGAAAAATTCAAAATTCCCTCGGTTACTAAGAAATCGAAATTGTTTAACAACAAAAGCCTCTATGTGGGAACAAAACTTTCTTACCACATACTTCATTTATATTTTGTAGAGTGAGAGAGTGAAATTATTTTTGACGCATACAACAACGATTAAATTTTGGCACCGCTGCCGGGGAGGCATCGGCTTGTTAAATAATTTAGTTTCTTGTTTTTACTTTTCTGCTTGCATATTTGCTTTTCGTTTCTTGTCTTGTTTCTCACTTGTTTGTGAGAATTTTTTTCAGGTACCTAATCCCTGGCTTCTAAAGATTGGAATTATCCAAGGTGCGGGATAGCTACTAAGAGGCACAATAATCCAACCAAGGAAAGACACAACGGAAGAAAAAGACATGAAAGTAGAACACGAAGCTCTTCATCAAGAATAAGAAGAACAAGAAGTTCCATTTGTAGAAGAACCACTAGTTGAAGAAGAAGAAGAAGAAGAAGAAGAAGCAATGGGTGATGCAAATCGTACACTCAAGGACTTGGCTTCTCATAGGCTATATACACAACGATGGTTTATTCAAATAAACTCAACCTCCGAGATCAAGCCGGGGTTGATTAGAGAGTTACCGAAGTTTCATGGCATGGTGAATAAGGATCCAAACAAGCATCTCATGGATTTACCCAATGTTGTCATGGCTATGCTTCCAGAGGATATTAATGTGGATAGAGCGATGTTGAAATCTTTTTCATTCTCTTTGGTGGACAATGCTAAGGAATGGTTGTACTACTTGCCTTCCGGAAGTATCACTACATGGAAGGGATTGAGGAAACTCTTTCTAGAGAGATACTTTCCTACATCAAAAGCTACTCAAATTCGCAAAGAGATTTGTGGGATAAAGCAAAATATGGGAGAATCATTGTATGAATGTTGGGAGTGATACAAGAGATTGGTGGAAAGCTGTCCACACAACCAATTCAATGACGTTATGATAATCCAATACTTCTATGATGGTCTCCAAACAAGTGATAGATATCTTCTTGATGCAGCGGGTGGTGGTGCACTAGTGAACAAGACGGTGGCCTAAGCTACCGAGTTGATTGAAAGCATGGCTGCGAACTCGTAAAAATTTTACACAAGAGGTGAACCAATGGTTAGGTGAGTACATGAAGTTAGTGATGAAAAGCTTGTACCTTCTATTGTTAAATCTCCAAAATTGGAATTGAAACCTCTTCCCGATCACCTAAAGTACTTGTACTTGGGTGACAAGGAAGATTTACCTGTGATTGTTTCTAACGAGCTTCGTGGATTACATGAGCCAAAACTTCTAAGGGTGCTAAGGAAGTACAAGACGGTATAAGCCCTGCCATTTGTATGCACAAGATACGTTTGGAGGAAAATGCAAAGCCTACAATGGAAGTGCAACGTCGTTTGAACCCCCCCATGATGGAAGTTGTAAAGAAGGAGATACTCAATCTTTTGGACGTGGGTGTTATCTACCCCGTATCCGATAGCAAGTGGGTGAGCCCGGTACAAGTTGTACTAAGGAAATTAGGTGTGACGATGGTGGAGAATGATATGAACGAACTTGTCCCAACTCGTGTGCAAACCGGTTGGAGGGTTTGTATTGATTATAGGAAATTGAATGTCACCACTAGGAAGGATCACTTTCGATTACCTTTGATCGATCAAATGCGTGAACGTTTAGCTGAACACTCTTATTATTGTTTCCTTGATGGTTATTCATGTTACAATCAAATTGTGATAGCACCGGAGGATCAAGAGAAACCACTTTCACTTGTCTTTTCGGTACTTTTGCTTATAGAATGATGCCTTTTGGCTTGTGCAATACTCCAGCTACCTTTCAAAGGTGTATGGTAAGTATCTTTTCCGAGTATGTTGAAAACGATAACTGAAGTATTCATGTACGATTTTAGTGTCTTTGGTGATTCATTTGACCTTTGTTTGAATAACTTGTCACTAATCCTTGAACGATGTTTTGAAACAAACCTTGTGTTGAATTGGGAGAAGTGCCATTTTATGGTAACTCATGGCATAGTTTTAGGCCATATAATATCTTCTAAAGGCTTGGAAGTTGATAAATCTAAGATAGGCCTTATTCGTGCTTTAACCCCTCCCACTAAGGTGAGGGAGATACGCTCTTTTCTTGTTCATGCAGGTTTTTATCGAAGATTCATCAAGGACTTTTCCAAGATAGCATCACCACTTTGCAACTTATTGCAAAAATATGTGGTTTTTAACTTTGATGAAAAGTGTGTGGCGGCATTAAATCGTTTGAAAGAACTTTTGAGTTCAACCCCTATCATTAAACCACCGGATTGGAGCAAGACTTTTGATCTCATGTGTGGTGCAAGTGACTATGCAGTTGGTGCGGTGCTTGGGCAGCGTGTGCGGAAGATACCTCATCCCATTTATTATGCTTCTAGGACACTCAATAAGGCCTAGCAAAAATACACAACCACTGAAAAGAGTTGTTAGATATTTTATTTGCATTGGAAAAATTTCGCTCTTATCTAATTAGTACAAAAGTTGTTGTCTTTTCTGATCATACAACACTTAGGTACTTTCTTACAAACAAAGAGGCGAAACCGAGGCTCATACGATGGATTTTACTCTTGCAAGAGTTTGATATTGAAATCAAGGACAAGAAAGGAATTGAGAACACCGTTGTGGATCACTTGAGCCGTCTTGCTGTGGAAAAGGAATCTATCACATTGCGTGAAGGTTTCCCGGATGATAAGCTATTCTCAGTTGCCTTTGGAGAACCATGGTATGCCGATATTCTCAATTATTTGGTGTCTAAACGTGTTTTATGACTTTTATGCTATTTGCTCATGTCTTGGACTCATAGTTAAGAACTTATATAATGTTAGTTTACTTACATGTTGTATTTTATGATTGTATTGAGTTCCCACGTTTGGATCGCTCTAATCCCGTGTAATCTTCTTATTAGGTGCCAAATGCCGAAGTTGGGAATAGCGAGACCAATAATGATGATTCGAGCAATCCCATCACTGTTGGTAATGAGACAACCATCTCTAAACTTCAAGGACGTGAGATGGTTAATTTCCGCTGACATTGTTGAGGCGATTGAAAAACCAATGGTGATTGCTCCAGAAACAGAGGAAGCCGTGCCGAGAGTAGAAAATATTATCCCAGAAGAAGCTGCGCCAATGATTGCTGAGGTTTCTCCCGAGATTGGGAACCCTATAATAGTGCATGAATATTCTACTGCAGAGATTGTTTGTGAGCCTCCATTTGGTGCTTCACTCTCGTATCATGTATTTGTTGGTGGATTCAGCATTCCCACCGGGTATGCCAACATGTATGAGAAGTTCTGGAAGATGTATGTCCATATCGTCGTTACAAGAGATCCCGAATGTAGCTACTTCTTGAAAATGCAATTAGGAAACATATTGCGCGTCCTAGATGATATTCGTACCAGGCCCAGAAGTACTACCACTCGAGATGTACTCTTTGATTGGGAGTACAACTTGGAAAATTCTGAGAGACTTGGCTTTAAACTTAAGTGGTTTCACAAGATCAACACCATCAAGGATGCGGTAGTGAAGAATATACCTTTTACCAAAGTGATGTTGTGGTGGAGAAAATGGAAAAGATTCTTTGAGTTGACTCAAAAGCGGGGAGTTGGAGAAAGCGGCTTTGCAAGTCTTGGAGAATGCCGAGAAGCAGAAATCGTACTTTGATGGCTTTCTTTAGTTTTCTTTCCATAATCTCTTGAACTTTGAACTTCTGAGAGATGTGAGATTTTGGTTTTGAATTTCTGGATTGGTTTTAAATTTATGAGTGACTGAGGATTTTCTTTTGGATTTTGGGTTTTGATAGAGATTTTTCTTAAAATAAAGAACTTTTGATAAATTGTTGAATTTCAAATACTGGATGCAAGTATTGCAAATGTTTTGGAGGAATTGAAAATACAGGTAAAAGAAAATCCTAAGATGCAAACGTCAGATGTTTTTAGCGTTTGTCTTGGACATAAAACACCCAATGTTAAATGATTCATGCGTCAAAGATCTTGAGCCAATTCTCGTGAATTCTTGGTATACTTGTCTTGCCTTTGATGTCAGCCAATTTGTAGTATCCTCCAAAGAATCGACTTAGCAATCATAAAAGGTCCTTCCCAGTTAGAACTCTTCGTGGAATGAAAATTGTGTATGGTTTCCTTAAGAACCAAATATCCTTCATGAAATTTGTTAGGCTTGGTTGCTCGTGCCTTGAATATCTTCTGCTGGTTCGGATTTCATCGCATAGTGGGATTCCGTGTTGGTGGAGCTTCCCAATTCTGCGACACATGTGGACACTCGTGCAAAGGAGAGTATTTAGAATATTGATTGTGAAACTCAGTCATTATCCTAGCAATGACTGTGTTAGTGAGATGATAGACTTGGAGAGGTTATGCGTTTAACCATTTGGTGAAGTATTACTGAGGTGATACTAATCACTCATAGCGTTCGGTGATAGCTAGGTTTTGAGCATAACCGAGTCCTCGTACTAGGGTAGCATATTTGAAAGTTGGCAAATACATATGCATCATGGGGGAATAAGACTTGCCTGAGTGCGGAACCTTTCGACAAATTCATGTGCGCTTTCTTCGGGTTTCGTGCGAGTTCCATCAAGGCTTCGGCTTTTCCCAAATGCTCAAAGGGTTGATCATTTTCCGAGTCAGAGCTTTCTTCGATGGAGAATTGTGCAATCGAAGATGAAGATATTGCGAAACTCTTCCATCATGAATCCATGCTCGCCCAAGAATCATGTCATATCCTGGATCCTCCTTATTTATGAAGAATTTAGTTTCATCCAGGTTGAACCATTTCTTATATTGAGAATGATGTAACCGTAAGCATCCCCGGAGATTCCCTAATGGTCTCGATTGAGATAGGAGCATGAGTTGCTTCTTGTCGGGTGATGCCCAGCGCTCGAGGGTTTTCGAAGGGATGATGTTAACAAAGATCGCCAACATCGACCAATGCTCGCTTGAATTCTTTTCCTTTGAGATAAACCATGGTGAGATGTCCCCGTGTCGTATATCTCCTTGTCTCATATCATCGGCGGTTGAGAGAGTGTGTCATGAATTTTTAGTCATTTTCCGACACGATATGGTTCAAAGGCAGCAAGCATATCATCTCTTTGGGCCTTTGACAAGTACAACAACTCGTTAATGCTCAATTAAGGATTGAATCGCTTCCTTGACCTATTGCTCGGAGAATGCAAATGTTCGATTGGGAGAGGATTTTTGTGCACTCCTTCAGTCCTCAGCTCCCTGAGTCAGCCTTTTCTTTGAATATATGCTTCAGGGTTCTGTAATCACTTGTCGGATGACTGACATACCTATGGAAATGGCAGTAGCGTGCATTTTCCATCTGTTCCTCAGTTGGTTCCTTTTTGACAGGAGGTAATTTGATCGCCCCGTCTTGGATCCATACTTCCAATAGTTCGATCACTTCTTCAATTGAAAAGGGGAAGTCAGGTGCATCTTGATCGTTCTGTTGATGTTGAGTAGGCGATTGTTCATTCCCGGCTTGACCATCTTTCCTTTGCACTTTTGAGGGATTAGACCCTGGAGGAGCATTCTTATGTGGCTATGCTTCAGCTTTTCTTTTGCTCCCTTCAGCAACATTCATGGAAGTTCTGATTGGGAGAGGATTTTTGTGCACTCCTTCAGTCCTCAGCTCCTTGAGTCAGCCTTTTCTTAAAATATACGATTCGGGGTTACGCAATCACTTGTCGGATGACTGACATACCTATAGAAATGGCAGTAGCGTGCATTTTCCATCTGTTCCTCAGTTGGTTCCTTTTTTACAAGAGGTAATTTGATCGCCCCGTCTTGGATCCATACTTCCAATAGTTCGATCACTTCTTCAATTGAAAAGGGAAGTCGGGTGCATCTTGATCGTTGTTGAGGTTGAGTAGGCGATTGTTCATTCCGGCTTGACCATCTTTCCTTTGCGCTTTTGAGGATTAGACCACTGGAGGAGCATTCTTATGTGGCTATGCTTGATTTTCTTTGCTCCTTCAAAGAATATTCATGGAAGTTTCGACACTTTGTCTCGCTTGTTGATTAGTCATCCGGCAAAGTGTTGCTTCGAGTTTCTTTCGATTCCTCTACTTTGATAGTTTTCGTTCTTTCTAGCAAAGCAGGAGCGGTAGTTGTTGATCGCTTGGTCACTTCATGAAGTTCTGAGAAGGTCTGAAAACTAAGATTTTCCATCAAAGCTCTGTAGACTGGGATCATCCCATTGATGCATAAATCCACCAGTTGTTGTTCAGTAACATTGGGATCATGGCAATCCAAGGCTTGAACCCTGAACCTCTTCACGTAATCATTCGGATTTTCGGCATTCTTCTGAGCCATCCTTCCGAAGTCGTAAAGAGTAACTTGCTCAGAAAAAAAGAAGTACTTCCTGTAGAAAGCATTAATCATTTCTCCCCAATTAGCCATGCTTCATGGTGCGATGTTGTTGTACCAAGTATATGCTCGACCCGTCAGGGATTTTGAAAACTCTTTCAAACGGACGACATGGTTGTGTTCATGCTCTCCTAATGCTTCCAGGAATCGAGAAACATGTTCTCGAGCATTCCCCGTTCCATTATAGAGTGTGAAAGTTGGAGAAATATAACCTTTTGGAAGAGGGATTCTTTGCGTAGAAACAGGATATGAAGGCTGATGAAGATGGACTGATGGTGTATGGACCTTTCCCCGGCTCTCTATAAAACGTACCAGGTCTTCACGGGTGATGAAATCGGCAGGTTCAGGTTCTGCAGCTTTACGGGCTTCATCATCGTCAAGGACTGGAATAACTTCGGGATTTGTAGTTAAAGATGTTTCCTTGTCTTTTCCCTTCTCCTGAGTTTTGTCTGACATCTTGTCAGTGAGAATTTTGAGGTAGTTACATAGCTCCTTCTGAGTGGTGGCCATGTCGTTCTGATTTTTGGCGAGAACCTCCTGGACCTTCATGAGATCGACAATAATAGGTGGATTTTCTATGATTTTTTCGGGAGACCGACCTAAGAGTGGATTACTTCTGATATTGGTTTGTGGAGGAGTAGTATTACCACCATCGTTGGAAGTAGGAACGGTTTTTGGAGTACCACCGATGTTAATAGTTCTCGCATTGTTTGGGTTAGGATTGGTAACTGAACCTGACCTAAGATCAACCATTATGTAAAAATGAGAGATTGCAACCGAGAGATTAGTCTCCCAGTGTGGTCGCCAATCTGTGGATGGGGAAAAACGGTTCGCTGGTTTTTAAGGAAAGTGAAGAGTCGAGCGTATGGTCGAGACTCCTCAACTGAGCAAACTGCTGAACCTCATACAGATGCACCACTGCAAAGGGGGTGCTTAGATTCGAGAGATCAATCTGTATGACTCCGGCCTAAACCAAGATAATGGTCGTTCCATAGTCAATTCGGTCGCAAAGAGGGAGATGGGTTGATCTGTAGGAGGGAAGCCGAGAATTATGTGGGATCAGTGATGATAAAGGATTGTGGGTGCGTTAAAGGTTTCTGCAATAATTGGTGAACTGTGGAGTTCGAATAAGTTCTGATAGATTGATAAATTCTTGAGAGTGATTACTTGAGATATTCTGGATGATTGTCGATATCTAGTGATCGTTCGTTCTTTCTCAATCATGGATTCAAAGACTTATTTATATTTTCAGAATTGTGAACACCTTGATCCCTGTAAGTGTGACGGTTTCATGAGTGGAAGAGTGGGAAAGTGAAAGATCGTGGTAAAGTCAGTTCCATATCGTTTGGAGACTTGACGGATCGTGCACCCACTAATTTGCTAACTCCTTCAACCGTTTACACAACTTACGCACATTTCTCGTCGTAGATGAAATCCACGTGATGTAGGCCGCCAGACCAAAACCCTAGTTGTTATCCCCCAATTTGACGTGATTGATATCTCACGAATCGTGGAGTCTGCATGACAGACATGTATTTAGTTTGTCAGTTGTTGAATGATTAGACAATGAGTCTAGGTTTTGTTGAATCGAGCATTTTTGACAAATGCTCAGCGATTCATGAATGTTAATGTTGCTCGTCTGAGCAAATACTGTAAATTTGACGAGTTGTTGAATATTGATGAGTTATTGAATATATGTAGATTATTCGAGTTAAATCGAGCAAGTATTGCTCGATTCGATTTAAATCTTCGATAAATTACCGAATATTGGTAGTTGGATCAATATTCGAGCAACTTAGCAAGTATTGCTCAATTCGACGAATTACTGAATATCAAGAATTTGACGAGCAATTGAGCAAGTATTGCTCAATTCGACAAAATAATGAATGTTGATGATTTAACGTACAATTGGGCAAGTATATTAATTTTTCGTGGAATTGAGCAAGCATTACTCAATTCGAAAAATTACTGATAAATTACCAAATATTGATAGCTAGATCGATATTTGAGCAACTGAGCAAGTATTGCTCGATTCGACGAATCATTTATTGATGACGTGACCCAATAAAATATTAAAATATTAGTAAATTACCAAATATTATATGATTAATTCGGATGTTGGTTGCTGAATGCATCATAAATTCATTAGTGTTTGAATAGTGCTCAGAGTGATGATTCGTGGAGCATTTATTCAAAACCCTAATTTCAGATCATAGTTGATGAATCGCTTAAAATAGGTCATGAGGGATAGAGGTATCGACCACATGGGATGATGGGCGTCCATGTGGTGCCCGGTGCTCGATTGAGCATGCACCAGGTTCTCAGTTTGAGGATTGGGGAAAGAATGATGATTAAATGTTTGTTTCATCATTTACTGAAATATTGCTGGATTCAACATTAGGTGATAAAACCTAGGTATGAAATATGGGACCGACCAAGAGAGCATGGGACCGGCTTGGTGGTCACCGACAGCTTGTTGGTCGTTTGAGCAATCCCCAGGTTGGTTGGAGATAGTTTGGGATACGAGCAATTGAGCAAATTAGGTCAGAATTATGAAAACATGTGGGACTGGCTTTGTGCAAGCCCTAAGGATGACTCTGGTCGGTCATGAAGGCATGCACGTGTTGCCGTGGTGCCCGTGTCTCCGTATTGAGAGTTTCAATATTTTTTGATGTGCGTTCAAGCAATGTTGTGAATTTTCAAAAGATTTTCATCTTGACTGAAATTCTTGATTTTTGTTGGAATAAGCATGTATGCTCAATTGATCAATATTTTGTAAATATTAAAATAAGTGTATTTTAACATTTAAAATTTCCGTGAGAGGCTATCCGGTCGTGTGACATGTTGGCTTTTGGTTTTTCATGATTTGAGCAAAATTTGAGAAGTTATGAAGAAATCATGATTTTTGCTCAAACCAAGGAGTTTCATGAATTTAGGAAAATAATAATTATAAAAGACTAGGGATTGCAAGGTGTGTGACCAGCCACGCCTAGGGCATGGACGGACGACTATGTTTCCCGGTCCCGCACACCTTTCCCTAAAATTATTTTTCATGAATCCTTGAAGTTATGGAGAATCCATGAGTTTTTGTTGAAACAAAGGAGTTTCATGAGATTAGGGAATAATAATTATAAAATCTAAGGATTGTGAGGTGTGAGACCAACCACGGCCCGAGCATGGCCGGCCGGCTATGTTGCCCGGTCCCGCACACCTTTCCTTATTTTATAATATTATTTCACGAATCCATGAAGTTATGGAGGATTCATGAGTTTTTTTGAAAACAAAGGATGTTAAGGATCAGAATATCGCAACACTAATACCCTTGCGAAATCCATTAACGACATATCGCGAAGGTGTCGCAGATTGGTGATAAGAATGATGCAACGGATGACGACAACTTGAACACGAGAAAGATGTGAAGACTTAGCGAGATTTAACATTTGTACACTTGAGATACTTCGCAAGTAAGATCCGAAAATAAAGGACAGATTAGCTGTCATCCACTATGTAATGTCATATATAAAGAGCCGGAAAGGGGAGATCTTTCTGAGAGTAGAGAGAAAGTTTAGAGTAGCATTTACATTCTTGATTTCCTTCCCCTCTTGTATAATTTCTAACTCAATTAATAAAAAGATTGATTATTGATTCTAAAGAGGTATTGAATATCATGAATTCTTGTGAGGGATGTATTGTAGGATTTCCTGCAACTACAAAGGAGTTTCGTGAGATTAGGGAATAATAATAATTATAAAAAGCTAAGGATTGTGAGGTGTGGGACCGACCACGGCCCGGGCATGGCCGGCCGGCTATGTTTCCCGGTCCCGCACACCTTTCCTTATTTTATAATATTATTTCACGAATCCATGAAGTTATGGAGAATCCATGAGTTTTTGTTGAAACAAAGGAGTTTCATGAGATTAGGGAATAATAATTATAAAAGCTAAGGATTGTGAGGTGTAGGACCGACCACGGCCCGGGCATGGCCGGACGGCTATGTTGCCCGGTCCCGCACACCTTTCCATATTTTAAAATATTATTTCACGAATCCATGAAGTTATGGAGGATTCATGAGTTTTGTTGAAAACAAAGGAGTTTCGTGAGATTAGGGAATAATAATTATAAAAAGCTAAGGATTGTGAGGTGTGGGACCGACCACGGCCCGGGCATGGCCGTCCGGCTATGTTGCCCGTCCCGCATACCTTTCATTATTTTATAATATTATTTCACGAATCCATGAAGTTATATAGGATTCATGATTTTTGTTGAAAACAAAGGAGTTTCGTGAGATTAGGGAATAATAATTATAAAAAGTTAAGGATTGTGAGGTGTGGGACCGACCATGGCCCGGGCATGGCCGGCCGGCTAGGTTGCCCGGTCCCGCACACCTTTCCTTATTTTATAATATTATTTCATGAATCCATGAAGTTATGGAGGATTCATGAGTTTTGCAAAAACAAGGAAAGTTGCTAAAATCAAGGAGTTTTCATGAGTTCATGAAATAACAAAAAAAATAAGGAAAATAATGGGAGAGGCGTGGGACCGACCATGGCTAGGGCATGGTCGGCCTTCCGGTGGGCCCAGCCCTGGGTGCCTCTCATTATTTAATTAGTATTTATTGCTTTCTCCCTGTTTTAAGTAGGATACCTCGTTGTTTCATATTTTTTGGATGCTCGTTCGTGCATCCGGGTGCTCAGTCGTGCATCATTGTTGAATACACTTGCACCATTTTTGTGGGGCTTACTCAGTGGTAGTCCAGACTCCCGGTTGTCGAGTATTCATTAATAATTATGAAATTCAATGGAGAATAATTCATGAAACTAAGTAATAGAAATGAATAGTTTTTTATTATTAATTCATAGAATCAATTATGGATTCGACTACGAATTTAGAATAATAAAACAATCATTACCATCCTATGGGATCGTGGATTCGACCATAGAATCAGAGTAATTAAAATTATCTATCACCATTTCATGAGATCAGCTGTGGATTCGATCATGAAATCGGAATAATGAGATAATGTAGTAGTTTATTGCCATTGAATGAGATCAAGTCGTGGGTTCGATCATGGAATCAGAGCAATTGTTTATTGCCATTCCATGGGATCATGCCGTGGATTCGACCATGGAATCGGAGCAATTCTTATTGTCATTCCCTGGGATTAGGCTGTGGATTCGACCATGGAATAAGAGCAATTGTAGATCATTCTGAGAATTCAGTGGTGAATGTCACGGCAGAATTAATCTATTCTAGAAAAGATATTAGCCAGTTAAAGCGTCACATCCATTCTGAATGGTGCATAGTCAGGGAGTCACAGTGTTTTTTACGACCTTAAGGCGTTAGTGTTCTCAATCTACGGAGAACCGCCTGAATCTATGCACGGTCTCTCCACATAATCATGGAACGTTGAGTGTCACCGACATCCTGAAGGCGTCCGTCGCCCAACTATTCTTCTATGTGGAGGCAGGTCTCTGTCCTGTAGTCATGGAACAGTGAGTATCACCGAGCATCCCAAGGCGTTAAGCTCTCAATCTACGGAGAACCGCCGAAATAAGTTATTCTGCATAGAGGTCACGACGAAATGCCAGGGATCGAACGCTCAGCTAGTGGAGGCTTATCGAAAACATATTCATCATGGCTTCGTAAAATATGAATCGTTGCATGCCTGAAAGCCATGTCAAAAACATGCCTCATGATTTTACGGTTTTGCCCTTTGTTGAAAATCCACCATCAACACTTCTATTTGGAGTGTTTGGAGAGAGCGGTGACCAGGGTTTGCTTTCATTTCTTTTTCATCTTCTTCATTTTATTATTGATTAGATTAACTCAAAAGCTATGAGTAGCTAAACAAATAATATTGGTTATGGGATAAAATGGATTTCTTAAATATGATATTTGCATCTATGAATTAGTTTTGTCTCAATAATTTATTGTTTATGATTCACAATTAATAGTGTTATATAGTTTGAATGTTTGTTTAGTCGAGTCCGGAATCAATTGAGTTTTCCTTCATCCTTATTGCTAGATTAGGTTTTTCAATACGTAGAAGTTGAGTAATTTCTGATCATAAGTAGCATAATTGTAGTGATATATCCTACTAGTCACAAGTGAATCATAACCCTGGTTAAATCGAATTAGTGCTTTTACACGTTTGGTTGCCTTGATTAGTCTTATTCCATAGAACTTAGTGCTTTTAGGGAGTTAAACTTAATTTTGCTTTAACACTTTAGGTTGCTTTCTAGGAAGAATCCATATATACATATTTTAATGTGGTTGTGATGAAATCAGGGAATTAATGGGATATACTTGCGATCAAGGTATCCTAGGACTTTTAGTAAATGAGAGATTAAACTATCAGTTCTAGTCATTGGTGGAAATACATGTTTGTGAATGATACTATCTCGTGACCAATATCTTATCCTTATTGATTACTTATATTATTACTTTGCTTTCAATTTAGTTTTATTGCATTGAAAAATTCAAAATTCCCCCTGGTTACTAAGAAACTGAAATTGTTTAACAACAAAAGCCTCTCTGTGGGAACGAAAACTTTCTTACCACATACTTCATTTATATTTAGTAGAGTGAGAGAGTGAGTGAAATTATTTTTGATGCATACAACAACGATTAAATTTTGGCACCGCTGCCGGGGAGGCATCGGCTTGTTAAATAATTTAGTTTCTTTTTTTACTTTTCTGCTTGCATATTTGCTTTTCGTTTCTTGTCTTGTTTCTCACTTGTTTGTGAGAATTTTTTTCAGGCACCTAATCCCTGGCTTCTAAAGATTGGAATTATCCAAGGTGCGGGATAGCTACTAAGAGGCACAATAATCCAACCAAGGCAAGACACAACGGAAGAACAAGACATGGTCGAAAATTTGCAAGGAGAAGCAATATACTTTTTCCTACTGAAGAAACTACGGCAGAACCCCAAACTCTCTCGGGAGACGGTGCTGGAAAATACAACTGGGGACTGCTGACCACAGTTTATCTGAAGGGCGCCGAGCTCGACAACACATTGATTGACGCGGTCTCTGACTTTAACATCGTTACCATAAAAACTCTGAGAGCTGCGGGAATTTCGAAGCAGGAGGCTACACGTTCCCCAATCATGGTCGAAAATTTGCAAGGAGAAGCAATAGACGCATATGGCTACATCAACCTTGAAATTAAGGTAGGATACACCCTAACACATGGAAAATTCCACATTGTCAAAGAACTCTCAAATTAAGACATGATTCTGGGGCACCCATGGGTACATGGCAATAAAGTGAAATTAGGAGTATCCCCTCTGCCGGTGTCGATACCCGAAAGAATTTCCAACAAACCGTCCAACTTTGAAGATTACATGTTGCCGTATCAACAACTTACCGATGTAACTCAATTATCTGGAGAAAGCCCGTTGGTGTTCATCCGCAGATTCCAAACGCAAGTAAGTCTGGTTAAACAACCCTTTCTGCACCCAGTTACTTCTCTTCTCGGCCAAGCATGGGACTCAGTCCAATCACTTGGAATCCCACATCAACCACAAGAATCCTCAAAGAATTGTGATCAAGTAACATTGGAATTCGACCAGAACATGGAGTATTTCCATGCTACAACTACCAATAGGAAAAAAATCAATGATATAAACTCTCTTAGAGAACCATCGGGCGTATGGATTTCAGATAAAGACCAAATCAATACCCTCTTGATCAACCATTTCACTCAAATAGGCTCCTCACATAACAACAACTTGGTAGAAAATTTATCAATCTTTATTGAACCTTGTGTTTCTGAAGAGGAAAATTCTTCCCTAATAATTATCCCATCAAAAGAAGAAATTTGGAAAACAATTTCCAACATGAACTAGTGGGGAGCGCTAGGTCCGGACAGATTCAACCGGGCTTCTTCAAAGCTAATTGGGATATAATGGGTCCGGATATAATTCAGGCAGTTCAAGAATTTTTTAAAACTGGAAACCTAAATCCGGAATTGAACTATTACTTAACTCTGATACCTAAAATATCCACTCCACAAACCCCGTCATATTTCAGACCCATCAGCCTGAGTAATACAATATACAAGATCATATCTAAGATTCTAGCAAATTGGCTAAAGCCAATCCTAAAAAAGATAATTTCCCCAAATCAACCAGGCTTTCTGCCAGGGAGACAAATCACGGACAACATTATCATCGCTCACGAGCTTATTCATTCAATGAAAAAATCAAAATCCACAAAAGGTTATTTCGCCTTAAAGTTATAAGATCTCTCTAAAGCTTTCGACAGAGTGGAGTGGAACTTCATCAAATCGGCGCTATCAGCATTAGGTTTTGGTGACACGTGGGTAAAGTTAATAATGCAATGCATTTTAACCACCTCATTTTCTATCCTCCTAAATGGTTCCCCAGGTCCGAAATTTACCACTTACAGAGGTCTAAGACATGGTGATCCACTTTCACCATACTTATTTTTAATTTGCATGGAGATTCTTTATATACTCCTAGAAAAAGCAGTTTCTGAAAAGAAAATTTCGGGCCTTAAAATAAATAAAGATGCCCCGAACATCTCTCATCTTTTCTCCGTAGATGACTGCTTTTTATTCACAAAAGCTAATTTAGGCGAGGCTAAAAATTTATTAGACATCTTATCAAGATTTGGGGAGATTACGGGACATATTGCCAACCTACAGAAATCCGGTATCTACTTCAGTCCTAGAATTCATCCGAAACATGGGAAAATCATTGCGAGAATTCTAAAAGTTCCTTTAGTGACAAAAAGTGATAGATATCTGGGAACTCCTCTCTTCTTCGATAAAAATAGAAAAGAAAATTTTGAACCTTTGTTACAAAAATATTATGCCACTCTTCAAATTCGAAATCTAAATTGCTCTCTCAAGTCAGCGTAACAGTTCTAATAAAATCCATTCTTCAAGGTTATCCAACTTACCCAATGCAAGTGCTAGCTCTTCCTAAAGAAACGCTAGATCAGATGAACAAAATCCAAAGAGATTTCTGGTGGAAAAAAGACAATCCCAAAAGCAGATGAGGATATATTAGGGCTTGGGCCATCATCTGCAAGCCTATCCCAAGGAGGTCTTGGAATCAAGAATCCGCACCAGTTTAACAAAGCTCTCACTAGTGGAAAATGGGCTATCTGAGACATAATGGAACGACACAAACTAGAAATCGCGAATTAACTATAATGGAAACTGTTGTTGACTAAAGTCAAAGTGCGGTAATATAAAGACTTTTGTTGACTGAGACAAGGACACTTACTCACTGTACCCTGACTAAAGTCAAGATGTCCTTGTGTTAGGACTTTAGTTGACCTATCCAACGACGTTTGGATAGTGCACTTTCTTTGGAAGGATATCCCGATAAAACCTTATCCATCTAAATGAGAGAGAAACCTTTACTTTTTTTGGACTCTCTTTCTCCTTCTCCCTCACTTCGCTGGTCTCTTTTTCATTTTCTTCTCGCTCACATTCACAGACGAAGCAAAGAGACTTCATCTCCTCACCACAATCACACTAACATCACCACCATTACCTTATACTTCTTCTCATTCTTCTTTCTTTCTCACCAATAGTTGAAGAATCACTGTGAGAAAGGAAACCCTAGCCGTCTCTTACAAACTAAACAAAAAATCGAAAAAAACACATCATTTTGTAGAATCTATAACCAAGTTCTTCGATCTACGAACCATGATTGATATATCTGGTCTAAGATTTGGGTTGGAATCAAGTAAATCTAGTTCATTGTTAGAATTTTTTTATTTCTGGAATCTCTATTTTCCCTCTTTTTTTTTTTCTGTCTTTGTTGTTGAAATTAAATTCTCTATTGATTTTTTCATTGCGCAAAAGATCAAATTGGATGGTATATAGACGGAAGAAGAGGTGGGTTTCACTGGTGGTAGTGATGAACAATACAGTCCATACTTATCTATGGTTGACCAGGTATTGCATCTCACCAATCCCACCATCTTCATCTATCTCATTTCTTCAATTTGATTTTGTTTAGCTTTTAAAATCCCTAATTTATCTATACTTGGTTTTGATTTAAGGCTCACAGTGTTTATTTTCTGATTTAAGTTTGTAGATCCTGTGTATTCACTGATGATTTTAATTGGGTTTGTATTTTTTGACCTATACATACAGAGAAGGCTTAATTGAAGAACTTAAAGTTTCCCAATGGTGAGAAGAACTAAAATCTTTTATCTGAGTGATGTTTGTTTTTGATACTTATTTGTGTTCCTACTGATTCTGTGACTTGTCTTGTGTAGCTCTTAAGTACGTATCTAGAAAGGGAGGAAACCAATACTACAAGAATGTTGGTTTGGTATATATCTTTGTCTTTATATGGGATTGTGAGTTGAACATCTTATTTTTTTCAGTGTATCCAGTGTTTGATATAAGGATTAAGTGAAAACTATGATAGTTTATTGGAGTATATTTTATGTAGCATCATGGATTGTATTGTGTAACTCAGTGAAGAATTTGTGTTCTCTGAGTCTCTTAATTTTTGTTTTACTGCAAGCTTGTTCTATGATCCATTTTTGCAAGGGGAATAATCCTTGTGTTGTTATATGACCATTGAAACTATGTTAGTGCTTATATAAATCATTTCAAAGCACCCTTAACATTGTGCATTTTCATGTCTTTTAATTGCTTTCTCGGCATCTCTGCTTGACTACAAATGACCACAGATCACTCATTTACCCTGACTTAATAATGTGACTTTTTAATTTGAGTTGTGACTTCTCTGAATTAATACTGTTGTTTTCTTATTAAGGTGACTCATTTTACTTTGTTGTTTGCTTTTCAGGTAAGTTCAGTTTGAAAGCAGTAGCGCAAACAAGTCGCCTAATTTATCGGTAAGTGAGCTCGAGTTCTATCTATGTATGTGTGGGTGGTTAGATTTCAACTGAGCCTGACTTTCATTTGTATTTGGTTCCAGGTGGTTAGATTAGATTAATTTTGTAACCATCTTCTGAATTTTCACCTATGAATTATGAAGTCATGTTTTTTCGTTCATATATATTTAGATATGCTTTCAATTGTTATAAGGTTATGTATGGGTGGCGTTAAATGCTTGGTTGATGTTTGAACTACTAAATTTAAGTTAGCTGTGTTGGACTTATTAGTTAATTAAGATTTGTACAGATCCTCCACTATGCTATCATTTTTGTCCACTTTGTTATACACTTTAGTTTAATTATCCTGGTGTGGTTTTGAATTTGTGCTTCGTCACGTTAAAAGCAGATTTACACTAGCCTATTTGTTTCTCCCATTATGCTCTTTAAGTATTTGAATTTTCTTTTTGTGTAGCTTATGGACTAAGCTGGTCCATTGGGTATAATAAGAAGTTCTGGACCCTCTTGACTGTATTGAAAGCTTAATCTAAAACCGAGACTTGGATTTAAAGTTGACATATGTGTCAAAGTTTACACTGTAATAAGTTTGGGATTTTGTTTTCGTTAAGTTCTGAAGATTGTCAGTATTTGGATTTGAGTTTACAAATATTTGTTTTGTTGTTGCACTTGATGTGCCTTGGAAGTGTTATGTAACTGTCACGTAGTATGTCGTACAAAGAAATTGTGTGAATTTCCTTTGTTTAGCTTTGCTGGAGCGACAATGAGTTTTAATATAGTGTTCAGATTTTCTTGTATTTTGTGTTCGCATCCTAGTGGTTTCAACTTGCATTTTGCGTAGAATGTTAAATAAAGGTGTCAAAGAGTGATGATGGACAAAAAAAGTTTGTATCTCGGTATATTTCCTTATCTCGTGTGTGCAATATATTTACTGCTCTTAGTTCTGACTTGTAAGAAGCTTTTCATTTTTGCACAACTTTCCTTATTGATTGTCTTTGTCTGTGGTAGTTTGTGTTAGTATTCTTGTTGGTTGTTGGTTCTTGTGTTCCATTTTTTCCTTAAAATGCATAACATTTATGGAGCCAAATAAAGAGCATTGAATGTGTAAATCCTCTATTAAATTTCTATTGTTCACCTCTGGTTAAATAGAGATGGCCTGACCATTATTGGTTAGTTGTAGGATATGACCCTTGAAGAAGCCGAAACAGTTGCTCTTTTGATATTGCAGCAAGTGATGGATGAGAATGTTAGGTTTATGCAAGATGTATTCGTTCTTCATTTTTTTGTTAATATTCAATAATTCTTTGTTTGTTTTTTGACTGTACTCATTTTTTTGTTAATATTCAATATTTTTTTTTTTACTGTACTCATGGGGTGCTTTCTAAATAATTAGCTTCATATTTTGATATCGGTAGTTATCCACCAAGTTTCTTTGGTTTGCATACCTTTTTTTCTGTTTTTGCTTATGTAAATCTATGTGGATGATGAGGCCAAGCTGGCGTTGCATGATCTTGTTCAGGTATATGTAGCATCCATAAGTTTGAGCCTTGTGTTGTGACATTCTACTAGTATAAAAAAATGAGCATATTGTTATCCTGAATTTCCTTACAGCACTAAATTGAGCAAGTTGGAGAAAAATCACAAGTTGAATGACCTCCTCCTTGTTTGCTGATGCATATCCTTGTTTACTGTAACCACTTCTTCCTTTACTTCTGCAGGCACTTTTGCGAGTGGTAGTGAACATGGTGAGTTTTACATTGACGATAACGGAAGAATCAGAACAAGGTAAAGGTTTACTTCTTTTTCGCTTGTTCGAGGCATGGGAGTGGTGTCTTAAAGACTAAATTGCTAAATTTTTTCTTTAATATGTAGCTTCGGGAGTTATTAGAGTTCACACGGCATAAGGACGTATAGGACCATAGGTACTTGTTTATCCCCGTATCTTGTTTACTTTTGTTGGGAACTTAAAATTGTTCACGGTTCTATTTTTGTTTAATGCCATAACTTAATTTTTTTGAGATTGAACTAGTGGTAAGTATTAGAAATGAATGAAATATTTAAAACTGAAACTATGTGAAGGATATAAGTCCTGGTGATCCATGTCTTTCTACAATATCATCCTTGATTCTTGATGATAGTGCTTGTCTGATTTGTTGTACATCCATAGAGGTCCATCCATATAGTATATTCACTTTTCAATGATTTTTTTCACACTTGTTTTATACTTAAAGGGATGCTGAAACCTTTTGTTTGTTGTAGGTGTGCCGTTCTGAAAGTGTTTGGCTCAGCTCATCATCTGGCAATCTCATTTTGCTGGTTTGCAGTTGTCTTTATAAACCTTAGAATTTAGATACAGACTTGTGCCTGGTATTCATTTTGTGCACCTTTTTTTTTTGGCAGAGAATTGTAAGCGAAATCCAAGATGAGTAGCGCTAAAAACTATCCAAGACAGCGGACCTGTATGAGTTCATTATCCAGAAGTATCTCCTTTTGCTGGTTTGCAGTTGTCTTTATGAACCTTAGAACATAAACTTGTATGAATTCAGATTTGATTACTTCTTTTCTTCTTTTTTTTCTTTTTTTGTGATTTTGAACCCATGTGTAAACTGAATTTAGTTATGAATTGTGTAACCAATACAATGATTTTTATTTAACTGGCCATTTGAATTTATCAATGCAAGTTTTATTATAGGGTAATTTGAGCTTATTTCAGATTTCACCCCAGTCAGAAACACTGCAGTCAGCTAGATCTGATTGGGAATTCAGCTGAATCAGCTTTGGAGTTCAGCTGATTTTTTTTTATATTATAAAATTAAATCTACGACGCAATCCTGGTGACTTATTTGGCGACAATAATAAAGTATCGTACATCAAGTTTATTCTGAGTCAACCAGAAAGTGTCGTTCCAGAAAAAGACACTAAATCTACGGCACTTTCAGCAGCTGTCCATCAGTGTCTTATAACTCGCTAATAAGACACTTCTCAACCATCTTAAAACGGCTTTTTTCCACTAGTGACTAGTCATAAGTGAATCATAACCCTGGTTAAATCGAATTAGTGCTTTTACACGTTTGGTTGCCTTGATTAGTCTTATTCCATAGAACTTAGTACTTTTAGGGAGTTAAACTTAATTTTGCTTTTACACTTTAGGTTGCTTTCTAGGAAGAATCCATATATACATATTTTAATATGGTTGTGATGAAATCAGGGAATTAATGGGATATACTTGCGATTAAGGTATCCTAGGACTTTTAGTAAATGAGAGATTAAATTATCAGTTCTAGTCATTGGTGGAAATACATGTTTGTGAATGATACTATCCCGTGACCAATATCTTATCCTTATTGATTACTTATATTATTACTTTGCTTTCAATTTAGTTTTATTGCATTGAAAAATTCAAAATTCCCCCTGGTTACTAAGAAACTGAAATTGTTTAACAACAAAAGCCTCTATGTGGGAACAAAAACTTTCTTACCACATACTTCATTTATATTTAGTAGAGTGAGAGAGTGAAATTATTTTTGACGCATACAACAACGATTAAATTTTGGCACCGCTGCCGGGGAGGCATCGGCTTGTTAAATAATTTAGTTTCTTGTTTTTACTTTTCTGCTTGCATATTTGCTTTTCGTTTCTTGTCTTGTTTCTCACTTGTTTGTGAGAATTTTTTTCAGGTACCTAATCCCTGGCTTCTAAAGATTGGAATTATCCAAGGTGCGGGATAGCTACTAAGAGGCACAATAATCCAACCAAGGCAAGGCACAACGGAAGAACAAGACATGGAAGTAGAACACGAAGCTCTTCATCATGAAGAAGAAGAACAAGATGTTCCATTTGTAGAAGAACTACTAGTTGAAGAAGAAGAAGAAGAAGAAGAAGAAGAAGAAGAAGAAGAAGAAGAAGAAGAAGAAGAAGAAGAAGAAGCAATGGGTGATGCAAATCGTACACTCAAGGACTTGGCTTCTCATAGGCTTGATACACAATGATGGTGTATTCAAACAAACTCAACCTTCGAGATCAAGCTGGGGTTGATTAGAGAGTTACCGAAGTTTCATGGCATGGTGAATGAGGATGTTTCGGACAAGCTTCTCATGGATTTCATGTTGATGAAATCAACATGTTTCCGAAGTTTCATGTTGATTAGAGAGTTACCAAACAAGCTTCTCATGGATTTCCACAATGTTGTCATGGCTATGTTTCCAGAGGATATTAATGCGGATGGAGCGATGTTGAAAGCTTTTCCATTCTCTTTGGTTGTACTACTTGCCTTCCGAAAGTATCCCTACATGGAAGGGATTAAAGAAACTCTTTCTAGAGAGATACTTTCCTACATCAAAAGCTACTCAAATTCGCAAAGAGATTTGTGGGATAAAGCAAAATATGGGAGAATCATTGTATGAATGTTGGGAGCGATACAAGAGATTGGTGGCAAGTTGTCCACACAACCAATTCAATGATGTTATGATAATCCAATACTTCTACGATGGTCTCCAAACAAGTGATAGATATCTTCTTGATGCAGCGGGTGGTGGTGCACTAGGGAACAAGATGGTGGCCCAAGCTACCGAGTTGATTGAAAGAATGGCTGCGAACTCGCAACAATTTTACACAAGAAGTGAACCAATGGTTAGGCGAGTACATGAAGTTAGTGATTCATCATCACACCTTGATCAAAGGATGGGTAGCATGGAGCAAATGATGCAAAAGATGGTTGCGGTTATTTTAACTTCATATGATGAAGAGTTGGAACAAGCTAGTGCGATCTTTCCAAATTAGCAAAGATGGTATGAGCCTTACTCCAACACTTACAATCTAGGATGGAGAGATCATCCTAATTTTAGTTATGCCAACAAGTAAGGTGCAGTCCAACAACCTAATTTCAACCGTTCGAGTGGATATCAACCACAACAACAACAATTCCAGTCGCAACAACAACAATTTCAGCAACCACAACCACAACAATTAATTCAAAATCAAGGTTCCAATCTCGATGCAAATCTTCAAGCAATGATGAAAGGAATTAGTACTACGTTTCAGGAAAGCCAACAAGATACCAAAAGTGCGATCAAGGAGTTGCAGTCACAAATGGGCTCCGTGGCGATTGATATAAACAAATTGAAGGCACAAAATAGTGGGAAACTCCTTTCTCAACCTATTAACCCAAAAGAGGGTGTATATACTATTACATTGAGAAGTGGTGCACAACTTGCGCAACCCGAAGTTACTGATTTGGGTAAAGAAGAAGTCTTCATGGAGCCGGTTTTGGAGGAAAAGAGGGATGAAATTCCCCAAACACCCGAGGTACCTATTCCTAACTCTAAAACTGCGGTTTCTACTTATGTTCCTCGTCTAACTTTTCCTCACACATTTGCAAATTCCAAGAAGGCGGAACTAGAAAAGGAGATTTTAGACATTCTTAAGAAGATCCATGTGAACATACCACTCATTGATGCGATCAAGCATGTTCCCAAATACGAAAAGGTATTGAAGGACTTGTGTACCAATAAGCAAAATCTCACGAGTAATGAAGTGCTAAGTGTGGGGGAGAATGCTTCGGCAATCTTACAATTCAAACTCCCACTGAAATGCAAGGATCTCGGTAGCTTTGACATTCCCGTCAAAATTGGTAACACTACATTTGATAAAGCTGTGTTGGATTTAGGTGCATCCGTTAATGTTATGCTTGCATCTATGTATAATTCACTTGATATTAGTCCTCTTATAAAGTCTGGAATTGTGTTACAATTAGCCGATCGCTCTAATATCTACCCAATGGGTATTGTTGAGGATGTTCTTATGTAGGTTAATCAACTAGTATTTCCAGATGACTTTTGCGTGTTAGAGATGAATAAAGGGTCACCAGACTCATTTGTTCCATTGCTACTTGGGCGTCTCTTCATGAAAATGGTGAAAACCATTATTGATGTTGACAAAGGAACGTTGACTATGGAGTTTGATGGAGAAACAATACGTTTCAACATTTTGGAGAAGATGAGATATCCTAGAGATGTCCACTCTTGTTTCTCCATTGATATGATGGATACATTGGCACAACAATTGTTTGAATTGAATGGTGATGATGCTTTGGAAACCGTTCTAACTACATCCATTGATAACGATGTATAGTGTGGTAATGAAGTCAAGGAAGCCCTTGGTGATCTTAACTCACTACAAGGATGCCCCAAAACTCATAATATCTCTTTCATTTCTTTAACATGCAGTGATGAAAAGCTTGTACCTTCTATTGTTAAATCTCCAAAATTGGAATTAAAACCTCTTCCCGATCACCTAAAGTACTTGTACTTGGTTGACAAGAAAGATTTACCTGTGATTGTTTCTAACGAGCTTAGTGAATTACATGAGAAAAAACTTCTAAGGGTGCTAAGGAAGTACAAGACGGTATAAGCCCTGCCGTTTATATGCACAAGATACATTTGGAGGACGATACAAATCCTACAAGGGAATCACAACGTCGTTTGAACCCCCCATGATGGAAGTTGTAAAGAAGGAGATACTCAAGCTTTTGGACGTGGGTGTTATCTACCCCATATCTGATAGAAAGTGGGTGAGCCGTGACAAGTTGTACCAAAGAAATTAGGTGTGACGATGGTGGAGAATGATATGAACGAACTTGTCCCAACTCTTTTGCAAACCGGTTGGAGGGTTTGTATTGATTACAGGAAATTGAATGTCACCACTAGGAAGGATCACTTTCCATTACCTTTTATTGATCAAATGCGTGAACGTTTTCTTTGGACACTCTTCCTATTGTTTCCTTGATGGCTATTCAGGTTACAATCAAATTGTGATAGCACCGGAGGATCAATAGAAAACCACTTTCACTTGTCCTTTCGGTACTTTTGCTTATAGAAGGATGCCTTATGGCTTGTGCAATACTCCAGCTACCTTTCAATGGTGTATGGTAAGTATCTTTTCCGAGTATGTTGAAAATATAATTGAAGTATTCATGTACGATTTTAGTGTCTTTGGTGATTCATTTGACCTTTGTTTGAACAACTTGTCACTAATCCTTGAACGATGTTTTAAAACGAACCTTGTGCTGAATTCGGAGAAGTGCCATTTTATGGTAACTCATGGCATAGTTTTAAGGCATATAATATATTCTAAAGGCTTGGAAGTTGAAAAATCTAAGATATGCCTTATTCGTGCTTTAACCCCTCCCACTACGGTGAGGGAGATATGCTCTTTTCTTGTTCATGAAGGTTTTTATCGAAGATTCATCAAGGACTTTTCCAAGATAGCATCACCACTTTGCAACTTATTGCAAAAAGATGTGGTTTTTAACTTTGATGAAAAGTGTGTGGCGGCATTCAATCGTTTGAAAGAACTTTTGAGTTCATCCCCTATCATTAAGCCACCGGATCGGAGCAAGCCTTTGAGATCATGTGTGGTGCAAGTGACTATGCGGTTGGTGCGGTGCTTGGGCAGCGTGTGCGGAAGATACCTCATCCCATTTATTATGCTTCTAGGACACTCAATAAGGCCTAGCAAAAATACACAACCACTGAAAAAGAGTTGTTAGCTATTTTATTTGTATTGGAAAAATTTCGCTCTTATCTAATTGGTACAAAAGTTATTGTCTTTTCTGATCATACAACACTTAGGTACTTTCTTACAAACAAAGAGGCGAAACTGAGGCTCATACGATGGATTTTACTCTTGCAAGAGTTTGATATTGAAATCAAGGACAAGAAAGGAATTGAGAACTCCGTTGTGGATCACTTGAGACGTCTTGATGTGGACAAGGAATCTGTACCATTGCGTGAAAGTTTCCCGAATGAGAAGCTATTCTCAATTGCCTTTGGAGAACCATGGTATGCCGATATTCTCAATTATTTGGTGTCTAAACAAATCCCAAAGAACTTGTCTCGTGCTGAGAGGAACAAACTTAAGAGGTTAGGGAACCAATATATATGGGATGATCCATACTTATGCAAACATTGTAGTGACCAACTAATATAAGAAGGTGCGCTCCCGAATCTGAATTTAATTATATCTTATCTTTTTTTCACTCTTATGCTTGCAGAGGACATTTTGGGAGTAAAAGAACCACTCACAAGGTACTTGAAAGCGGTTTTTATTGGCCAACCTTGTTCAAGGATGCGTACACATTTTGTACAACTTTGTGATAGGTGCCAAAGAACAGGAAATCTACGTTCCCGAAATCAAATGCCACGAACTTGTATTCAATTTATTGAAGTTTTTGATGTATGGGGTATTGATTTTAAGGGTCCTTTTGTCAACTCTCGTGGGAATTTTTATATCTTACTTGCTATTGATTATGTCTCAAAATGTGTGGAATCTAAGGCCACCCCAACTAATGATTCTAAAGTGGTTTCAGATTTTGTGCAAGCTAATATCTTTGCAAGGTTTTGAATTCCAAGAGCCATAATTAGCAATGGTGGTTCACACTTCAAAAATAGGTTATTACAAAGCTTGTTGAAAAAGTACAATGTGTCGCACAAGATTGCAAAACCTTATCATCCCCAAACAAATGGAAAAGCCGAGGTTTCTAATCGAGAGGTGATGAAATCTATTCTAGAGAAGACGGTGAATCCAAAAAGGAAGGATTGGAGCATGAGACTTCATGATGCTTTGTGGGCTTATAGAACCACATTCAAGACACCTATTAGGATGTCTCCCTTTAGGATTGTGTATGGTAAACCTTGTCACCTACCCATTGAGATTGAGCATAAGGCGTTTTTGGATATTAATCAATGCAATATGGAGATGGATGGTGCTGGAAAGCAAAGGAAGTTACAACTCCAAGAGCTAGAAGAGCTTCACAATGATGCATTTGAAATCTCACGTATTTACAAGGAGAAAACGAAGGCATTTCATGATACTATGATTTATAGAAAATAATTTTGTGTTGGACAAAAAGTTCTTTTGTTTAATTCTCACTTGCATTTATTTCTGGGTAAATTAAGGTCACGTTGGATTGGATCTTTTATTGTTACTAATGTGTTTTCTCATGGTGCAGTAGAAATTCGTAGCATAGCTACAGGGAAGGAACTTAAAGTTAATGGGCACCGATTGAAACCATATTATGAGAATTTCACTTCCGAAGTGGTGGAAGGAGTTAACTTTGTGGAAGTACTCCCTCTGGAGGAGTCATAGAAAGCAAGGAGATAGTTGGGATGACGACTTTAAACCAAACGCTAAATGGGAGGCAACCCATTGGATGAGTATTTCTTGTCTTATTTTTATTTTCTTGTTTTGCTTTTAATTTTTTCTTGTCTTGAATTTACTTTTTCTGATTTCTTGTTACATTTTATATAGGATTTCCGACCTTGACATTAACCACGTTATATGCTTGTGTAAATCTTTACTTTTCATGTTCTTTACATCTCGTTTATCTTTGAATCTTGAATGTTAATTAGTTTATAGCCTTTAGATTCAATTGGATGTAGTTATCAGAAAAGATGCAACTACATAATGGTTTCACCTTCGCGACACTGAATATCTCATTCCCATCAAAGTCTCTTTTGTGTACTCTTCTTAGTACATTATAGTGAAAATCTTCAATACTCTTCGCCGAGTGTATTATATGGAATTACAGTTTAATCGATGTGCTCCCATCTCAATTTTGATATAATAAAGCGGTGTCGCTTGTTGAATTTGATCTTGAACAGGTTGTTGCGGTGGAGGTGGTGGGAGCATCTGATTTTCTAAGAAGTGAATTAATTTTCCATTATCAAGCAAACGAATTATTATTCTTCGTACATTCCTGCAATCCTTGGTATGATGTCCATGAAAACTATGATATCCGCAGAACTCATGACTTCTGCTCCAAGGTGGTGGTTCCATTCCCAAGTTCAGGGGTGTAGGAATTTCGTCAGTCAATACAATTGCGTCCCAAACCTTATCCCCAATAGTAGTGAGTGGATGAAGCTTTACATCTTCAAAGGATTGTGCATTTGGTCTTCGTTCTCCGAATCATTGATTACTTCGCTGATTATAATTATTTTGTTGATTTCCCGAGTAATTACTTCGCTGATTATAATTCCTTTGCCTTGGTTCTTCGTACCTTTTCCCTTGGTTTTCTTCCCCATACCTTTGGTAATCGCCATTGATCCATTCCGGGTCTCCAGTTGATAATGCTACGAGTTTATCTTGATTCATATTTGACGACTCTCCTTCTTCGTGGTAACAACCGAGAAGTTCCTTCTTACGGAGGGACCACAATCCCGACTGCTTCCCTCTTTTTTTCGTCCAAGACTATGTATTCTTCCTGGAACTCCCTTAATTCGTTCTATTCTATAGTATTTCTGATTCTGAATATCTGAGTATATAAAAGATCTGTTGCAATCAGGGCATTCACGAAAGCCAAGATAAAATTACTTTCTTCAACTCTCCTAGTAAGTTCGCTACAAACAATCCCCCATCTCGTCACTAAGTTTTGCAGACTCTCATTAGGTCTTCGTTTTAGATTGAACAGTGTTTCGATCCCTGGCCTCAGCATGTTATTGCTTAGGTAGGTTGTTAAAAATATCCTCTACAAATATTTGAACGAAGAAATAGATCCTTCTGGAAGCCCATCAAACCACGCCAATGCTTCTCCAGTCAAACTCAACGGAAAATATTTACACATAGCCCATCAAACCACGCCAATGCTTCTCCAAATCAAACTCAACTGAAAATATTTACACATGACCGCTTCATTCCGTCCCTATTGCATTAGCGAAAAGAGTATACTTTATTTTAGATGATGTATCGCACTTTCTGCACTGGCTAAATATGCTTCGAGAATGAGGGTAGGGTGCACTTACCGGGATCCTCGCATGCAAAGATTTCGTATGTGAATGGCGATTTCTCTTCCTCTTCTATAGCTTCGCTAACTATTCCCGTCCTCCTTTCGCGAATTGTTTATCGTAGTTCTCAAGTCTCGTAATTCGTTCAGCATCATATGGTTCACATTTCCTTTGTCAGGTTGCCTTCCACCATTTCCGCGTCTTATTTCGTTTGCTTCTCTTGCTCGTCTCTCCTTCTCCCTTCTTTCTATTTCTCTCATATCCGCTTCTCTCCTTGTTTCTTCTATTGCTCTTTGCAGATTCCTCTCCTCACTGTTTTCTCGATGTCGTTGTCTTCTTCGCTCTCTTCTCTCCTCTTATTCATTTTCATTAAGTATATCATTTCTAATGCGCAAATGTCTCATTCTCGACGAACTCATAGTCATCCTTGACTCTAAATCACTAGTTCTTGTTCGTGAATCATTGTTTGACCTTTCTTCGTTGAGCATATGATTTTAGAGTTAATTAGTGTTTGGGTCCTAGATTTTGGTATCCTTTAGTGTTTGGGTCCTAAGTTTGTCCGTTATAGTGTTTGGGTCGTTGACCATATTAGTCAACCAAGTCAAATAACGTTTTTAGTCAAACTGTTAGTTATCATCGTCGTCGTTCTTTGGGGAAAAAAAAAATCATCTATTCAATCAAAACTCAAACAACCCATTTTCAATTAATCAACTGTCGAAAGGATATCCAATTATCCACCATATAGACTCGAACCATAGATGGGTGTTGGTTGTTAAGATGGAACAGGTGGTAGGTGTCACGAATGATTTCTCTACGTGGAGTTTTCTCATCAGTTGGAGGGCGTACTCTTTGTGTAGTGACGAAGAGATTATTTGTTGTTGATGTATTGCCCCTTTTATTGCCTAATTGGGTCCGTGCAAATATAGATGACTCTACAAATTGGATGTCTGTTTGTGTAAACTTTTGAATTTAGATTCCAAAAAGAGATAAAAAAAAAAAAGAAGAAATTCCTTAGTAATTTATGTCTAACTCAAATTTGTAGTGTCGAACGATAATCACCTTCATATAAAGACCTCGCCTTATTATTGGAGTCTTCTCGCTTCAACTCTTCTTGTTGATTTAAATACCCGATCCCACTCTGCACTGTCGTCTTTAATTGCATATTCTTCAGGCAACAATATCATGTTAAATCCATGAAAAAGTTTTGAATGATCTCTGAAGATTTCCTTTTCCTTGTTGTTACGAATTCCAAATTGGTGGCGTTGTAACTTGGCGAGGACAGGTATTGTTTCATCACTTGAAGGAATTTATTGTATTTCGGTGTTTTTTTGAACAACCTTTAAGAAAGCAAAACAATCTTGTTCTCTGGGTCTCTTCATCTTCATCGGCAGAAAATAGATACACATGAAACGACAACTCTTTTTCTCCTTTCAATTTTTTAACTAACGGAAGTTAACGGCAGTAACAGTTTGACCATTTGACTAACGGGGTCAACGACCCAAACCCTATAACGGACAAACTTAAGACCCAAATACTAAAGGGTACCAAAATCTAGGACCCAAACACTAATTAACTCATGATTTTATTGCACTAAATTGGCATTTTATCTTGCAAGTCTTTGTTGTTGCTCCACCAAATCTCTCTCCCTTCCTATTTCTTGACGAATTTTGTGTCTTAACTGTTCCATAGTCATATCCTCTTCGTTGACATTCTCCTCACCTCCTTGTCTTTCTTCGCGAACTTGCTCTTCACCATGTTCAGTCTCACTATCAGTTGTATGAACTGATCCTTCTTGGTATATTTATTCATTTTGGTAATCATTCTGTTGTTGGAGTATAACACGCCTCCCTCCTGCAGCCGAAGTTACTCCTACCTCCATTCTTCTTCCTCGCCTTTCCTCCATTCGCTTGCTTCTCCTTGGTGCTATCACATGCCTCACTCTACTTGATCCTGTCATTCTCAAGCTCTTGATGATAACTTCTGGTTAAGATTACCAAGTCACTTAGTGAGATCTCAACTAACAAAGATTTGTTATGAAAACCACCACTAAATCACCTAAAGATTTTGTTATTTTATAGATCTAGACACCAAGTAAAAACTCTTGAAACGTTCTAAAACCAATCTCTGAGAAGAAGAGCTTATCACGAAATCAAGTGCTGGAAACTCAAAACTATGTTTCTCTCAATATCTCAGGTGAGAGTAAACTCCCAAACCCAACTCCATGTTTCTGGACGCCAAAATGTAACTGTAGGAAATCCCACAGTACAACCAAATTGGAATTAAAGAAATAACTAAGACACTATCTTGAGACTTCAAACACAAGTTTTTAATCTTATTAGAAATATTATTATGATGATGATATAAGTAAGAAGATTTACAAGAACCCTAATTTTCTCTCTCACAACACAACCTCCCTGAATACAAATTATCCCACCCCCTTTCTCACTTACTTAAGGTTCCTTTTCATAGGCAAATATGAAAGTGGAATACAGCTCGTACTCACTTCGCGGATAGTCAAACAATCCATGTGATTTCACCTTTTACTTCGACAATCTAGTTTTTGATAAAGTTTTTCCCTCTCTTTCGCTGATAACCTCGGTAAATTGTCGGTACATCTGTCTTGATTTCTTGTATAACAATTTATCTTCGCACGTGATCACTTTACTCTGCCTCATCACTTCATCTTCACCGAGTTGGATGCTTTTCCTGTCTTCAAGGTCTTCTTTCTTTTCTCAGATCTACTTTTACGAACATGTCCTTGAGCTCCGCACATCTAATTTTCAATAAAGTTTTCCTGACAGTTGATTTGACCCCTCATTAATGCCTTGTCCTCGAAAAAATGGTGGTAATATCTTCTGATGAGATTTACTCGTCGAATTCTCTCTTGTGGATACAAATGGCGAGTAGGTTTTTTGTATCTACAGAGTCCAAAAAAAATGGAGTCGATAAATGCTCGTTACCAACATTGAGAATCTGCAACCATTTCCACTCCCTGGATTTATAAGAAAATCAAAATCCAAACATCAAAAAACAGTAAGAATATTTGCATACGTAAATATTCCATCGGGGCCATGTAATAATTTTGGTTAATTATAGATTATTGCTAAATTATGGCGGTTACCATTTATGGGATTATTTTCCTAATATCTCTTCTTTGATGGACTCGGTGAGATTTAATGCTACAACTAAACCTCAGAACTTGGTCCTCCTTCTACCTATAAGAGGAACACAATAGCCATCCAGATGGTTTGGAGAATTTATAATTCATAACATAAGAGGTCAAGAAGGAGAAACCATGATTCCACACAGTATTATGCTACCACTAGTTGATCAACGACGAGCTTCTAATAACGTTATAAGGTATTCATAAACCATTTTATGTATAGTTATAGTGTGATTATCATGAAGTTCAACGATCCAAAATCAAGTACCTTTAAAATTAAAACTTATACGTCGTCGCCCATGAATCATCATGCATCATTAGATTTTACATACTTTTCTATTTGATCATTAGTTATTTATCAAACAGCATCCGATCAAATTAACTTATCTATTTAAAATTTATCATGTGTATGTGTCCGTTCAATAACATGTGGGTGTTAAGTCGTTTCAGCATGTTAATATTCTTAACAAATATCACGGTTTCAACAAAAAAAAAATGGAGAAGATAATTTTTATCTCCAAACAAAAGTTAAGATCATGGATAAATGACAATGAGACATGAATCTCCCACGTCCGATAAATTGAGTTGCTTCCTGATCAAATTTGTTTGTTGTCTACATTTACTTCGTAGGCCTAGAAATTTGATCACCATGTGCTGATGTTTAATTGAATATGACAATAGGTGATTCAGAAAGGGTTAGTTAGTACTAGTCCTGTTGCACTCAAAATCATGTAAAAAAATTCTGACCACATATCTCCCCTGCCATGAGAACGTGCAATGCTCGAACATTGGAGTTATTAGTTAGTACTAGTCCTCTTCTTCATCAGCCAGGCCATCCTTGACCACACGAGATAAAAGTTTCCTCTAGCCAATGAATGGTACAAACATTATTGCAGGTTCTTGGAATTTTAACCTACGTACTAATTAACCTTACCATGGTTAAAACTTAAAGCTTTGAATGCACCCAGTTATTATAAAACCTTATCATCTCTGCATTCACATCTTCACTGCTCCCATTCTCTATGTCAAAAGTTTGCTTACACTTCTACTGCTTGGCTTAAACTTTTGGGTGAGCTACAAGAAGCTGAGGAACAGAAAAAGGTGTTTCTCTTAATAGCCTGTCTATGATGTTTGCTTTGATCTATTCTTCAATGGTTTTCCTATTTAGTGTTGTTTGGTTCTCCAATTTCTACCTTAACTTGCTTTTTGATTTCTTCGTTTTAGTGTTGAAATGATTCTTTTGTTTAATTTTTTGAATCAAGGGCAAGAAATCATAGATGGGTCTTGAGTTGGGTTTTGTATGGGAATGTGGTGGTGGTGTAGAATCACCATTAATCAAGACAGCATTATGATATTTCCTCTCAACAAATTGGTAAGTCTATTTGATCATGATGCTCTACTCTCAATGTGATGGGATTTTTGATTCATAAAATTAAGACAATAAAATTTTATATTTGTTTTAATTAATTCAGCTTTTACATTATGGTTGATTATGCTTCAAAAGAAGAAAAAAGAAATGGTTGATTAGTGGATTATGACGACATGTTCTGCCAAGAAAAAATTGGATGATTTTTTATAAACATCATTGAGTAGTAGCTAGCCTCGGAATTCTGTATATCCTTTATTTTTGTTTCAATCTTTTTTTTTTCTTTTTCTTTTTTATGTCTCATTTTATTACTTTGGATTCAGAAACAATTATGCTGCATCTTATCTTACGGTAAATAATCCCCCGGAGCATGAATCATTTTCTTAAGTAAGCTTTATTTAATATGGATAAATGACAGTGAGACAGGAATCTCCCACGACCGATAAATTGAGTTGGTTCCTGATCAAGTTTCTTTGTTGTCTACATTAATTATGACCATGCATGTGCTGATTTTTGATTGAATTTGACAATTGGTGATTCAGAATGGGTTTTCGTACTTACACCATACATAGATAGTACGCTCCACGTTTTTATTTATTTCGGATAAAAAATCAATAAAATAATTATATCAGCCGATGAAAACAAAAAACAAATTCCGACATTTAATTACGTTTGATATAAACTTTTTTTCAATCAAGAAAGAGCCATAGTTAAGCCATTATGATGATATGACAATGATCTGAATTTAGAACCGGTCATACTAACATTGACTCGGGTCGTTGTTAACATTGCAGATTTTGAGTCGTGCATTAGGAGGTAAGACAGGAAGAGCTGAATCAGGTTGGGATGTTGGAGTTATAGACATCAATCTGTCAGCATCTGCAAGTCGATGGGATTCCCTCAAGATACCCCCACCCTCTCCGATAATTGAATTTCATCGTGATGGTACTCCTTTTTGACATCGACTCATGATCAAAAACTAAACATGGGATAAGTTTGAAGTGTGTAATGGTGAGTTCCCAAAAGATGAAGAACTTGAATTATATGATGGTTTTGTAATCACTGGGAGTGCTAGTGATGCTTCATGTAATAATGGGAATGATGTTTGGATCATTCAACTTGAATCTCTTGAAGAAGCTTGTTTCTTTTAAGAAACGACTTTCTTGGCATCTGTTTCGGTCATCAGGTATGGTTTTAATTAATTTCATCTTTTAAATTATGATTGATTAGTAGATATAAACGATATGTTGTGTCAAGCAAAAAGGGATGAATTAGACTAAACATTTTTGACTAGTAGCTAGCCTCGGACTACTGTATATCCTTGATTTTGGATTTCATTTCTGTTCTTTTTTTTTTATGTCTAGTTTTCTTGATTTTGGATTCAAAATATGACAATTGTTGATTCACCATGTGCTACACGTTATTATTACTTCATTAATTTGTTGAATTTTTACTCCAAGTTTTGAATTAAAAAACAGATAAATAATAGTTAATAACATTGCAGATTCTGAGTCGTGCATTAGGAGGTAAGACTGGAAAAGCTGAAGCAGGTTGGGATGTTGGAGTTATAGACATCAATCTGTCAGCAGCATCTGCAAGTCCATGGATTCCCTCAAGATACCCCACCCTCTCCGATAATTGAATTTCATCGTGATGTGGTACTCCTTTTGACATCGACTCATGATCAAAAACTAAATTGTTTGCTCTCTTTTTAATGAATTATCTCATTTTTTCTGTACTCATTTTTTACAGGTTACTGTATTGCCTCCACCAGCGAAAGTGATGGCATGGTCGACAAAAACAGGGATTGAGATGTTTATGTCTGGAGATCGCATCATGGGGCATACAAGGTCACCCGGAATACACCAAAGATATACTTCTCAACTTGTTGGATCGTGCCTTAAAACGAAAATCTCATTCAGGTAGATACCTTCGCTTCTGACTTTTTCTGCATTTGCAAAAATAAAAAAGTAAAATACCAATTTTTTTGTGGGACATGGGAGTATCACTCTGGTCTTGCTAATATGGTAATACTTGAACATTGCTTGTGTATGAAAAACATGTAATGTACAGGGATGAAGCTTATTGATTTTCCATTTGTTGGTAACGCAGGATTCCCTAGCTGAAATGGCTAAAGCAAGTTTGGAGGCAACTGAGCCAAGCAGGGAGGCATGGATGAAACTTTGTAGAAGCTTTCTCAAGGGTCCTCGTTTGTCCATCCCAACTATCTGTAAATGATTTAACTTAATCACAATATCTATATATATGCCATCATAGACTTTTCCATTAGTTTCCTAATGTAAAATCCAGACTTTCTAGTCTAGTGAACCATTGCGTCCGACATGAGATTTTTCCCTCAATGAAAAGATCAAGTGCTGATATTCCATTAATTACCGAATCACTAGTTAGTAACTCGTGCGAGTTGGTCACTGGGAATTTGAATAGCAGAATAGGACTAACTCGGTCACTCGAATTCACCCAGAATCATGATCAAAAAGACAGGAGAGGTTCAACACTCAAAAAGATTTGTCTTTTAGCTTGCATGTGGAGACGGCCCCATGTGTCACTCTTTAATTGTGCTAAATTAGATAAAACAGCATATTGGGAGACGGAGTGAATCGAGTGATGATCAGTGATGGACCAGTACGCTAGTGCATGAATTAGGAAAATGATTTGACGCATCACCAACTTGTGATGAACTGGTAAGCTCCAGTACCAGTACTACTTAAAATGCATTGCACAGGAGATGGACCACTGTCCAATGAGGTACTAGCTAGGTCCCAAACCCAACTATCATAATTACTAGGGTTCATTGATTTCTCCTCTCATTATTTATTTAAATGCAAGGATAAATTCCGCAAATTTTGAACCCAAGTATCATAACACATTTTTTTTTCAATTAGTAACATATAATGCGATACTCAGATGCTCAATGTTAGGTGCACCACATGGTTTGTCATACAAATTTTGACAAACAAGATTATTCCTATTAAATGGGGAGAATCAGACCCATACCAAACTCGTAAAATTTTGTTATATGCCATGATGACCCCGGATTTCATTTTAGGTTGTACAAAATCATGCAAAGGGTTATTAGAGGTGGACTAGACTATCCCACTACTGAGGCACTCCCAACTTTAATAAGACATGAAACCATGCATGTCTGTCGGTGAACATTGATCTGCAAAATGTGTGAATTACACGAGTGATCATCTCTTCTTGTTAATTGAGTCCAGCTCTTTGCTCATTATGAAGAGAGAAAAGAAACTGAAGCATGTTGAGTCTAACGCGCGGAAACTTCAATGCCAAGAGGGTGAGTTGAGATTTTGGCATAATTTCGGTACAATAATAATTTTATTAGTTATGTACCAAAATCCATTACACTATCTCTATACCTATACACTCAAACTCTAGACATATGGATCTCTCACAAAACACTCATGTGCACTGATCTCATTATGCAGACTACTTACTCCCGCAGACCACCCTTCATCTCACACCATTCATGAACTCACGGTGAGGAGAGCTCTCACTTACACTTACACTGTGAGGACTCAATGCCACTTACTTGAGCGACCACAAATGAGGACCATGAACTCCTATTTATACTTGCCTAGGAACTATCTAGAATAAGTCCCTAAAGCACTGACTAAACTAGTCTAGACATTTCTAGCTAGTACATGACTAATTTTATACTCTGGATATTTCTAGAGAATCATTTTAACACATGCTAATTATATAACTGTTGTGCTCTAGACAATTCTAGAGTGGTCTAGATGGACTTGGATCTTATTGGGCTTCACTAGTGAAGTCCGTGTTCACTAGTACAAAAATCAACATTGGTGACATTTTAGAACTGTCACGGTATCAATTCGATGACGGTTTTAGTGAAACCTAAAAGTGTCACCAAAGCCGGTGTCACCGTAGGGGTTATTTTATGATGACGGTTCTGAAATGTCACATAACCGTTACAATAAACCTTCAAAACTGGTCATGTGGTATATAGAATCCATCGTAAGATACAACCATTAACGTCTTTTACAAAAACCGCCACCTTAACAACGCGCATGCAAGGGTTTTCCCAAGTAACTGGCTATAGAATATTTCTAAAACTGTAATAGGATGTTGAAAAGCGTCACCATATGATACACCTGCTAACATTTTGTTCCTCTAAACGTCATTTAATAGTCATTGGTTAACGGTTTTTGTTTGCAAAGCGTCATCACATGACCATAAATTAGGTATCAATGATATTACAGCCAACCATTTTCTTTCCAAACTGAAATTAAATATGAAACCAAATAAAAACCAAAATACACTTGTATATAATTATTGAATTAAATTTACAATTTCATTTAAAAATAAAATTACATCTTATCCACACCAGTTCAAACATTTGGAAAAATTACATTCTTTGAACATAAAATAAAATTAAAACTTTAAATTTCATTATACACTAGTTCTCCGCACATCTCGATCGCATACAAGACTGATGCATCGCAAACAAACCCGAAAACCATATGATCTTGAAGTTGATTGAAGACATTCATCACTTCTGCAAGAAAATGGATAAAAGCCACCAAATTTCGATAATATCAATTTGTCATATAAAGACTATAATTTACTTCACTTTTCTTTGAACAAAAAATTGAAATATGTAAACTTGAAATTTAGCTCACACTCCTGAGAGAAAGTACTAAGCATTATATTGCTCCAATTTAAAGTTAATGCCTTGAGCAGTGGGACTTAAGCCTTTGATCCATATTTCTTATTAGTACCTGAAAAAGAAAGAGAGCAACATATTTAGCCATAATGTTGTTGCTAATTCAGTACATAACAGTCTACTAATAACAATTCAATGTTCCAAATGGTAAGCATAAAATAATCCTAGCAAGCTTTTAAATGCTCATGTATTTCACATGGGGTAGACGTGAATGTGAAGGTCACTGCTTAATATTTTATACAATAAGTTCATAAAATGTTTGGAAACTAAAAGCTTAGTAGTAACTAATAAGCTAGTCAGAAACATCAACAACACTGGGCACTAGCATGAGCCTAGGATATATCAATATATATAGGTGTGGCCTTCCATTTTCCCTTCATAGTTGAGGTTCTTTATTTGGGCACTACTCGAGCTTAATCATTTGTACATTAAGATTTATGCAAACCCTTTCTTCCACGGCCCTTCTCATTTCCACTCTCCATGGGCAGATGTATTAGCAAGTTTTAAATGATTACAAGTGTGTATATATTAAAGTTCATATATTGTACACCTTGATGATTGATCCCTTATAAATCAAAGCATAAAAATATACAAGAGAAACTAATTAAGAAAATGATTAAAGAATCCCTAGCATATCTCCTAAAATTTATGTAGGAGTGTACCATCGCAATAGTAATCTGCAGAAGCAATCTACCAAAAATAAAATCTTATGTGAATAGAGGAAGTGGACAACCTTGTTCATCCCGCATCAATTCTAAAGCCTCGAATCAAGAGGCACGCTTATTCTATTATTCATTTGACATCCAAAACCGGCTTAGGAAGAAGACTGCAATTGATTAGTTCTTGCTCGCATGGCCCTGAAACATCAATGAAGACACGAAATGACCGACAGAGTGATAATAATCAAAACTTGCATCACATCGTGGTTTATCTACTATCCTTGGTTCAATAGATCAGGTTGATGGAGATGTAATGAGAGTAATGAGGTTGCAAACACCAGAACAAATTCATTCAAAGAAAAAGAACTCAAATAAATAAAAATAAAAGAAATCAAGAAAAGCGATCAATAGCTAACCGTCATCATACAAAATCGCGAACCCTATTAAATCTTCAATAATACATGAGTGGAATCTAATGATACCAATTAGTATTTTGGCAGAGAAAGTGAGGAAGAAAGAGATGGGAAGAGAGAGAGCCATAGCGGCGGAGAATTACAAGATTGAGTTAGGGTTTTAGTTCTGTATATATAATTGTATCTTTAAGAGGCAATCTCGGGTATGACTCGACGAGATCTAAGGGTCCTGGATACTTGTACGTGCGTTTCGCACACACCCTTATATTTGGTACAAGTTTTACCAGTGTTTATTTTCATTTACTTAGGATTAATATGAACTAATATTGAGAAAATAAAATAAACTACAAAAAAAATAGGACTAGTAAAAAAAAATTAAGAAATTAAAATATATTTTGATAATAAACTTTTTCATTCCCGTGACAGTCCATTGAAAAACCGATGTGATAAGAGAATATACACGACAGTTGATAAATGTCACTGTGTAGTATTCTATTGTAATAGTTTTTGGTCTGATCCGTCATGGTTAACCATTTTAGTGATAGTTTTTGCAACCGCCAGAGTTTAAAGCATCAATTAATGACGGTTGTTTCGACACGGGCTACCTAAATTTCATCAGCAGTGTATTGTGACGCTTTTCACTAAAACCGTCATGAATTAAAACTTTAAACTGTCACTGAATCCCACATTTGGCCTAGTGGTTGATATCTCAACAAGAACCGTTTTTTGGGAATACTGAAAATATGGGGGACTACTCTTAAGTTTTTGGGGTGGATATTGGAAGTAATATTGTGTCATCCATATCTAATTTTCTTTTTAATACCTACTTTACCTTTGATGATTAACTTAGTTAGGGTGATGATTAATTAGTGTTAGTATAATGATTAATAACTGATTAGTGATTTCTGAGTTATCAATGGGATTGTTTTGTTGTAAACATTATTATTGAGAGATAAGAAGAAGAACAAGAAGAAGGAGGAGGAGGAGGAAATAGAAGAAGATGGGTGAACCCAAGAAAGTTATTTTTGAGTTTAGTAATTATGATTTGGGTGATTCATGCGATGATACCTCATCCTCAGAATCAGAACCCCCTTCACCTCCTACTGTATTTGTCACTATTTCTAATGATCCGGATATGAGTTATTTGTTAGATGATGAAACCTTTTTGCCCCAAACTCAAACTAACGAACCAAATGATGGATTTTATCACCACAACTCAAGATGAAGCTATGGGCACTAAGTATGTCTCCATATTTATTTAATGTAGCTTGAATTGTGCAAAAATTTGGCTAAAACTCGAAAAATTTCAGATCAAATTTTTAGGTCAAAGTAGTTCGATTATCTAGTCAAGTAAAAGGTAACCGAACCTTTCTGAATGTGCAGTTTGGTTACTAATTTAACATACGCAGGTAACCGAACTACATTTTAATGGAGGGTTTTGAGAGTTCGGTTATGTTTTTCCAGAAAATGTAACTGAACAACTTTTATAGAGTTTACAGTTCATAGTTCGGTTTAGTCGAGTCAAAAACTTTTGTTACCGAACTTGTTGTTAGGTAAGATCGCAAATTAATTTTATAGAGAGTAGGTAACTGAATCCATATGTTCGGTTTAGTCGATTTTACAAATTTCATTGCCGAACTTTACCATAGAAAATTTAAAGATTGAGTTCGGCAAGGCCCCAAAATTTTTCTGGAGACTAATTAACCGAACCCGGTGTTCGGCAGGGTCGATAAAATTTTACAAAGGGAGAAGAAGTCGGAGAAGAGTTTGGTGACAACAAAATGGGAAGAACCGTAATAGAGATGTATCGAGGAATGAACAAGCTCCAAAAAAAAATGTTTTGGGATGACATGAGGACAATCATATATCCACAAACTTCGGAGAATGTTCATGAACTGCAAAAAGCCAAAGGCAAAGGTAGGCCACGCTCCAAAGAAACAAAAAAGACACTTAGAGAATATACGAAGGTGTTGGCTAAGAAGAAGAGTGAGCAAAATGCAAATACTAGAGATCCTTGTGCACATGAGTGTACCAATGCAAAGTACTTGGAGGACTCTAATAAACGGGAGCATATCATGGAGAAAGGAGAAACTAGTGTTTATATTCAAGAAAAAAGGTTTGATGTGTCCATCGCTACCAAGCCAACAATCTTCCGGCGACGTGAAGCTTAAGTCTCGAATGTGCCCCATCCAACCATCTTCCCTAGACGTGAAGCTTGAGGCTCCAAGTAAAGACTATTTGAATGAGCTATTGATAGACACATTTTTCTGTCTAACTTGTCTCGATTCTATATATTGATAGTGCTCATTTTTGTACTTATTACGGTGTTTTATGTGTGTGTAGGTATTTTTGGCCAATAAATATGTTTGGAAAAATCCGCTTGAAAAGTTGTCTAAAATACCCGAAGGATTTGTTATTGGCACCCGCATTTTGGATAAGGGGCACCCCCAAGGGCACCCCAAGGTAGCTGCTAAAGGCACCCCTACTCTAGATAGGGGGCGCCTCCCTTTCTTCCCTTTTTAAATGATGTTTTTGGCGGGAAAACCAATCATCACAACTGCAGATTAGGGCTCGAGTTTTGGGATGGATTTAAGGAGATTCAATCTCAGAATTTTGTTGGGATGGACTTCCTAGAGCCTAACAGGGTTGGTACCATCGTTTGGATCGACCAGTTTGGACTTAATAACCGTGTTGGAGCGAAACACAGGAGGTGTAAGTTTATCGAGTTTTGTTGATGACTAGGGACAGTTTTGGTCAGAGTTTTTCTTGGATTTGGTTTGGGATATGCTTGTTTTGATAAAACAGGAAAGCTATATCATTTAGATTCGAAAAAATATGGACAGATGCTCGGTTTAAGTAAAACAGGGAGAAGAAGTTTTTCACGGGATTTTGGATGAATATATGGAAACTATTGGATGGAGATAAGGGAAGAAGGATTTCTGTTTGATTCAATAGTATCTTAAAGAGAGTCTGAGACGTTAGATTTGGTTTGGATGACGCGTGAGAAGGTTAGGGTAAGAAGAGAAAGTTCGTAACTTGCTGAAAAAGGGAAAAGAGAATAATTAAAGATTTCTGGAGATTTAATCGACCTGTGGGATATAAAAGGTGTCGGGATAGGTCATATAGAGGTTGTGAATTCATTGGAGCAGTTTCATAGAATACCAGAACACCACAGAGCTGAAAAGATCGAGTTGCAGGAAGTTTTCATTTTCTGCTGCTGCTGAAGAACAAGTGTTACAAATAAGAACAGCGTCCCAATTTTGCAACAGTACTACAATAATTTTTCTGTAACAGTCCGTTCATTGTAACAGCTGCTTTGTAACGCCAATACATCGTTGCAAACAGTCTGTTCATCTTTTTAATCAACTTTTGAACCATTAACCAATATTTTGAGCAAGTGATTAATATGAGAAGCTAAAACCCATTTCTGAGGCGATAGAGGAAGCTATTTTTCCAACAAAAAGTGGTATATTCTATTTTATCTATTTTATTGCAATTATTTTATGATTATTTGCCTTGATTGATGATTGATTGAATGATTTTTGTTAAGCAATTGTTAATTCTTTTGATAGAGCATACTTGGACCTAGGTTTTTGATGTTCTATGCTTCGTATTTACACTTGTTATTTTGGAAATCTACATGTTGCAATAGTTTAGAATCAAATTGAACGATAAAATTGCATAAATATAAATATTGGATTAAATCACTTTGAACTTGGAAAATAGTGGAATCTTAGCATCAGTGTTCTTTTAATATTTATATCAACTTTGTCAGTGTTTGCTATAATTATTAGCGAGTTTTCTATTTTAGTTTTGAATTTAAGTCTGGAAAATCCTTCACAAGTTCGAGAATCGAATCTCTTTTTACCACTATCTACAAATCACATCAGTTTTATGCGCCGACGTGGACTTGTTTTTAGGGTTTTAATTTACTTTTTGGATTTTTATTATTTTTGTTCTATTTTACGCTTTTGGGTATTTATCTTTTGCCTACAGGTTCTGGATCATAAAGAAAATTGAGCCAAGGAGTTTGGTGATTTCATAAAGAGTTGGAGCTAAAGAACGAAAAAGAAGAAAATTTTATTTTAGTTATTTTTATTTTTTAGGGTTTTCATTATTTTTAGAAAACAAAATTGTATTAGTGTTTATTATTTTTGTAATTTTTCTTTTCTTTTTGGACACTTTGGACTTTTGGACTTTGGGACATTATTTTTTATTTTTACCCTACGGAAGGGTACTTTAAATATAAAATGTTTGCAGAGAAGGAGGACAATTACTGATATTGTCTCGCACTTGGGTTCGTACAATCGACATAGGAGTCGGTGGCCCGAGTCGACTACAACCGATTCATCCCCCGTCTGGAACGAGAGGTAAGATTCTAAACACTCGTGAATCCCCTGTCAGCGAGTTACTGGACTAGCTCCTTTGTATGCTTATATGTTGAGGACTGAATACGGACATTTATTTTTCTAGTACAGGGCAAGGCCTAGCCATACAAGATGAGGGTTCAAATTTCATCACCGTTCTCTTCTTGCCCGCCTTAGGAACACGTAACCTACGCGAACCTAAGCCTTAAAAATTTTGACTAGAACGAGACCAATAAGGTAACGAGCTTATAGGAAAGTCGTCCAAAAGGATCGTATTGGGTATTTTGTTAGCCTAGCTAATAAGTGCATAATTCACATGATTTTAGTGTCAATTCCATGCTAATAATCGCTTATATTCTTGCAAATTATTGTATATTACGTTTGTTTTCTCTTATTTGTGTTTCATTAGGAGAATCGTCCAAAAAGGTCCAAAAAGAAGTGAATTTGCATTTAATTGTGCAATAAGAGAAGCTAGCTACAAAGGGAGAAGATCTAAATACCAAGTGGAACTCGTTGAATCTTAGGATTTCTTGATCTCACATTGAATAGGAGGAAAAGACGAAGCCAATGGCGAAAGAACGGAGTCATTCTGAGCAAGTATGAAGAAGTTATGAGCAACACTTGAATTCAAAAGACTAAAAGGGGCAAAATGGTCATTTTCTAAGGTAAGTGCTATTGGCACCCCAACTGAATATTAAGGGACATCTTCCGGTTAAGGGGCAGTCAAGTTCAAGGGAATTGCTAAAGGATGTCCGGTATTTTACTTAAGGGGCTGTCAAGATTCAAAGACTGTTAAAGGCACATGGCTTATTAATCAGGGCACCTCTTCTTCTTTCCTTATTATGAACATGAAGAACATGAGATGCTCTTAATGGTGGTCATCATGATGATCACGATGGTGATGGATTTGATCAAGAATGATTTTCAATTTGAATACATCACTAGATTCCCGGGGACGATAGAAAAGAATGGGTACGCGATATGGTACTATCGCTAATTATTTCTAACCTTTAGTTTTATACTTGTATCATCACAATAAGGAAAAGATCTCTCTCATTAATTAATGTCATCAAACTATAAGTTTTCCTGTATTGTCTCTATTGCAAAAGGGCAAGGAATCGCTCTTATGAGGAACATTCTTTCAAAGACTTAATCGAGGTACTTTTAACTTCATACGATTGATGAATTCTTTAGTCTCAAAAGTGTTTGCTCACTTGTGGTGCATTTTGCTGACAACATGTTTCACGATTCTCGGCTCAAACTCAGCAATGGGCCAATGCCTTCAAGAAGGCTCTCAGATGATATCACCGCAATATATATGCAGCTATCTTTCCTTATTTAACTAAATGCATCCATCTATTTCTAGGTGGCTTCATTTTCCTTTTACAGTAGAATTTACTGCCTTACTAGAATATAGATTTGATCTTCATCTCCCAAAGTTCATCTTCTGAGAACTTTTTTATTTTAACTTCACATTTTACTTCTTTAGGGTATGTGTCAAGTAAAACAACGCTTATTTATTCGCTTTATTTCTTTGGTACTTGTATGTTTACTCTATTATATTTCATACCGGAACCTTTTCATCTAACAAATGCATACAGATTATGTTATTTTTGCTTTAATCGTAGGGCCATTGGATGATGTTGCCTTTACACAACCATTTCCTCAAATCCACTGCAACCCATTCATTTCCTCAAACCTACTAGCATACATCCATTGCCGCCCATCCTTGCTTAACAGTCATTACCATACACCCATTGCTTCTGACACCCATACATTGCCCACTGCCACATGCCCACTGCCGCACGCTCACTGCCACATGCCCACTGCCGCACGCTCACTGCCACAACCCGTTGTGTGGTGGGACGGCGTGTGATGGGATGGTGTATGATTGGACGGCGTGTCGCCATTGCATTGTAGGGCCATTGGGTCATGTTGTTACACAGTCATTTTCTCTCATCCACTGCAAGCCATCCACTGCTTCACATATATCCATTGCCACCCATCCTTGCTTAACAGTCACTACCATACACGCATTGCTTCTCACACCCACTGTCATACGCCCACTGCTGCACGCTCACTGCCGCATGCCCACTGCCGCATACCCATAACCCGGTGTATTGTGGGACGGCGTGTGATGGGACGGCGTGTGATGGGATGGCGTGTGATGGGACGGCGTGTCTGTTGTGCCAAAGCCTGCGGAAGCGTTAGATTTGCACTACTAAGAGGTATCTCAATATCGCCAAGAATACAATCACACACACGGGAAGAACAAATATTTAACGAGATTGAACCTAGGGAAGGAATAGCAATTTTATATATCACCGTATAGGTTGGAATATACAAAGCCTAAGCAGAGAAGAAGAGAACTCTTACTAGTTATGGTATATTATCTCTAGTTCTCTCTATGGCTATTTATACACATCAATAGGACTGGACACATTCCTTAACAAGGATTACTTTCCTACAAGTATAGGGTTTCCTAACTCAGCTATAAGAGACAAACCTCTTAAGCTGCTATACTTAGGATACAAGTACTTGGTTTCCTTAACCAACTATATTTCCTAATCTAGACCTTGACCGACCTACCAACAATTCTCCACCTCGGATCATGCATTCATGCATGAGATGATCAATAGATAAAATCACCTCCATATTCCAACGTCGATTGAACTATCACTTGGATGCCTACGTATCCTCAATAGGAATCAAAACCGACCGTATTTCTCTCAAATGGCCTTGCTAGAAGACCTCCACCAGGTTCCTAAGAACCTCTACCCCAAAAAGGGCCTTTCACCAAACTCTGGAAGGATGTGGATCCATTTCGAACGATGTCTAAACTTGATCCTAGATACTACTTTAGTCAGCATATCAGCTGGATTGTCTTTGGTATCGATCTTCAAGAGTAGAATATCTTCTTCTTCAAGAATTTCTCTCACAAAGTGAAACTGTACGTCTATATGTTTGGTTCTAGCATGATGCACTTGATTCTTAGCCAAATAAATTTCACTTAGACTATCACAATGCACAGGAAGTTGGTCTTGCACAACTCCTAAGTCATCTAGCAAACCTTGTAACCATATAGCCTCCTTAAATGCCTCTATCCATCTTTATATACTCCGCCTCCGTAGTTGAAAGCGCCTGATGGACGCAATATTGATCTCCAACTAATCGGGTGCTCTGCTATGGTAAATACATACCCGTAGTTGAACGTCTCTTATCCAAATCACCAGCATAGTCAGAATCCACATACCCAAAACACAACTGATTGTTTCTTATATCCTTCACAAACTCCAAGCCAACATCAACTGTACCATAAAGATACCTCAAAATGCATATAACAGATAATGCATTACCAATGTCCCTTACCAGGATAATGCATATAACGGATGACCATACTAACTGCATGTGAAATGTCCAGGCCCTTGTACATACCATCGTATACATCAAGCTACCAACAACCTCGGCATATGGGACTTGGGCCATATACTTTCGTTCTTCTTTAGTAGTGGGAGACATACGAGCATTTAACTTAAAATGAGCATCAAGGGGAGTACTTACGGATTTAGTTCCTTTGTAGACACCAAACTTCTGTAATACTTTCTTCAAATATGCCTTCTGAGACAAACAAACCTTACCCTTCTCTCTGTCACGTTGAATCTCCATACCAAGAATCTTCTTAGCCTCTCCCATATCTTTCATCTCAAACTCAGATGACAACTTGCACTTCAAATTATCAATCTCTTTCTTGTTATTCGATGCAATCAGCACATATCATCGACATACAGAGCAAATATAAAAGACTCATCACGTAGCTTCTTGAAGTATACATAATGGTCATAGTGACTTCTTGTGTATGTTTGGCCTATCATAAATCGGGGTCAAATTGCTTGTACCATTGTCTTGGAGACTGCTTCAGCATAACCATCTCTTTAGTTTACATACACAATCTTCTTTTCCACCAACCTTGAACCCACTCGCAGTCATATAGATCTCCTCTTCTAGATCACCATGTAAGAACGCCTGTCTTAACATCTATCGAACTAGGTCTAAATCATATTATGCTACCAAGGCCAACAAAATACGGATTGATGAGTGTTTTACCATAGGAGAGAACACCTCATTGTACTCGATACCTTATCTTTGGGCATAACCTTTTGCAACTAACCTTGCCTTGTAGCGTACTTGATTTCTCGAAGATCCTTCTTTCTTAGCATATACCCACTTGCACCCTATGGCCTTCTTACCATTCGGAAGCTTCATAAGAATCCATGTGCCATTCTTGTAAAGAGACTCCATCTCGTCCTTCATTGCTCCTTCCCATTCTTTACACTCCCGCATCGCGTACAACTTATAAATAGGAAGTAGGAGTACCATCTTCAACAACCGGTAATGCATAAGCAATGTAATCATTTATCCAACCAGGCTTCTGGTTGATCTTCTGTTTCTTTGGTTGCTATGGTCTCTGTGACGGTAGCTTCGCATATCTTCTACGACTCTTGTTCCTCTTCCTCAATAGTGTCACTATTATTTGGAACTTCAGCAGTTACCTCTCTTGGAGACTCAATATCTTCAGAAGTATTCTGAACAGATACAGACTTAACTGGATTTAGTAGAGTTGCATCAATATCCACCTGCTGCACAGGCTCATTAGTATTGGTGCTTCTGTTCTCCACCTGCCGAGAACCCCAAGACTTTACCATAGGCATCTCATCAAATGTGACATCTCTACTCATGACTATCTTCTTCTCAACTGGATTCCAAATCTTCAACCCTTTCACTCCACTTTTCATACCCACAAAGATTCCTTTCACGACACGGCTATCAAGCTTGTTTTCACTAACATGATACCACGCAGGACAACCAAAGATATGAATTGAGTCATAATCATAAGCTGGTTTACCAAACCACTTCTCCATAGGAGTTTTACCTTCTAATGCAGCTGATGGCAACCTATTAATGAGGAAGCACGCATATGTAACTGCCTCAGCCCAAAACGCTTTACCTAATCCAGCATTAGATAACATACATCGTACCTTCACCAAAGAAAAAGTACGATTCATGCGTTCAGCTACCCCATTCTGTTGCGGTGTGTTCTTAACTGTGAAGTGCCTCTTTATCCCCTCACCCTGACATACTTGCAAGAACGTATCACTCTTGTACTCTCCATCATTTTCCGAACGTAGTACTTTGATCTTTCTGCCAGTTTGAGTCTCAGTTGCCTTTTTCCACCTCATAAAGATTTCTAGGACTTCATCCTTATGCCTCATGGTGTACACCCATACGCGCCTATAATAATCATCAATGAACGACACAAACCAATGTTTCCCTCCAAGAGTGATGCATTCTTGGAAGGACCCCAAACATACGAGTGAACATAGTCAAGAACTCCACTAGTATTGTGGATAGGTACCAAAGCTTGTTCTTGTTTTCTTGACTTAACACAATGTTCACAAAATGCTAACTTGCGGGTAATAGTACCTTTCAACAAGTCTTGTTGAATCAACCTATGCAACGACTTCTCACCTGGATGTGCAAGTCTCATGTGCCATAGCTTTGTTTTCTCGGTAGCTGCACTCTCGATGTGTTCAAAAATAGACACATATCCTCGTTGTTGTACTCCCAATCAAGTAGTACAAGTTATGATGACGTGTTCCCATCATGATTACGATAGATCCAGATTACCTTTAGAACACCATTTTCAAGCGACTATCTTATAGCCCTTAGCTTCTAAAGTTAGAGTGAAATCAGATTCTTCTTTATGGCAGGTACAAATCTTACCTCCTTCTGCTCTCTAACCATACCATCATGCATCTTGATACGAACACTACCAATTCCAATCACCCTGCAGGTATGATTGTTTCCCATACGTACTTCTCCATTAAGCTCTTCAAAACTTGAGAACCGGTCACGATATGGACATATATGATATGTTGCTCCACGTATCTAATACCCATGTACCATACGTAAGGAAGACAAGCTAATGGTGTCACGATTAGCGAGAAATCAGAAGCATCATCTGATTCTTCATTACCTTTTGCAATTTTCACCTCAGTTTTGTTGTTATATCATTCTCTTTCCTTACGCTTAGGACAATCCTTAGCCCAATGACCGAAGTCCTGACACCAAGCACACTCATCTTTTCGCGGTCGCGTTAGCTCTTAACGTCCTCTACCTTTCCCATAACCACCAGAGTATTCCTTCTCTGTCTATTGAACGACCTCTTGCAAGAAGCAAGTCATTGTTAGCTTCACTTGCAAGGTCTTCATGATCCATCTTCTGAACTCCCTCACTACGCAATCTTTGTAGTGACCTCTCGCGTATGTCATCTTGTCCTTGCCGTGCATTAATGCTTTTATCACGGGTTCATACTTTTCGGGGAAGAGAATTTATCGACCTACAAAGCTCGTTCCTCATCATTGATCTTCTCATCGTAGTTAACCAACTCAAGAAGAAGTTTATTATATGAATCTAGGTGCTCGGTTAAGGTTGCACCTCTCTTCATGTTATAGCGATACAAATTCCTTTTAAGATGTATCCTATTGGCCACGTTCTTCAGCAAGGTATTCCTTCTCAAGCTTTTCCCGAGAGATCTTAGCTGAAGTCTCGTCTTCGATAATTAACTCTTACTACGGTTGCTAAACACCCTCGTATCGAAGCAAGACATAATTTATTCATCTTGTTCCACTTTGCTTTTGAGACATCTCCAAGGCTGACCTTCTAGAGCTTCTTCTAGGTCAAGGTGTACAAGAGCATCCATTACGTCTGTTCTCCATAAACCAAAGTTATTGGTTCCTGTAAACTTTTCTACCTTAAGTTGTGATCTATGTGAATGAAGTATTTCTTCTTTTGTTTCTTTATCTTTATTTGTGGGATCCGAATATTCTCCTAAAGAATTTTTCGGATCTTCGTCCTCGTCAACCATTGTTCAAATATAGATAAAAAACAGAACCTTCGAGAATTACCTCAAGCAATCTTCAAAAAATACCTTCACTTCAACTGGAATTCGAGTACCAGTATCCAAGAGTGTCTCCTTGCTCGATACCAATTGTTGCGCCAAAGCCTGCGGAAGCGTTAGGTTTGCACTACTACGAGGTATCTCAATATCGCCAAGAACACAATCACACACACAAGAAGAACAAGTATTTAACGAGGTTGAATCCTCGGGAAGGAATAGCAATTTTATATATCACTGTATAGGTTGGAATATACAAAGCCTAAGCAGAGAAGAAGAGAGTTCTGGTGTCTTATCTCTAGTTCTCTCTATGGCTATTTATACACATAAATAGGACTGGACACATTCCTTAACAATGATTACTTTCCTACAAGTATAGGGTTTCCTAACTTAGCTCTAATAGACAAACCTTTTAAGCTGCTATACTTAGGACACAAGTACTTGGTTTCCTTAACCAACTAGATTTCCTAATCTAGACCTTGACCGACCTACCAACAATGTCGCCATTGGATTGTAGGGCCATTGGGTCATGTTGCCTTTTACAATCATTTTCTCTCATCCACTGCTAGCCATCCATTGCTTCACAACCATTAGCATGTACCGTTGCCATCCATCCTTACCTATGAGATATTGCCAATTTTCCATACACCCATGGCCATACACTTCGCACGCCCTCTCGACGGATGGATCTCACGAAATGTAAGGCAGGTTATGTGATTTCTCGATTGTAGTACTTTAATATTGGGTTCTTGATAGTATTCTAATGTTGTTTTGGTGATTTAGTAGAACAGGTTACCGATCTACATATTCTGATTCTGGTTGTTACTTGTATATGAGCTGCTCTTATGTGTATGATGGTCCTAAATATCCATTCGGAAATGTGTCTTTGTTGCAAAGGGTATGGAATTTGGCCACTCGATATCCATTATTTTGGCTTTTTGAACTGTACTTGTAATATCGTATCCTTGGGTAGGCATTCTTCGGATAGCAGTTACTGTTTCCATTGTCCATTCTTTTTATTGTTTGTACATTGTGTGCCTCTTCATGCAGTCTCCTAATTCTGAAGGAACACACCTAACCATCTCGAAGGAATTGGATATTTGGGATTTTAAGACATCACTTTGGTCCCCATTCAAGTAAGTAGTTAATTTTCTTAGCAGTACAGTATCTCCTGTAGACTAATAATAGTCATATGTCTCGACCCACATGGTTTTTTTTGCCTGATTCGGCTTTCCATTGCAGGCTAAACCTTTGATGTCCGCTGCTGATGTTAATTTGCTCAATTATTACCACTCACAATTGCAGAAGGTCTGTATGCTTTAGATTGCAAATACTTTATGGTGTTTATTGTCTTCTTGAATAGATCATGGAAAATTTTTAAAATAGGACCTTTATTTCACAAGTGGGTTAGCCTGTCTTTTCAATTTGCAAATATCGGGTTTGCTTTACTTATTGCAGTCTACTAGGGTGGGAAGTAGTGTTAAAAATATAAACTTGATTATGCCTAATTAATAATAATTAAAGAAATGTTTAGAATTATCTAGACCTAGCTAGTCGGGTGTGGACTAGTCTAGAATACTCTGGCTTCTTCACAGTTAAAAAAATAGGGCCCAAGTTGTCTAGAATATTCACGTTTGTACAAAGCCCAAAGTCTGAGCTATCTGGAAGTATCTCGGACATGTTGTAGTATGTTGAGAAATATATTTCTCAAGGAAAATCTAGAGAATTCTTAGGTCCGTTCAATCACCCTATAAATAGGGAGGTAGTTCCACCAAATGAAGTTGTAATTGAGTGCATACCCAAAGTAAGGTATAGATTGAGTGAGTGTGTAGTTGAGTAACAACTACTTGAGTAAGAGATTAAAGTGAGTCTTGTAAGGTCTCATACGACCACGGTTTTGAGTGCAATAGAAATTTTCATTTCCATAAACCAAGTTGAGTGATTGTGAGCCTGTTTAGTCATTCCAATACCCATTTCCAAATCATCATAAATACCCATTAGCCATTAACCCCAAAATCATTTCCAACAAAGTGGTATCAGAGCCATAGATCATAATGGCTACCGAAATGTTTCCCTTTCAAATCCCTAAACTCACCAAAGATAACTATGAAAATTGGAGCATCCAAATGAAGGCGTTATTAGGCTCGCGGGGATGCATGGGAGATAGTAGAAAAGAGGTTATGTCGAACCGAGAGAATGAAGCGGCGCTACCGCAAAATGAAAAAGATATGCTACGTATATCAAGAAAGAGAGATAAAAGAGCTCTTTTCCTTATTTATCAAGGCATGGACGAAGTCGTCGTTCGAGAAGATATCAAGAGCCGCTAATGCAAAGCAAGCGTGGGAGATTTTGCAAAAATTCCTTCAAGGGAGTTGATAAAGTAAAGAAGGTGCGATTGCAAACTCTAAGAGGTGAGTTCGAATCTCTCTCCATGAAAGAGTCTCAATTAATCTCGGATTATTTTTCAAGAGTTTTAGTTGTCGTCAATCAACTAAGAAGAAATGGTGAGGTCATGAGTGATAGTCGTGTGATCGAAAAATATTGCGGTCACTCGTTCCAAAAATTCGACTATATCGTCGTCGCAATTGAGGAGTCCAAAGACGTCGAAACCATGATGGATGAGCTCATGGGATCGTTACAAGCCCATGAAGAAAGGATGAGGAAGAGAAGCAAAGAGGGAGACGGTGAGAACAAGTTCTACAAGCGAAGCTCACTTTAAAAGACAAAGGAGAGAGCTATAGTAATAATGCTAGAGGAAGAGGACGCGGCTACTACGGCGGAAGAGGAAGAGGCAAGCAGAATAACGATGATCAGAGGAGCCAGAGGTCAAGCTTCACAAGAGGTCGTGGCAGAGGAAACATATCATGGCACAACAATAATAGGCCAAGGTATGACAAATCTCAAGTTGAGTGCTATAATTGTCATAAGCGTGGTCATTATGCTTCGGAATGTCGATCTTCTTCAAATAATGTCGAGGAGAGAGCAAACTACGCTAGTAAAGAAAATCAAGAAGACCAGACCTTGTTGGTGGCATGCAAAAGGAGGTGACTATGATGAAATCATGCGTGGGTGCTTGATACGGGAGCAAGCAACCATATGTGCGGCACGAAAGAGAAGTTCGCGGAGCTTGATGAATCAGTTTCCGGCAACGTGACGTTTGGAAATGGAGCGAAAACTCCGGTGAGTGGTCTTGGCAAAATTTTAATTAAGTTGAAAAATGGAAATCATGAGTTTATTTCCGATGTTTATTACGTCCCTAACGTAAAAATGAATATATTAAGTTTGGGACAACTCTTAGAAAAGGGCTATAGGATGAATATGAAAAACCTTAGTCTTTTCATAAGAGATAAGAGAGGAAAACTAATTGCTAAAGTGCCAATGACGGGAAATAGGATGTTCTATCTGAACATTCAAAATGACGTCGCAAGATGTTTGACTGCTTGTGTAAAAGACCCGTCATGGCTCTGGCATCTTAGGTATGGACATCTCAATTTTGGGGGGTTAAAGTTATTGTCCAAACAAAAGATGGTTAGAGGTTTGCCAAGAATAGACCACCGGATCGAGTTGTGTGAAGGATGTTTACTTGGGAAACATTTCGAAAAAAAGTTTTCCTAAGGAAACATTCTCAAGAGCCATAAGACCGCTGCAGTTGGTTCATGATGTTTGTGGACCAATAAAACCAACCTCGTATGGTGGAAATAACTATTTCCTCATATTTGTCGACGATTTTAGTAGAAAAACATGGGTTTATTTCTTGAAACAAAATCGGAGGTTTTCTCCAATTTCAAGAAATTTAAATCCCTTGTGGAGAAAGAAAGTGGCTTTAAAATTGTGGCTATGAGATCAGACAGGAGGAGAATTTACTTCGAGGGAGTTCGAGTCTTATTTGTGAAGACAATGGAATCCGTCGGCCTCTTACGGAGTTCCATATACACCTCAACAAAATGGAGTTGCCGAAAGGAGAAATGAACAATTCTCAACATGGCCGGAGTATGTTGAAGACAAAGAGAGTGCCCAGGGAGTTTTGGGCAGAAGCAGTTGATTGTGCGGTTTACCTAATAAACCGTTGTCCGACAAAAAGCGTGTGGAACATGACTCCTTTAGAAGCATGGAGCGGAGTGAAACCGGGCGTCTCACATTTACGAGTATTCGGGAGTATCGCATATGCTCATGTGCCGAGTCAACTAAGAACGAAGTTGGATGACAGGAGCACCAAGTACATATTTATCGGTTATGACCCTCGATCCAAGGGATACAAGTTGTACGATCCAATCAATAAAAAGGTCATTACAAGCAGAGATGTGGAGTTCGATGAAGAAGGCTTCTGGGATTTCGGTGTTCAAGAAAAGGATTACAATTTGCTCCCTATTGTAGAAGAAGAAGAAGAAGAACAACAACAACCACCCGAACCGGTTGCTCCACTACTTCACCACCACCATCACCTCGCAAAGTGCATCATGATGATCCATCATCATGAGATGAAAGTTCTAGTGAAAGGCCCTTACGGACGAGGAGTTTAAATGATATCTACGGAGACAATATATCTCTTTTGTCTCTTTGCGGAAAGTGAACCAATAAATTTCGAAGAAGCCGATGAAAGCGAGAAATGGAGAAAGGCGATGGATGAAGAAATAAGGCTATTGAGAAAAATAACACTGGGAGCTTGTAACACTTCCGAAAGGACAAAGAGCAATTGGAGTGAAATGGGTGTACAAAGCCAAGAAAATGCTAAAGGGGAGGTTGAAAGATACAAGGCAAGATTGGTTGTAAAAGGTTGCATCGATTATGATGAGGTATTTGCTCCTCGTCAGCCGATCTTGAAACTATTAGACTAATTATTTCTCTAGCTGCTCAAAATAAATGGAAAGTCCATCAAATGGATCAAGTCCTCCGCTTTCTAAATGGGCATCTTGAAGAGGGGTGGTATGTCGAGCAACCACCGGGTACGGCCGAGGACATGGAGACAAAGTCCTTAAGTTGAAAAAGGCTTTATACGGCCTAAAACAAGGCACCAAGGGCTGCAAAGAGAATCGACAAGTACTTCCAAGAAAATAATTTCAGCAAGTGCCCGCATGAATATGCTCTCTATGTGAAGGTGAATGAAAAAGGAGATATGTTGCTCGTATGCCTATATGTGGATGATTTGATCTTCACGGGCAATAACCCAACAATGTTCGAAGAGTTCAAGAAAGCGATGACGAGAGAATTTGAGATGACGGATATCGGTCTTATGTCATACTATCTCGGGCTTGAAGTAAAACAACATGAAAATGGAATATTTATATCTCAAGAAGGATATGCGAAGGGAAACTCAAGAAATTTAAAATGGAGAAGTGCAATCCAAAGAATCACTCCCGTGGAATGCGGAATCAAGCTATCAAAGGTCATGGAGGCAAGAAGGTCAACCCGACTCTTTACAAGAGTCTTGTTGGAAGCTTGAGATACTTAACTTGTACAAGGTCGGATATTCTCTATGCAAATGGGACTAATTAGTCGCTACATGGAAGCACCTACGACTACCCATATGAAGGCTGCCAAGAGAATTTTGCGCTACTTAAAAGGTACGCTTAATTTCGGTTTATTTTACTCGTCGTCCGACAAGTACAACCTCGTTGGATATAGTGATAGTGATTGGGCCGGAGATTTAGATGAAAGGAAAAGTACTACTGGATTTGTATTTTTCTTGGAGATACGGGCTTCACTTGAGTTCAAAGAAGCAACCGATCGTCACACTCTCCACTTGCGAAGGCCGAGTACGTGCGGCGGCATCGTGTGTCCATCACACGCAATATGGTTAAGGAGTTTAATGAAGGAGCTTAAAATGGAGCGGGAAGAACCGACTACAATATTTGTAGACAACAAGTCGGGCTATGGCTTTAGCAAAAACCCAAGTGTTTCACGATCGCAGCAAGCACATTGACACACGGTACCATTTTATCCGCGAGTGCATATCGGAGAATAAGGTACAACTGAAATACACTAAGTCTCAAGACCAGGTTGCGGATATATTCACGAAACCACTAAAGCACGATGTCTTCGTCAAATTACGAGAAATTCTTGGAGTTACTACAAATCAAGTTTAACGGGGCTGTTAAAAATATAAACTTGATTATGCCTAATTAATAATAATTAAAGAAATGTTTAGAATTATCTAGACCTAGCTAGTCGGGTGTCGACTAGTCTAGAATACTCTGGCTTCTTCACAGTTAAAAAAATAGGGCCCAAGTTGTCTAGAATATTCACGTTTGTACAAAGCCCAAAGTCTGAGCTATCTGGAAGTATCTCGGACATGTTGTAGTATGTTGAGAAAGATATTTCTCAAGGAAAATCTAGAGAATTCTTAGGTCCGTTCAATCACCCTATAAATAGGGAGGTAGTTCCACCAAATGAAGTTGTAATTGAGTGCATACCCAAAGTAAGGTATAGATTGAGTGAGTGTGTAGTTGAGTAACAACTACTTGAGTAAGAGATTAAAGTGAGTCTTGTAAGGTCTGTACGACCACAGTTTTGAGTGCAATAGAAATTTTCATTTCCATAAACCAAGTTGAGTGATTGTGAGCCTGTTTAGTCATTCCAATACCCATTTCCAAATCATCATAAATACCCATTAGCCATTAACCCCAAAATCATTTCCAACAAGTAGTTTCTGTTTTCTCATTTCTGGACCCTAATTAGTAATCTTTTTTTTTTTTTTTTTAATCAAATTAAAACTGACCAACTGCATCAAGATTCAACATCATATTTCCTGTAACCTTATGGTTTGTGTTATGCTATGTAAGGTCCTTTTCCCCTGCATCAAGTTCCACATTTCTTTCCTTCGCAGCTCTATCATTGCTGGACTTGATTACTAATTTTTTCAAACTGAAAAGCTGGAGGTGTTTAGTTGGACACATCTTGTATCATCATATTCGTGAAAGATCTCTCTCACTGACGTTAAATTTCTGGTTGTTACTTGTAGGAATTTCCCATGGTGAGTGAGCTGCACTGACTTCCATGAAGGTCCTCAAGCTTCCATTCCAGGTGGCTTCATTTTCCTTTTACAGTGGAATTTACAACCTTATTAGAATATAGATTTGACCTTCATATCTCAAAGTTCATCTTCTGAGAACTTTTTTCTTTTCACTTCACATTTTACTTCTTTAGGGTATGTGTCAAGTAAAACAACGTTTATTTATTCGCTTTATTTCTTTGGTACTTGTATGTTTACTCTATTATATTTCATACTGGAATCTTTTCATCTAACAAATGCATACTGATTATGTTATTTTTGCTATATTCATAGGCCATTGGATCATGTTGCCTTTACACAACCATTTCCTCACATCCACTACAACCCATTCATTGCCTCAAAGCCACTAGCATACATCCATTGCCACCCATCCTTGCTTAACAGTCATTAACATACACCCATTGCTTCTCACACCCACTGCCATACGCCCACTGCCACATGCCCACTGCCATATGCCCACTGCCGCATACCCATAACCCGGTGTGTGGTGGGACGGCGTGTGATGGAACGGCATGTGATGGGATGGCGTGTGATGGGACGCGCGTCGCCATTGGATTATAGGGCCATTGGGTCATGTTGCCTTTTACAGTCATTTTCTCTCATCCACTGCAAGCCATCCATTGCTTCACAGCCATTAGCATGTACCTGTTGCCATCCATCCTTACCTAACAGATATTGCCAATTCGCCATACACTGTTGCACGCCCTCTGACGCATGGATCTCTGAAATGTAAGGCCAGTTATGTGATTTCTCGATTGTAGTACTTTAATATTGGGTTCTTGATAGTATTCTAATGTTGTTTTGGTGATTTACTAGAACAGGTTACTGATCTACATGTCACAGTTTCTGGTTGTTACTTGTATAGGAGGTGCTCTTATGTGTATGATGGTCCTCAATATCCATTCTGGAAATGTGTCTTCGTTGCAAAAGGGTATGGAATTTGGCCACTCGATATCCATTCTTTTGGCTTTTGAACTGTACTTGTAATATCATATCCCTGGGTAGGCATTCTTCGGATAGCTGTTACTGTTTCCATTGTCCATTTTTTTATTATTTGTACATTGTGGGTGCCTCTTCATGCAGTCTCCTAATTCTGAAGGAATACACCTAACCATCCCGAAGGAATTGGATATTTGGAATTCATCTCTTTGGTCCCCATTCAAGTATGTAGTTGGTTTTCTTAGTAGTACAAGATCTCCTGTAGACTTATAATAGTAATATGGCTCGACTCACATGGTTTTTTTGCCTGATTTGCTTTACCGTTGCAGGCTAAACCTTTGACGTCTGCTGCTAAGGGTTTGGCTCAATTATTAGCACTCACAATTTCAGAAGGTCTGTATGCTTTAGACCGCAAATACTTTATGGTGTTTATTATCTTCTTCAATAGACCATGGCAAAATTTTAAAATAAGACCTTCATTTCACAAGTGGGTTAATTAGCTGCTTTGTTTTCAATTTGCAAATACAGGTTTGCATTACTGACTGTAGTCTACTAGAGTTGGATGTAGTTTCTGTTTTCTCATTTCTGTACCATAATTAGTGATCTTTTTTTTTTTTTTTTAAAATCAAATTAAACCTGACCAACTGCATCAAGATTCAACATCATAAGCATTATCTCGTTCTGTGATACTGAAATTTCCCCTGTAACCTTATGGTTCGTGTTTTACTGTGTAAGGTCCTTTTCCCCTGCATCAAGTTCCACATTTCTTTCCTTCGCATCTTTATCATTGCTGGACTTGGTTAATGATTTTTTCAAACTGAAAAGCTGTAGGTGTTTAGTTGGATACATCTTGTAACATCACATTCGTGAAAGAGCTCTCTCATTGACGTTAAATTTCTGGTTGTTACTTGTAGGAATTTCCCATGGTGTATGAACTGCAGTGACTGGCATGAAAAGTCCTCAGGCTTCCATTTGGAAATATCACTGCGTCACGAAAGTTAGCAATGAACGTGGTTATTATGAAGATAATACTTATATAATCACATCCACAAAGAAGCAAAGGTTACTTTTTTTGGATACATTGACTTCCTCTTCACTACTTACTGAGCTCCATAAAACTTTAATGGAGCTCCAACATCAATGTAATTGTAATGGACTGAATAATAGTGAAACACCAACCCCGTGGATGTAAGCCTTGTGCTGAAGCACGTAAAATCTGTGTCCAACTCTCCATTACTCTCTTGATGGTTGCATATCTGCTGCTGAGTGAGAATTCAGGGGTCTCAGCAGTTAGTTGGAAACTTGGAAGGACATCTAATTGCATTGTTTGCCCAATTTCTGTTGGATTAGATTTAGTCAATTTCGTCCCTAAAGCAATAATCGAAAGATAATTACATTTTATCACCAACAGTCAGGTTTTGGTAGTGTCACAGCGAGAACTTGAAAGTCGCGACAATTACATCTCATAAAAGAATGGTGCTCTACTCAAGCATTATCCATTAAAACTATGTCGGAAAAGGAGAGTTTTTGGTGTGAGACCCCTGGATTCCATCCTTGGCTTCTTTCTTCCTGAATTGAATAGTATGGACTGCAATCCAAACCTCACAATAAATAAATGATATGATGACTGGTCATGCTGGGACTTCCCAGCTATCCATAAGAAAGTTTGCAATCTCATTAGAAAATTTTAAAACCAAGTGCCGTGTTAATAGACACCTAGAGAGGAGATCCACTAGCCAATTCAGGGAGGCAGGCAAAACTGAATTGGTACGGCAGGGAGGCAAGCAGGCCGGATTCGCAGGAACATTGTAACGAGAAAAACAGAAGCAGAATCCACTTATTCACAAACTAAAACTTTTTGGTTCCACTTATTCACAAACTAAAGAACAAAAGCAAAATCTTGACCAAAACAACTGATCTTTACTTCCTTGAGGCAGTGCAGATATAGGTCACCTTCTGCTAATCCGTAGCCCTCTTCTTGGTCATAAATGTGTTTGTATTTGGGAGATGACTACAAAAAGCATTTAAGAACAGTAATGTAAGGTCTATCGTCTATGACTAAAAAAGGCATTTAAGAACAGTAATGAATAGTCAATCAATTTCATCTACTACTTTTCCTTCAAAGTTCATTTATTCTTAACAAAAGGCGCATTGGTCATCCAACAGTTAGGTTGGAACTTTTGTTCGTGACATGACAACATTCAATATATAGAGGATATAAAACCTCACCCAGAGTGCCAATATGCTACTGCGGTATCATTTTATCACCAACAGTCAAAAACCAAGATTTATCAAACAATTATATTATAATTAATACAATATCGTGAGCTCTTTGTGTTTCTCGGATTTAACCTAACCAGGTTTAGGAGATTTTGAAAGCAACACAAGCAGATGTACATTTAAAAGCAAAAATGTGAATAAACGAAGCACATACCTCAAGAGTCGAGTCAGACAACGATATATATCTAGCATTTGAAACCCCTTTCAGAAGATTGACAACCACAATTCTCATATGCCTCACTCCAATATGGTTCTCCAATTCTGACATCAATAAATGCGTCAACCAAAGACAAGTGCCTCTCCATGTTGTAGTCTTCCGCTAGATTTGACATCTGGGATGCATATCTTGATGGTCCGGTCCTTCATTTTACAATCACCATCCCTACGTACCACAGGGCAAAAACCATCTAAAGACAATCTTGTAATGGTTGGAGAAGAAATTTCAACTTCACGTTCCAAATCTTGAAGGACATGACAACCAGAAAGAAGTTGTACAAGCAAAGCATTCTCTGGGAAGTGCTGACATAGGGTTCTCAAGCTACTGAAACAAAAGGATTCAGGAAGTTTGAGGTTATCTATCAAACTTCAAGTAAACTAGTGAATCGCAAGAGAAAAGAGATTCAGATAATTTTTAGGTGTCTCTCTGAGCAGTTCACGCACATTCCGATCTATGGCAATCTGAAATCCACTTATTCTCCTTCTCCTCGTCCAAATCAATATTTTCCTTATAAGCTTCTTTTCAGAGTGATCGATGTTACATGTGATCAGTGCACACCTCTCTGACTCTCAAGCGGGGACGGACCGGGCCTCTACTTGTCGATCATTTGATGCCGTGTGCCTGTTTCCTTACAGCATCTTTATTGGTAATCCAATAAAAAACATCTCCAACCATGATTATCTTTATTTTTGTGGGGAACTTTTTAAACCACTGGATATAAAATTATATAATTATAGCAATAGATCATGATAACTAGGTTTTCTACATCCTATAAGGAACCTCTAAAACAAGAGGATGGGCTATAGGATGTGAATCTAACCGGTAGCCGCATAAAATCACCGTTGGAGATAATTTTTTAGAAAAAGAATAATAAATCCTATATGGTCTTTAAAATAGGAAGTTCAGGATGTCCCACTGGAGATACTCTTAAGCCTAGTTTGGTATTGTTGTGAGTTTTAGCACTTTTGTTTTGTCTTTGTGTTGTGCGTGTCGGGCCGTGATGTGCTGTGAAAATAAAGCAGTATGACGTTTGGTAAACAATAATTTGAAAAGCTCTGTGAAATTAACAAACTGTAAATTTTGTTTGGTAAGTTGGTATTTCAAAGTGCCGGTGATGTTGATAATGACGAAAATAGACATGTTTTTATCAATACATCGTAATTATAATAAATTATATTTAAAATTTTAATATATTTAATAAAATATAAGTAATATTTATTTTATTATTTTATTTATTATTATAAAAATTTTAATAAATAAGAGGTTTTATTTATTATTATTTTTATCATTTAATAAAAAAAATTATGATTACTGTGCTTAAAAATATTATTAATATTATTGAAAATTTTTTTCCTAAATAATTTATTATTATTATTGTAATTAATTTTTATTATTTCAAAATAAAAATTAAAAAATAGAAGAACAAAATAGAAGTTAGAAATATAGTGATAATTGTACAATATTCTAGGATATAATTTTTTTTTCTTGAAAATAATATTTTTATTATTAAATGATCACTCTTCTGACCTCTTCTTTGCGGAATTAAAACAAACAAACAGTAAGCAATAAACACACAATATAACACAATATGATTTTTGTATTAATGATATAGGAGAAACCCAATGTTCAGGGGAAAAACTCCATTCTTCTTACTTGAGTTACATTTACTCATAAGAACACACACCTCCATTTTCTGATAGATGTCTATCATTTTATCTCCCTTTTTCTTCTCCCATTTTCTTCCTAACTGCCAGGAATAAGTTAAAGACAAAAAGAGTAATAACTGCATTGCAGTTAACTATGTAACCAATTTTTGACTGAAATTGGGTGTGATATGGGAACCCAAATCAGGCAGATCAAACCTTCCCCATATGAAGGCTTTTGGTCCCCAAAAGCTCAAGGCAGCAAATGAGGAAAATTCTTCTGAACTTGCTCCAAGGAGTACCATTTAGCTCGGTTTGGATACTGTCCCTTAGCGCACACCCAAAAGAATTCTTGTTCACCACTTCGCGTCATTCTAATCTTCTTCCCAAGCAAGTAGTCTTCAGTAGCAGCCTCACTTGGTACCAAATCGTGCATTGTTGGCAACAATGGTGATTCCTCTCATTCATCCAATAATGACGGCTCAAAAAGCTTTAGATTCTCCGCATTGGTAACTGAATATATATTCATGTAACCTGGTAAATCCAGCTTGAATGCATTAGTGCCGTACTGCTCTAAGATTTTAAAAGGACCATACCTCAATGGCTTCAACTTCTTACTAGGACCTTGCAACCGCGCTTTTCCAAGATATAACCACACTGAATCTCCAACCTGAAACGTGTGTTGCGTTTCGATGTTTATCATGTCGCCTCCTTGTACTTAGCAGGCTTTTTCCAAATTCTCATGAACCTTCTCATGAATCGTGAATACGATAAATGAACTTCTCTGCAGGAACTTCTTCAGACCTTGAATTATTACCTACTGCACTTCCAGAAAGCACAATGTCGAAAGGAGAATTTGGAACAAAACCATAACAGACCTCAAAAGGGGACTTTCCTGACGAACCGTGTACAGCTCGATTATAACAATACTGAATATAAGGCAAGTTCTCGTCCCAACTTCTTGGTCTTTGCTGATTATAAGCTCGCAACAAATGAACTATTGTGCGGTTTACGACCTCCGTCTCGCCCATCCAATGTGAAATGCAGAGATCTTTTGAGTTTTGTATCCATCATACACCACAAATTCTTCCAAAACGAACTCAAAATCTGCTGTCCCCGCTACTAATGATACCGCGAGGTAATCCAAAGTGAACAAAAACATGTTGAAAGAATAAACTTGTTTGCTCCTTCACCAGAATCATCTTCTTACAAGGAATCATCATTGCCATTTTGCTGAAACGATCAACTATGACAAATATGTAGTCATTTCCTGTTTTGGTAGTGTTCAAACCACCAAGAAAATCCATCGATATACTCTCCCAAGGTCTACTCGGAACTGGCAACGGTGTATACAACCCCATCTTCCGGTTACTCGGCTTGCTTGTACAACAAATTACACAACCCTTTACAAACCGTTCAATCTCCCGAATCATACCAGGCCAATACACATAACGCTGTAAATTTGCCAACGTCTTTTTAACCCCAAAATGTCCAGCAACTAAAGAAGTATGAGCTTCACGAATTAAACTGAGTCGACGCTCTGGTGGAATGTACAACTTGTTTTCCTTAAACATTAACCCACCTTCTAAATGATATCCCTTCTTCAAATCTTCTTCTACGTACTGATCCTTGTACATATCAAACGAAGATCGGTTCTACTTGCATCACCGGCAGTGAAGAAGTTTTAGAGGAGGTCCGGATGTAAAATCGAAGTTTATTAGTGACACCATTCTTATACTTTATCACCAGCTTGAATTGTTGCAGATAACCCATCCATTTGAAATGCCTAGTCTGTTGAAGTTTACTTTGTGACTGCAAATACTTCAATGGTTCATGATCCGTATGTACAAACGTCTCCTTACCCCACAAATAGTGTCGCCATTTCTTTATAGCTTGAATAATCGCATACAGTTCTTTATCATAGGTTGGATAATTCAGAACTGCTCCCGAAAACAACTCTGAGTGGTAACAAACAGGCTTACCTCCCTGTAACAAAACAGCCCCCATTGCATGTCCTGATGCATCCGTCTCTACTTCAAATGGCATTCGCATATCTGGCAAGGCTAGGACCGGTGCATTACAAATTTTCTCCTTCAATGTCTGGAACGCCTTCTCTTGCTCTTCACCCCAATCTATACTCTTATCCTTCGATAATAAGCGTAATAACTGCTTTGCAATGTCTGAGTAGTTCCGTATAAACTTTCGTAAATATTGTGTTGCTCCGATAAAACTCCTCAATTCTGTCTGTGTTGCAGGTCTTGGCCAATCTTGGATAGTTGCAACTTTACTTGTATCGACACCAATTTCTCCATTGCCCACGACATGACCCAAATAATTAACTGACTTTTTAGCAAACTCACATTTCTTCATATTCAGCTTGAGCTTTGCCGAATTCAGTATTTTAAACACAGCTTCTAAGTGCAACAAGTGATCTTTCCATGATGGACTGTAAACCAGAATATCATCCAAGAAAACAACAAAGAAATTTATCTAAAACAGCCGCATCACCTCATTCATCAACCGCATAAATGTGGCAGGAGCATTGGTTAACCCGAAAGGCATGACTAACCATTCAAACAACCCTTGTTTCGTTTTAAATGCTGTTTTCCATACATCTTCTTCTTTCATTCTCAATTGATGATAACCAGACTTTAAATCTAGCTTACTAAAATATTTAGCATGCTTAAGTTGATCAAATAAATCATCAATTCGAGGAAGGGGATACCTGTTCTTCACAGTGATTTTGTTTAGAGCCCGATAGTCGATGCACATTCGCCATTCTCCACCCTTCTTAGGTACCAAAACAATTGGCGAACCTGCTGGTGACGAACTAGGCTGGATCAACCCTTTATCTAGCAGTTCTTCTACTTGTTTTTTCACTTCGTCTGACTCTGCAATGGACTGTCTATATAATCCAACATTTGGAACAGGAGCTTCAGGTAAAAGCTGGATTTCATGTTCTATTTCTCTCTTCGGTGGCAGACCATTTGGTTCCTCTGTGATTTCTTTGAAGTTACTAATAAGCCGCTCCAACTCTTCTCTTTTCCCTCCACTACAGTCACCAAGTGCACCAGTCTGTTCTTTAACACTGTCTTCAACTAATGGTCTTAGTATAACTAGTACAAACTTTCTGCTGACATTCACCAAATGCTTGGTTTGTTGGGCTGTTATAAGTTGTAACTTCTTCTTCTCTTTCGAAGCTAAGATGCGAAATCCTTTTCCATCTTTCACCAATCTCCATACATTCTCTCTTCTATAAAAAAAACACCATCTCTATCATATAAGTATGGACTGCCAAAAATAACTTGACATACATCCAATGGTACGACATCACAAGTAATTTCGTCCTTAGACTTCTCGTTTATAGCGAACTTAAACTTGCACTGCGTCTTCACCTGTAGCTCTACATCTTTCTGTAACCACCCCAATGGATACGGTTGAGGATACAGAAAAGTACTCAATTTCAATTCCTTCACCAACTGTTCAGAAATTAAATTTCATTGAGAACCACTATCGAACAAAGTGATAATCAAGTCATCCCAACTGGGCATATACCCAAAACAACTCTTCTTTAGTTTCTTCAAAAAAAGACCCATCTTGCTCGCCATACACGCCAACTTCTCGTTTGGCCGCGATGAGCCCTCAATCACTTCATCTTCGATACACACATTAGCAACCTTTTTACCTTTATCCTTCCACCATGAAGGTTGTAAATCGGGTGCAACTTCCAACATTTCTCCTTGGAATGTCTATCCATTTTGCAATGATCGCAATATGTTCTTCCCTTTGTTAGCCACTACATGGTTCTTCTTTGTGTCACCTTTTCGAAACCCATTTTCTTGGTTGGAACTTTTCTTCAAAATTCGCCTTGTTTTTAAGAACGACTTTTTCATCTCTATGTACATGGCCTTTTACAAGCATCATCAATGTCGCAAGAACTCCAAAAAGTGCTAGCTCTATTCGCAAGTGAAAGAACAAACCTCGCTTCGTACTTGTCTAACACTCGGGATTTCTTAAGTTAACACCCAACGCCACGGCTTGCTTCCTAAACTCAGTGGTATATTCTTGTACCATTTGCCCTTTAGTTTGACGTAGAAATTGCCAACGCTCTTTAAGACGTTCTCTATGTCCAATAGGGTAGAACTGATTTCTTAATGCAGTAGAAAATTGTAACCAAGAGCTTACCGGAGGTTCATTGTTTGCTGCCAACCCAGAAGTGTGTGCTTCCCACCATGTTAGTGCATGACCTCCAAGCTTCAATCTAGCAAAACTAATTTTCTGCATTTCTGTGTAAGCCTTTGTGCTGAAGTAGACCTCCAAAGTCTTTAGCCAACCATCCAACTTTTCAGGATCCAATTCTCCATCATATGAGGGTATTTGGAAGTTTGCCTGTAGTTTGAAAGGTGTTTCAACATCAATTCTTGCATTAGAATGACTATTAGATCCCTCTTCATCGGTGATTTCATGTTGGTTGTCTTGATCCTTTGATGGTGGAACCATTCCTTTCATCATTTCCATCATCATCTTCATATTCTTCCTCATCTCTTGCATATCTTCTGCAAGCTTTTCAATTGATGGGGTAGGTTCTTCTTCTGAGTTTGTCATCGTTCTTCTCCTTCTGCCGATGTCGAGATCAATGGGTATTACTTCTTCTCCTTTAGACCTCAACCCCTGCATTCATACTAGGAACGAAAACACAGGCTGCTGATACCAAAAACTTGATCACTCTTCTGACCTCTTCTTTGCGGAATTAAAACAAACAAACAGTAAGCAATAAACACACAATATAACACAATATGATTTTTGTATTAATGATATAGGAGAAACCCAATGTTGTGGGAAAACTCCATTCTTCTTACTTGAGTTACATTTACTCATAAGAAACACACCTCCATTTTCTGATAGATGTCTATCATTTTATCTCCTTTTCTTTCTCCCATTTTCTTCCTAACCCGCCAGAATAAGTTAAAGACAAAGAGTAATAACTGCATTGCAGTTAACTATGTAACCAATTTTTGACTGAAATTGGGTGTGATATGGGAACCCAAATCAGGCAGATCATTAAAATACATCAGTATTGTTGATAAAAGATTTATTTTTATTTATAATATAAATTACATACTTTTGGTTGGTAACCTAGCAACAAGATGAGCTCCAACTCCTTTTGGATATAATTTGTCTTTATAATAAAATACAAGGTTAAAATAGAGAATTAATTAAATCAAATTATGTGGGTCCACAACTGTTTCCAGCTTTTAAAAGCTAGTGGTGAGTAGCTTTTAAAAGCAGGACTAAAATGGAAGTGCTTCTCTCCAAAAGCACTTTGAAAAAAATTTACCAAACATAATTTTTAGTAAAAGTTTGTTACAAGTTTGTTACAAAGTGCTTTTGATAGAAAAAAAGCAATCCCAAATGGGGCTTTATTAGGACGATCCCAGGGGCGGAGCCAGTGTATTGCAAGTGTGTGCAACCAACTGGCTCCAAAGCTTAAATTTTGAAATTTTCTGGGTGACCAAGCCCATTTCACCTTAGTTGCACCCCTTAATTTTTTTTTGCTCCCCCTTAATAAGATGTCTAGCTCCGCCCCTAGACGACCCTTTTTTCTTTTCTTCTTATAAAGTAGGAATGCTTAAATCCGGATAAATTTCTTTAATGGTCATTTCCTACTCCAAATTCTTCTTTTATAGTGTCTTTGGCAGTATGTATTGAGTCTCTATTTTTTTGGCTTTTGTGAAGGGCCTCGGGGGTATTTGTGAACGGCCATCAAAAGTGCGAATATTTATAATCAATTTCTTTCGATTTTGTTCGTTTCTCTGAATTAGGGTTAGGAAGAGAAAAATAAAGGAGATGGGAGGGTCCTTCTTTATTTTTATATCAAGCACAACAATGTATAGGAGGAATAGGATAGTTGTGGAGGTATGAATGAAAAATATGAGGGGAGATATGAATGAGATGAGAGGGTTTTTATTTATTTTTATTTGGTCAGTAGTTGTTTCAAGTCTTCATCTATACATCCCCTTTTTTTTCCTCACCAGACACATATTTTATTTACAAAAAGATCATGATAGTTCATCTGATATTACCAAAATGTCACAACACCCTATCATATTTGCTCTATTTATTGCCGAGCTTCTACCTTCCACCTTGACGTGTGAATCCGCGGAGAGTCCTTACGAATAACCATCAACCAGTCCTTTAGCGACATGACACGCCAGTGAGAAAATTTTGGGAGGAGTTTCGGTGTCAATAACAATAATAAAAAACAATCAAGAATGTTGTGTCTTGATAGAATTTACCCATTTCGGTGTTAGATAAGGCCGGTACCGTCGTAGTAGTTAGCAATATATGTATATAAACTACCTCCCTTGGCCTTAATGGAGTCACTAATGAAAATATTTTCTCGGTTTCATAAATTGGTTGTGATTTCTCTATAATTGGAATAAATTATTGCCAGTGTACCTAGTTCTTTGCATTACCTTTGGTAAATTTCTTATAAGACCAAAAGTTTAGGACTGCAAAATACAATCTGTTCCATAGAGATAACTTTGGAAACGTTTGTTGGGTGATAATTTGCCTCTTTCATTCTCCACCTTTATCTAATCAGCGCCACCTTTGGCTTCAATTTGTAGTTGTTATCCTTAATTATAGGGTTATTGTTAGAGCACTGCTCGGTCGAACTCGCAAGCGTTGATATCTCAAGCTTGTTTGTCAAGTTTAGGTGATCAAAATCTAAAGTCTTGATTTTTAGTCTACTTCTAGCTATGTCTCGGATTAGGATAGAATGTGTAGTTGAGATTTATACTTCACGACATTCATCGATTAAAGACGAAGATTTACTGAGGAGAGCTTGGAGGAACTTCATCAACAAAAGGTATATGGAGACTAAAACTTATCTATAACTCAGAAGTCTATTCTAATCTATCTCCTAATGAGACTAAGTCGTATAACTATATAGACTTTTAAATTATACACATTTGATATTTCGAGATGAGTTTTAAATCTCTTATATCTTTCTCAAAATATGTGTTAGAAAGCTTTCTCCTTTAACTACGTTCATCATTATTTTTGACGAGTTTAGTTGGAAACAATTTATTTGTTGGAAACCAAATAATGAGTCAAAAGATGATCATGTAAAAATTGCCTTGAAACATCTTATATGATTTGTGTGAGACAATCATTTGATGTAAACTCAAAATATTTCGTATTGATCATTCACTCACTTGAAAATTACTTATAAGCTAATAGTTTGTGTGAGATAGCTATTGTCGTCATCTAAGGATGTTTCAATGGTTGAAAAGGGAGTTTATAACAAATAACTATTGTCTAGATATAACACAGTATGCATACCAGTATGCAAACTGTTCTAGTATGATTCAGGTCCGGGAACCAAGTTTGCGTACTAGTATGCGAACGGTTTTAAGTGTCAAAGTCCGGGCAACAAGTTTGCATACCAGTATGCAAACGGTTTCACCCGAGTTAGGTCCGGTACGATAGTATGCATACCCCATTTACGAACAGTCTGAGGTGACCACAGTCCGAAACTTAAGTTTGCATACCCGTTTGCAAACTTAGTTTAAGTTCTAAAATCGGTTAATTATGATTTCATAATCATGAACACATACATTTATATATTAATGAATGCAATCTTTGCAAACTGTGGCTAAAATGCTCATGAATTGATTATCTTGAATCAATCCGATTTTGTTTCAATGGTGTCTTGTATACTTCTATGAGAATATAAACAATTGAACAACTCTATGAGTAACATAATTAGATTCATTTGATTATCATTTGATCTAGAAGTGTTAGATGAATATGGTTAGTTCAAAAGTGTTCATATGGCTAACTTCGGTTAACTGTTATTGAGCCAACTCAATATACACGTTTAGGTACGGTTACCCATATCTCAATGAAGGTATATCTCATTTGTGTGTAACAAGTTAAGACCATCTAATGTTGGAGATATATTGCATTGGTTTTAAGTACACTTAGCTTGGACCTTAAATCAGGATTTCATCTAGCGGTGAATATTGATTGCTTTGTTTCAAAGCTATCAAACCCTGATTTGAAGATTATATAAGGGAGAACTCTAGCAACTAGAAAACCTAATCCCCACACCTCCTTTGTGATACTAGTTGCGACTAGAGTCGATTTTCCTTTAACCTAGGTTTTTTCTAAAACACTTATAGGTTAACGACTTAAAGACTTCATTGGGATTCTGAAGCCATACCCAACTATTTTCTATGTAGTTGCGTGTTCTGATCTTACTTATTCTGTCATGTTGAGTAATATCTTATCTAAGATTTGCTCAAGATTTATCTCCAATAGGTAAGATATAAAAAGTAATCACAAAGCTCTTCGTCTCATTCTTTGTGATACGAAAATAACTTGTTCTACTACCATATAGTTAAGTTATTGTGAGGTGATTGATATTTCTAGGTTGTTCTTCTGGAATATAAGACTGGATTATCTATTGGTTCCTGTTCACCTTGATTTATTAAAAAATGTACCAAAACTTCGTAGGTATTTCGTGGAGACATGCATTTATATATCATAATAGACTTTTTGTGGAGACAGATTTGTTTATAAAGTCTTCGACTTTGGGTCTTAGCAACTCTTAGTTGTGGGTGAGATCAGCTAAGGGAATCCAGTGCATAGAGTCCTGCTGAGATTCAGAGGCGTAAGGAACGCGACTGTACCTTAATTGGTGTGAGACTTGGTTAGGGCTCAACTACATTTCAGTCCGAAGTTAACTCGTAGTAGGCTAGTTTCTATAGCGGCTTAATACAGTATGATGTTCAAATATGGACTAGGTCCTGGTTTTTTTTTTTTTTTTTTTGCATTTGCGGTTTCCTCGTTAATAAAACTTATGGTGTCTGTGTTATTCCTTTTCCGCATTATATTTGTTTATATAATTGAAATATCACAGGTTCAATTGGTAAATCCAACCTTTGGTTGTTGATTGAAATTGATTGACACTTGAACATTGGTCTTTGGTACCGTTTAAGTTATTTCTCATATCAGTCAGGCTCACAGATCTCTATTTGTTCGATTGCAGATTGTATTGAGAAATTGAGATATAACTCTTGGATATATTTTCTTGATTGAGTCTGTGTAGTTGATTCTCTTGGAGTTGGTCCATACAGATTGGCGAACGAAATATTGGAGGTGGTTGTTAGACCCCCGCCTTTTCAGTTACAACTTATCTATATATTTTTCAAAATACATTAATTGGAAACCTCTAATTTTGGTGTTGTTGATTAGTTTTTTATTTTATTTATGTTAAACACAATTTTATTAAAGAAAACGTTCAGTCTTCATGATTGTTGTTATGTGAAACCGCAGAGCTCTATGATATGTTCGCAAAAAGCCGGATGTATGTATGTTATAGAGCTTGCATTGATCATAGGTGTTCCGAATGATTATACTTGAAATTCTGGTGCATTGATCATAGGTACCTGATTCATTATGGTAGGCTGTTGGCGCAATGAGGAAGTGTGATGGGTTTATGGAAATGGATTATGAAAAGTGTTTGGGAAAATAGGTTGGTTAATTGAAAGTGAGGCTTTGATTAATTTGAAAATGAGAAATATTACAAGGGAGTTTTTAGTGTAGCACTTTGGCTCACTGTATTTTTTACAAGGGCTCTTTGGCTCTCACTCTAACTCTAGCTCTCACTCTACTGATTACTTTACTTCACTCGCCTCTTGAGTTTTTGAGTTTTTGGATGCAACCCAGCGTTGCCTATTTATAGGATAACGCAACCGACATATTACCACCACTAGATTTGTCTAGTGACTTCTTCTAGAAAGCTAATCTAACGGACCACTCTAGAATGTTTAAATTACACGTGACGTTTTACATCTAGTTTACCGACTATGAAAGAAGACTCTAGAGATAGAATTCTCTAGACAATGCCCGATAGGCCTGGATGGTACTGGGCTTTACCCAGTATAGAAGATTAGCTTCTTTGACCCATTAAACGTGTTGTAGATCATTTTGGATCAAATCACAAATTAGCCTGTATCTTTAACATAGGCGTACCTAAATTAATTGGAGCAACACCACCACCCAACGATAAGATTAGCAATTTTTTTTGTAACTGCGTTGGGATTGGCTGTAGCCCTCTGCGAAAGTAACGGAGCAGTATTACCGGCACCAGAGATTAAGGCTCAATCAGAAGGAATACCCGAAACCATTGCTGGTATTTGGTTAGCGAAGTCATTCAAGGATATATAACCAGTTTGAACATTTTGCGGGCGCCCATGCACTACGGGAAAAACAGCGATTAACTACCCCGGAAATCAGTTGTGGTACCACATAAGACGACGTTTATTGATAGGTTGCACAGGGGGGGTTGTAGAAAGTCTTCAATTGTTTGCAACTCGTAATCTAGAGTCGTAAACTTGGTTGTGGTTCAATATTATACAACACTTGCTTCGGTTGTGATACTTAATCCAAATTACTGGGCAACATCTCACACAACTCATCAAGAGGTTGTAATAATTTGTTTCACAACAAAGTTATAAGTCTTAGAAATATCTAACACAACCAATATAATGGTTGTGTATATACCATTCTCCCAACTATTATTATGGTTGTAGGACTTTCCCAACCCGGTGTTTCACAACAAGAGGGTAGTGTAGCGTAAAACCCATATCACAACTTATGGAAGCGTAATCTAAGAAGTGTTTCACAATTATTACTTGGGTTGTAAGTACTTCTTACACAACAAAAAATATGTATAGGAGAAACTCGTATCACAACCAAGTTCATAGTAGTATGACATCATATTCACAATGGTTTACTTGTGTAGCGTAAAACTCGTATGACAACCAAGATTATAGTAGTAAGACATGTTATTCACAACCCTTTACTTGTGTAGCGTAAACGTGTATGACAACCTTTGTATGTGTAGTAGAAGTTTGTTTCCACAATCAAAGTGCATTGTTTCACAACAAATACGATGTGTAGCAAAAAACAAGTATGACAACCATTATTTTCATATCACAACCCTTACTCTCGTGTAGCATAAAAATGTATCACAATGTTTTTTTATGTTGTATAATTACTGTTTCACAACCCATATCCTGTAGCATAAAAATATTTCACAACCCATATCTTTGTGTAGTGATCACCTTTTTCCAACCATGTTTAGCAGTTGTGATTCTTTTACATTTTAGAAAAAAAAAAATATATAAAATTGCTTTTCGATTCACACAAATATATATAAATATACTTCCATTCATTCAGATAAAAACCATTAAAATGTAACAGAGATCAACATATAAACAAGTTAACAGATCATCATTGTTTCTGAAACACTCATTGTCATTGTCATTGTTTTAAAGGATGAAAGCAACACAAAAATAACCATTGTCTCATGAAACACACCCCAAACAAAGTAGCAGTTATCGATGGCGGGCATTATTAGATCCTTGGACCATGTGACATAAGTTCCTACAAAGCATGTATAACACGCTTCAAGTCACCCGATGGCTTGTAGAGATGAGCATCATCAACACGAAGTAGTCACGGGTCACTTTGTACGCCGAAACCTATTGGCACTCCATCTTTGGATCTGCTTTAAAGAATAATTGCGTCAAGAACAACCTCGTTCTCATTGTACCAACCGAGCACCGCAAGCTTTACCCTTCCCTAGCGCTTCCTCCACCCCTTGGTCTCGCTAAGCGGACTGTCATTTGCAAAGGCGGGGGAGCAGTCCTACTTTGAGCTAGCAAAACCATGGGTGTTGCTAGCATTTCGGACTACGGGGAAAAATACAACAAAGCAACATCGAAACTCATAATGGGAGCAATAGAGACTAACCGGCGATTTTATAGAAACATAAACACACTTACAATTGAACGGCCTTGTTCAAGTGTGAGCCATCATGGCACAGACGCATCTCGAGGTTTTTCCTATACCAACATCAAAACCCGGTATGAGACGCGAGTTTAAATTTTCAACTAAAAGAAACAAAAGCGATTATTATAATCTCACCTCTAACAAGTGCAAGTCTCGCATTCATATCACTCATACTATCCTTGCACTCTTTGATGATCTTTTGTAATGGCTCTTGACAACCATCTTTGTCTTTGTCGCTCCATAGCCAATACCTCTCGGTCTCCCGGTTTGTCGTCACCAAGAGCTTTGGAGAGAAGATCGCATCACGAGATGATCCAACATCAGCACCATGCTCTTGTGCAGCTCTATCAATTCTTTCATTGCATTAGTGCAAAAGCAACCCAATTAGTCACATTTTTGCATCATTCGAACACATATATATTAAGCAAATAAATTAACAAAAATATAAAGAGAAATATGAGTTGAGTTCTCACTAAAGCCTCCATATTTCGAGGATTAGGTTCCTTCCCTTCCCGGTTTGAACCGTTATCCAAAGTTCGACTCTATCAATGTCTTCTTTTGTATTCAGCTCGCTTTTTCTTGCAAAACAATATGTTATCCCAACTAGTTAGCATATAATTTCAATACAATTACCCTATAATGAACATAGGAATAAAAATACACAACTTACCATTTTAGCCTCGAGTCTCGCATAACCACCTCTACCGAGAGTGTGTGGAGTGGTGTATTTCTCTCTAACTTGTTGCATCTCGCAATCTTTTTGCCCGATGAAGTAACGGAATATCATTAACTAAACAAGTGAATGTACAAGGGCTGAACACAAAAATAATTTAACTTATTGCGATATGAACACTTACTCGAATCCCCTCTAGAGCAAACATGTGCCACAAACTCTTCCCACTCATTCACGGTATCATTCTGGTTTCGGTTACGCGGCTTTATCTGCGTCTTTCTTCTTCCTCTAGCCCATCCAAGGCGAGGATTTTACCGGCTTTCCTAGACCTAGCCTCTTTAGATAACTTCCCATCTTCCCAAGATAATAGTCTTTGTAAAAATCATCGACAATAAACCTTTCTTTGCAAAATACAAGCAAAATAGTTACAAGAGTTAAAGAGATAATGGATGGTGTATAAAACTTCTAAATACATTATAAAAAGTAAAAGAGTTGAAGAGTCAAGAAATTACCATGATAATCGCCCATATGTTATCTTTGGCCTCTCTAGGGACAAGTCTCCGATCCTTGTGCTTTAATGGGATGTTACGCCTAACTAAAACACCCAACACACTAGCAAGCTGCACCGAAGGATCACCAACATGCTGATCCTTATTGTTAAAGCTCCCACTGACTTCCTTGCCATTCTTATTAGTCAGTAGCCCTAGTCTTTGTCATCCTTGTGGGGCCGCGAGGAACGTGCTTTCTTTTGGGTTTTGCTACAAAAGAGTTAAGGATGAGGATACAACTCGGGTGACTTGCTCATATTTTATCGGATAATTCAGAGTGAAAATACTTAAGGATGGAAAAGTAACTTAAGCAAAAAGAGTCATATACCCGATGAGCTTCGGTTCATTTGGTTCTTGCATCATTCACGCCAACATCATTATCATTTTCCGTGTTTTCTTTTTCCACCTCAACATCTCTCTCTTGTTCAAGTTCTTCATCTTCTTCTTCTTCCTCTTCAAAACTGGATAAAGTATCATCAAGATTCCCGAGTTGCACATTCGGACATGGCCACAATGTACAATTTCCGCTTTGCAACTCTTCGCTTGGGAACGACTTCCTCGAGTTAAGGGTCTGGTGGAGATTCTAATGGCACGGACTTCAGCGGAGGGTTGGTAGAAGGTGCGGCTTGAGATGCTCTGGTTGAGATTATTCGGTTCAACCGAACTTTTCCTTTTCTCCTGATGATCGTGTTGGAGTAGGCTTTTTCGGTGGTTCAACCGCACTTTGAGTTTTCTTTATTGGTGATTATGATGGAGTAGTCTTTTCAGCAGTCCGTGAGATCCTCCGAGTTGTTCTTAAACCTAGGGGATGATCGCCTTGGAAGCTTTTCACTTTCAAGAAGCTCACGAACTCTTATTCTTCTTCTTAGGAGTTTGTTTGCCATGAGACTTTTACTCTTATCTTTCAAAATGATGCAAAATAAACTCGAACTATGTTAATCAAAAGGAGATGGTAAATAAAGTGATTGAAACAAGTAAAAAATAAACCGAATCATAAGAGATTTATTACTACGTACCCTCATAGTGGCCGTGACAACCCTTGATTTTGGCTCGGACGCTTTTGCTTGCTTACTTGCTACCTTTTTGGGAGATACTACCAAATTCTTGCTTACTACCTTTTTGGGAGATGGGATGGAATCTTGCTCTTTGCTTCATCGTTAACTGTAACATAGAGTAAAATAAGTTAATCAAAAGGATTGAAAGAACATCATTTACACTAAATACGTAAAATTAAATGAACCATAAGATATATAAGTCTTCACCTTATTATTCTTCACCATTGCGAACAAATTGGATCTTCACCTCCTTCCAGCACTACGCATCTACAACAAAAAACTTAACCGAAAAGTTAAACTCTAAATATTGCACCATATCTCATCGGATAAAAGAAATCACCATTGTACATGACAAATCACCACATGTGAATCACTTGAGGCTTTAAGAGCTGGTGCACTCTCTTTCTTATGAGCAAATCCATTGCTTGAGAACTTAAGCAATTGCTTTGCTCATCTGAAAAAAGAGAGTGCTCTAACCTCATCAAACCTTGCAAAAATATATAAGACTTTAGCAATCCACATTTGAATCAAGGTATCAAAAACAAACTATAATGTTATAAATAACCACCAAGCAATCGACAACCATTGGTTGGGATATAGAAAGCCCCAACGCAATTCTCGGTTGAGAATGAGCCAGAGTTCGTACTCCAACCAGCCCGGCAAGTCTTGATTCACTTGATGGTTTCAAAAACAAGCATCATGTTTATAGAGTTAGAAGAAAACACAATTTGGTAATTTATTCAAAAATGAAACTACTACATGTTATGAAAATTAAATTTAATTGAAAACTTACATATTGCATATCAAGAATCGGAGTCGAGGAAAACATAACAATCGGTAAACAAGATTGAAGAACAAGCATGAATTGGTTCGACTCGTCCGAGTCACGAGAATTTAGAGATGTTTTCGGGAATAAATCAAATTTTCTCGGCGATTATACAACCTATTACAAAGGGTATTTGCTATAACCAAACAAAACGAAAGAAATCATATGAATCGGTTCAAAATATAAACCCTAACTCGGTTGAGAAAATAAAACCCTAATCAGAAATCACGAAGATAATGAAAAAAATTCAAATCGGAAATCAAACCAATAGAAAATGACAAATACATCTTTACGGTGAGATTTATACCCGAGTTTGAGTTAAGATGTAAATCGGCTGTGATTGAAGCTACGGTTTGATATCGAGAGATTGGGGTGAAGTTGTGTTTCTTGAGATCGATTAGAGTGTGAGATGAAGTTTGGGTTTGAGGTGAAGTTGGGTTTCAAAATCTAGTTAGGGTTTGATGAGAGAAAATCTTCTCGAGACGAGAGAGAAAAAACGAGAAAGAGAGAGAGAGAAAAATGAGAGAAATGAGAAGAAATTTTGGTCAAAATTCTTTTCTTTAGGGGTTATTTGGGTGGGAAACCAAATTTGGTTCAAAATCTAGATGGATGTGCCCAAATTTAGGCGGAGCTGTTTGGGTGGGAAACACACAATCCCATGGTACTTTGTAGCCGTTAGATTAAAAACTGGACAATCCCATTGGTTGAAACAAAGCATACGGATTGAGAAGAAAACACACAATTTGGTAAACCAAACAAGGCTTCCTCACCCAGTTAGATTGGCTTGTGATTTGATTTCCTTAAATTTGGTTCGTTGGATTACAAACAATTACAATAAAACCATTTGTAAGAGCGAGCGAGTCCAACAAGTATGTATTTGTAAGATTCCATGTAGATACTCGCTGATAGTAACCAAACCCTAGATTTCATCGGGTTGAGAGAAAGAATCTTGCTCGGAGAAGCAAAAGCGGGCCAATATAGATAAGATTCCTTCGTAAGAACAGCGAGTCAACAAGATGATAAGATTCCATGTAGATACTCGCCGACGTCTACCAGTAACCAAACCCTAGATTTCATCGGGTTCGAAAGAATCTTGCTCGGAGATCGAAAACCGGGCCAATATAGATAAGATTCCTTCGTAAGAACGACGAGTCCAACAAAGTATGAGCGTAACATTGCATGTAGATACTGCCGTCTAGTAACCAAACCCTAGATTTCATCGGAGTTCGAGAAAGAATCTTGCTCGGAGAAGTAAAACTCGGGCCAATATAGATAAGATTCCTTCGTAAGAACAGCCGAGTCCAACAAAGATATTTGTAAGATTCCATGTAGATACTCGACATCAGTAACCAAACCCTAGATTTCATCGGGTTCGAGAAAGAATCTTGCTCGGAGATCGAAAACCGGGCCAATATAGATAAGATTCCTTCGTAAGAACAGCCGAGTCCAACAAGTATGATTTGTAAGATTCCATGTAGATACTCACGAAATCTAGTAACCAAACCCTAGATTTCATCGGGTTCGAGAAAGAATCTTGCTCGGAGATCGCCAGGCCAATATAGATAAGATTCCTTCGTAAGAACAGCGAGTCAACAAAGTATGGTTGTAAGATTCCATGTAGATACTCGCCGATCCGTATCCAAACCCTAGATTTCATCGGAGTTCGAGAAAGAATCTTGCTCGGAGAAGTAAAGCGGGCCAATATAGATAAGATTCCTTCGTAAGAACGGCAGTCAACGGTATGGCTTGTAAGATTCCATGTAGATACTCAAGCCCTAAAGTAACCAAACCCTAGATTTCATCGAGTTAGAAAGAATCTTGCTCGGAGATCGAAACTGGGCCAATATAAATAAGATTCCTTCGTAAGAACGCCTTGAGTCCAATAAAGTATGATTTGTAGATTCCATGTAGATACTGCCGCAACAAGTAACCAAACCCTAGATTTCATCGGGTTAGTTGAAAGAATCTTGCTCGGAGATCGCGGGGCCAATATAGATAAGATTCCTTCGTAGAACGACGAGTCCAGCAGTAGTGATTTGTAAGATTCCATGTAGATACTCGCCGATCTAGTAACCAAACCTTAGATTTCATCGGGTTCGAGAAAGAATCTTGCTCGGAGAAGTAAAAGCGGGCCAATATAGATAAGATTCCTTCGTAAGAACGGCGAGTCCAACAAGTATGTTGTAAGATTCCATGTAGATACTCGCCGATCTAGTAACCAAACCCTAGATTTCATCGGGTTCGAGAAAGAATCTTGCTCGGAGATCGAAAAGCAGGCCAATATAGATAAGATTCCTTCGTAAGAAGCAGCCCGAGTCAACAAAGATGACTTGTAAGATTCCATGTAGATACTCGCGAAATCTAGTAACCAAACCCTAGATTTCATCGGGTTCGAGAAAGAATCTTGCTCGGAGATCGCCGGGGAGCCAATATAGATAAGATTCCTTCGTAAGAACGACGAGTCCAACAAAGTATGGTATTTGTAAGATTCCATGTAGATACTCGCCGATACCATAACCAAACCCTAGATTTCATCGAGGTTCGAAAGAATCTTGCTCGGAGATCGAAAAGCGGGCCAATATAGATAAGATTCCTTCGTAAGAGCAGCGAGTCCAACGGTATGTTGTAAGATTCCATGTAGATACTCGCCGATACCGTAACCAAACCCTAGATTTCATCGGGTTCGAGAAAGAATCTTGCTCGGAGAAGTAAAAGCGGGCCAATATAGATAAGATTCCTTCGTAAGAACAGCGAGTCCAACAGTATGTTGTAAGATTCCATGTAGATACTCGCCGATACAGTAACCAAACCCTAGATTTCATCGAGGTTCGAAAGAATCTTGCTCGGAGATCAGCCAGGCCAATATAGATAAGATTCCTTCGTAAGAGCAGCCGAGTCCAACGGTATGTTTGTAAGATTCCATGTAGATACTCGCCGATACAGTAACCAAACCACTAGATTTCATCGAGGTTCGAGAAAGAATCTTGCTCGGAGATCGAAAAGCGGGCCAATATAGATAAGATTCCTTCGTAAGAACGACGAGTCCAACGGTATGACTGTAAGATTCCATGTAGATACTCGAAATACGAAGTAACCAAACCCTAGATTTCATCAGGTTCGAGAAAGAATCTTGCTCGGAGATCGAAAACTGTGCCAATATAGATAAGATTCCTTCGTAAGAACGACGAGTCCAACAGTACTGTTGGACTCGCCGATACCGTAACCAAACCCTAGATTTCATCAGGTTCGAGAAAGAATCTTGCTCGGAGATCGAAAACTGTGCCAATATAGATAAGATTCCTTCGTAAGAACAGCCGAGTCCAACGGTATGGTTGTAAAGATTCCATGTAGATACTCGCCGATCCGTAACCAAACCCTAGATTTCATCGAGTTCGAAAGAATCTTGCTCGGAGAAGTAAAATGGGCCAATATAGATAAGATTCCTTCGTAAGAACGACGAGTCCAACGGTATGTTGTAAGATTCCATGTAGATACTCGCCCCGATACTAGTAACCAAACCCTAGATTTCATCGAGGTTAGAAAGAATCTTGCTCGGAGATCGCAGGCCAATATAGATAAGATTCCTTCGTAAGAGCAGACGAGTCCAACGGTATGATTTGTAAGATTCCATGTAGATACTCGCCAGATACCATAACCAAACCCTAGATTTCATCGGGTTAGAAAGAATCTTGCTCGGAGAAGTAAAACTGGGCCAATATAGATAAGATTCCTTCGTAAGAGCGACGAGTCCAACGGTATGAGTGTAAGATTCCATGTAGATACTCGCCGATCCAGTAACCAAACCCTAGATTTCATCGGAGTTCGAGAAAGAATCTTGCTCGGAGATCGCCAGGCCAATATAGATAAGATTCCTTCGTAAGAACGACGAGTCCAACAAGTATGACTGTAAGATTCCATGTAGATACTCGCCGATACCGTAACCAAACCCTAGATTTCATCGGAGTTAGAAAGAATCTTGCTCGGAGATCGGCCCCAGGCCAATATAGATAAGATTCCTTCGTAAGAACGAGCGGAGTCCAACAAGTATGATTTGTAGATTCCATGTAGATACTCGCCGATCTAGTAACCAAACCCTAGATTTCATCGGGTTAGAAAGAATCTTGCTCGGAGATCGAAAAGCCGGGCCAATATAGATAAGATTCCTTCGTAAGAACAGCGAGTCCAACAAAGATGACCGTAAGATTCCATGTAGATACTCGCCGATCTAGTAACCAAACCCTAGATTTCATCGAGGTTCGAGAAAGAATCTTGCTCGGAGAAGTAAAACGGGCCAATATAGATAAGATTCCTTCGTAAGAACGACGAGTCCAACAAGATGGTGTAAGATTCCATGTAGATACTCGCCGTCTTAGTAACCAAACCCTAGATTTCATCGGGTTCGAGAAAGAATCTTGCTCGGAGATCGCCTCCAGGCCAATATAGATAAGATTCCTTCGTAAGAACAGACGAGTCCAACGGTATGATTGTAAGATTCCATGTAGATACTCGATACCATAACCAAACCCTAGATTTCATCGGGTTCGAGAAAGAATCTTGCTCGGAGAAGTAAAGCCGGGCCCAATATAGATAAGATTCCTTCGTAAGAACAGACGAGTCCAACAAGTATTTGTAAGATTCCATGTAGATACTCGCCGATACAGTAACCAAACCCTAGATTTCATCGAGGTTAGAAAGAATCTTGCTCGGAGATCGAAAATCAGGCCAATATAGATAAGATTCCTTCGTAAGAACGACGAGTCCAACAAGTATGTTTGTAAGATTCCATGTAGATACTCGCCGAATACCGTAACCAAACCTTAGATTTCATCGGGTTCGAGAAAGAATCTTGCTCGGAGAAGTAAAAACCAGGCCAATATAGATAAGATTCCTTCGTAAGAACGCGAGTCCAATGATATGTTTGTAAGATTCCATGTAGATACTCGTGATACCATAACCAAACCCTAGATTTCATCAGGTTAGAAAGAATCTTGCTCGGAGATCGCCCCGGGCCAATATAGATAAGATTCCTTCGTAAGAGCAGACGAGTCCAACGGTATGGTGTAAGATTCCATGTAGATACTCGCCGATACCGTAAAAATTCCTTTGTAGATTGCTCAGTGAAGTGAAAAAATTTAGCGGAAGTTAAAAAAAATTTGCAGAAGTTAAAAACATTTTTATAAGTGAAAAAACTTAGCAGAAGTGAAAAAAATTTAGCAGAAGTTAAAAAGTTTCGAAGACGAAAAAAAACCCCTATGACGACTATTTCTAATGATTGTGAAAGGGCCAAGAAAAAAATTTCGCATCACAACTTCCATTTCAATCTCCAGTAAAGTCTATTTCAACCTTACATCGATCTCTAACCGTCCATTGTTTTTATGTTTTTCCTTTTTATCCGTTTGTTTTTTCTTTCCTCCACCACTTCTTTTCTTTTTCGTCTTTTCGTTTCTTCTTTTATCTTTTCGAACCACAGAAAACCGGCTCCTCATCTGCCGAAAATACAATCAATCAAACCATTACAAGTCAAGATCATCAACAAATCGCGAGAAGAGATCTATGAAAAGGAGTTTTTTTCATCAACATATCGTTTTTTTCTCCATCAACGGATCGAGTTTCTTAACCTCTTTGTTAACAAATCGAGCTTCTCCATCAACAAATCGAGCTTCTCCATCAACCGATCGATCTTGTAATTGGGTCTCATGAATCGATTGCTTTAAAAAAATTTTGTAATAGTTTCATCTCAATTTGCATTAAATTTAGGGTTTCATGATTGGGTTGCATTAAATTCGTTTTAAAAAAAAATCAATCATTGCATTTAATTTGTTTGATGATTTGGTAGCATTAAATTTTGATGATTGGCCTGGATCAAATTTTAGGGTTGCATTTAATTTCAATCATTTCAAACCGTTACATTAATTTTTTTGGGTGTTGTTCGAATTTAATTCATGTTTAGATGCATTCAATTACGCAAATGGTTGAAATTAAGTTTTTGGTGTTGTTTGATTTTTGCAGATTGACTAAGCGTATAGGGGAGCAGTGAAGTACAAATTTTTTGCGAGAAAATAAGTCTAGCTAATCGATGGTATGTACGCACTAGTTGGCCATTATATGTACCAGATTACGACCAAATGCCACCCCCGCAACTATGCGGGATTATATTTATGTGTGTAATTTGGTATAGTTTTCTCGCCCGGATAATGTCAACTTGGTGCCCATTTTGAATCTTTGATAAAATTATTCGTTATTGGTGGTGATGGCTCCAAAATGAGATGCTGCATAGGTTTTATGACTTATATTTTTGATAGGGCATCCTGCAAAATTGTGTCATTGTTTGTACCATCATTTGCGTCCATTTGTTGTCATTCGGATGCCTAATAATTGCGAGATTGCTCAATCCTTCCGGCAAGAAAATAACAAAGGAAAAAGTTTATACATGTTTTAATATGAGAATGTTTTTCATTGACAGTGGGAAGGAAATAAAGATTCATATTGAAGCGCAACCGGGGATCGACTCTTGACTTGTAAAATGATGAATAAGGATTGGGTTCGTTGCCAAGGTAAAGCCAAGTCATAACTGTCTCTCTTGGGGTATATATGTCTCATAATGAGATTAATCGATCTTAGTACGTCTAACCATTGGAGTTTTAATGTAGGGGGAAGTTCCATACCGGGATGCGGTAAAGAAGTTCGTAGAGTTGGCTCATGAGAAACTTGGAAATCCTTCTAAGTTTAGTTGTCCTTGTGTGGATTGTAAGAATCTTCTTTGCGCCACTTCCTCCTGGTACAATACATATGCACTTGCTAAAACGGGGTATGGATCCTACTTACACCAAGTGGGTTCTTCACGGGAGAAGATTAGCAATTTTAATAATGTTCATGAAGAGGAGCAACACGTCAACGTACTTTCTACCGAGATGTGGCCAGGATGCTAATGTTGAAGGTGATGTCGAACCAAGGCAAGGGGTTTGTGAACCTAGGCGGGACGAAGGGTTTCCAAACCACGACGAAGAGTTCCGATAAACGAGATTGAAGAGGCCGACTTCCCTTTATACCCTGGTTGTACTACACACACAAAGCTAAGCATGACTGCGAGTTGTATAGGCACAAGACAAAATTAAATGGTTTATCTCGAAGGGCTTTTGATGATCTTCTCAAGACAATTGGTTCGTGTTGCCCCAGGTCATTGTCTTCCTAAATCAACTTATGAAGTGAAGAAGTTCTTTGAAAGCTTTCCAACTCACTTATGAGAAAATACACGCATGTCGAATGATTGTTGTTTGTTTAGAAATGAGTTGAAAGACGAGGATGAATGTCCTAAATGTCACTATTCTAGGTGGAAGGAAGACACATCTAACATGGATGATGCTTGACATGGTAGACAAGCCCAAAAAGAAGATACCAGGTGAAGGTGCTTAGATACTTCCCCATTGTGCCGAGATTAAGGACAATGTATAAATCGTGAGAGCTAGCTCGTGATTGATATGGCACGCGACTCATAAAGAGTAAAGATGGTAAGACGCGTCATCCAACGGATTCTTTGGCTTGGAAGCACATAGACACAAAGTTCCCGAGTTTGTTTGTAATCGCGTAATTTGCGTCTTGGGCTTGTCTTTGATGGATTTAATCCGTTTGGCGATCTTTCCCCAACCCACAGCTTGTTGGTCGGTGATGATTGTGGTATATAATCTTCCCCTCAACGGTGTATGCAAGGCGACAATATTATTTTAAGCTTGCCGATTCCAGGGAAAGAAACAACCAGGTAGAGACATCGATATATACTTGCAACCACCGATTGATGATCGATTAAGTTATGGGAAAACGGCGTGGAGGTTTATGATGCATTTAGTAAGACAATGTTCAATTTGAAGGCATTATTAATGTGACGATAAATGATTTTCCTTATGGTAACCTATCACGGATGTACATATAAAGGGAAGTCATTTTGCCCTCGTGTGGTGATAATACTCTTTCAACTTGGTTGCCATTTAGTCGTAAAACCGTTTACATGAATCATAGGAGATATCTACCTCATAATCATCCTCTTGATCGACTAAGAAGAAAGCATGTTTCAATGGAGAGATTGAGACAAAGGAAAAGCCACCTACTATGTCTAGTCTTTGAGGCTTTTGAACGTCGAGAAGATTGTAAATGACTTTGGAAAAGCGAAGCAGAACGAGGTGGAGAAAGGAAAGAGAAAGAGGAAAGAAGAAGAATAAGAAGAAGCGAGAAAAAGGGTCGAGTAGTGCGGCAACAGGTGCAAATGACGGTAAATCTAAGCTGCGGGGGAAGCGGAAAAGGCAAGTTGCTAACGATGCTTAGGTATGAGTGCTGGTCTAGTTACGGTGCGGGATGATGACCATCCGATATTCAACAAGCGGTCAATATTTTTCGACTTGCCTTCTTGGAAGGTAACTTATAACCTCGATTATCTTCTTTTCAGTCTTACATTCCCATCTCGCATGTTAAATCTCATTTATGAAATGTACAACTCAAGTGACTTGCTCATACTTTTATGTTATTCCTTCCTTCTTAGGAATTATTACTACGACACAATATTGATGTTATGCATACGGAAAAAAACGTCTCGTGAGAGTGTCATTGGTACTCTATTGAATATAAAGAACAAAACAAAAGATGGCTTAAAGTCCCGTAATGATCCCGAAAAGTATGGGAATCAAAGAAGAATTGCATTTAATAGTCAAAAATGGCAAAACTTGGCTTCCTCCAGCGACCATGTAACTTAAGCGATAAGGGGAAAGGTTTGTATTCTATAATAGGATGAGAAATCTGAAGGTTCCATATGGGTATAGTTCGATCTTAGGAGGCATTTCTCGAAAGATGGTTGCTTGGGTGTCCTTAAGGCTCATGATTACCATGTTATGATGCAACAAATATTACCCTGTAGCTTTGAAAGGACTTTTACCCGATGGGCCAAGTAATGCCATAAATCGGTTATGTTCTTATTTTAACGAAATATGCCAAAGGGCAGTTGATCTCACTAGATTGTTAGAACTTGAAGATGAAATTGCTTGAGACTTTGTGTATGTTGGAGATGTACTTCCCTCCATCATTTTTTGATGTGATGGTACACTTGACAATTCACGTAGCTCGAGAAGTGCGGTTAGGTGGACCCGTACAATATCGTTGGATGTATCCATTTGAAAGGTAATTGTTTCATTAGTATGAATATTTTTTTTAGTTATTTTAAGTACAATGTTATAGTTTTGTTCGTGTAAATGGGAGTTTGGTGCTAATAATTAGAAGTTTGGTTTGTCGCAGGTATATGAAGACATTCAAAGAATACGTAAATAATTACGCACAACTTTGAAGCATGTATAGCGAGTGTTACCCGGGAATGGAGTGCGTCGGGTATTTTGATGTTCATGGGGACAAACATTCTGAAAGGAGGAGTAAATCAAAGCCATAATGAAGACATTCAACATGATTCCACACCGGCGGGCGTCCTCTTTCTAGAGGCGTTCAAGTGTATATTGGTAGTGATATGCTAAAGATTGCTCATAGATATGTGCTTTTTAACACGGCAGCAATTGAACCATATATAACGTAAGTATGACTATTATATGTTCATTTAAAATTGTTAGCAGTATAAGCACTTGTGTTTTACTGAATCTTGTCCACATTAAAATTTTTCTTATTAGAATGCATATGGATGAGTTAAGATCTTCCGATACTTCCGGTGAAGACCAACTCCTTTCCATACACTCGGAAACATTTGCAGATTGGTTAAAGCAAAGGTACGTGCAACGCCACTTGGTTATTTGTTATATATGTTTGCAATTTATTAGATTCATTTTTCCTGAGTACGTAGTACCTCTTTTTAGCATTACCCACATAGAGCTTAATTAGAGATGAATGTCATTCACTTCTTAATTAGATCTTACCAAGCCAAAACATAGAGCTTGCGCCCATTACGTGGTCACTTGTGTTCTCGCTAACTAAATTTTATTGATAGGTTAAAATGCAAATTGGTCAAGGCATGTCAAGTATCAAATACAAGACGGTGGTTGTCACATGGTCCTTTAGAAAAATGTGTATCATATAAAGGCTTGCAAATAAATGGGTCAAGGTTTGTTACTAAGGATATTCAAAGAGTCACGCAAAACATTGGTGTTTCAATTGAATCAAAATCTTTAGTTGCATCATCACAAATAAGTAGTGGTTTCTATGGCGTTTTAGAACAAATTCTCGTGTTGGACTACCAACATATGTTTCAAATTCCCTTATTCAAATGTGATCGGGCTCACACCTATTTTGGTGTCAAGATAGAAAAAGGTTTTACATTGGTCAACTTACGTCAGCATAAGAACCAATATCAAAATGATCCATTCATTTTAGCGTCACAAGCCCGACAAGTTTTCTATTCTCGAGAGTCAGATACATCGAATTGGTTTGTGATGTTAAAACCACCACCAAGGGTTTCCATGAATTAGAGGAATACAATGAACAGAGGAAGACACAAGTTGCCATCCAAGTGGAACCTTCAACTCTTGGCTTACAAATGAATGATGATACTTTGAGATTTATGCAAGAACCGATCTTGAACCTATCTTAGTGGTTCCGACAAAGAAGAAAAACAAGAAGAATAAGAATAAGAAAAAGAAGTGCCGCTGATGGTGGGTTTAATTACTCTTTTCATTTCCGTATGCTCGAACCTATTTTGTTTCTTTCATTTTGCTTGATTGTATTTTTGCTTTTAAAATGACATGCTATTTATTTCTCTTTAATTATGACTTGAAATACTGTTGGTATGATATGCTATCTGTTTCTCTGGAGATGAAATCCCCTTTTTAACTCCGCCATCATTTCAATGCCGGTCTCAAGCCCGGGTAAAGGAGGAGAGAAAATGGGATTTATTGAGTTCTAAATGCAGATTTTACAAATTGGTTACATATAATCATGTGCTGGTATCTGATGTTGCAGTTTGCTTTTCTGGAATGTCTTTACTTATTTTGCAGTCAATGTCTTACTTTTATTCCAGTTAATATACTTCACAACTTTAAGCATTTAAAAGCTTCTTAATGGAATTTGAAATGTGATTGCGGGCCTTGTACAATTCACTAAAACTTCCATGAATCTAGTACTTGTGATTGTTGATTGAAATGTGATTGCAGGCATTGACAGACTTCCTTATATGCTTCAGGAAAAATGGTGCATTTTTGGCATTTTTTTTAAGTCTAATTTAAAAATTTGGTCTAATATATAAAAGAATGTAAATATAATTACATGTATAAATGTGGCAGGATGGTTGGAATGTCATATTGCCAGCGGAGACTCATGTTCGACTCTCACCGGGCTTTTTTTTTCATAGTTATTTTTCATTTTACAACTCTTCTAAGGGTTGCAGAAGATCTATTTATCTTTTTCTTCTTATCTATTCAATCTCCCCATCACTTATTCTCCTCCACTTATCTTCTTTTCCGTCGTTTTTTCTTTTTCTCCTCCATCTCCCGCAGAACCTCCTCCTTCATCTCCTTAACCACGAAAATTTAAAACCCATCAATAGATTGAGCTGAAGATTTCTTCACCACCAACACCTTCTCGATATGTGTTAAGGAAAAAAAAGGTTTGATTCTATAACCCATTTTAGGGTTTTATTATTTTTTGATTTCTAGTTGTTTAAGCGCTATTGATCCGAGAATGATGATACTGATTAAAATTAGTCCTAGCTTCAATATATCTATTAATCAACACTAATCAATCATGTGTAAATTAGCCATCACTGAATTAGGCTTTAAAAACACTTAGGGTTCATAAATTTTTGAAATTAGGCTGTGGAGAAATTTTCTTCAATTAGGCTTTAAAAACATTGAATTAGTCATGGGTGGAGGTGTGAAAGATTCTCAGTGTAGCGTGAGTAGCAGCAACGGTAACATGAGAATGAAAAAAACCTAATCGAGTGTGCTATGTGTGAACAAGGGTTTCATGAGACAAAAGTGTGTCCTTGGCTATATTCTAGGTGTAAGCATGTTCCTTGTAATGGTGTGAGGGCATTTCTGCAATCTAAAACAAGCGAAACCTATGGAAAAATGTTTTCAAGTGCACCATACCTACCGCACCTATTTTGAATGGTTTACTGATGCTTGACCCTTGCAAAGCCAAGTTGTTGTTGTTACCATCGGTGAAAAGTTGTGATGCTTGTGGAGAAGATGATCACTCTTTTTAAAAATTGTCCGCTAAACGATCGGTTGTGCTTCTCTTCAACCTGCAATAACAAACTCAACCTAAAAATATGCAACAATCAACACAATAAGCACATAGCTTATCCGGTATGTGAAGAATGTGGAGATTTTACATGGGCCTCGATGCTATCTTCATTCTTTTGCAAAGGAAAAAGTTAGAGTTTACGCAAATCAAATAGCTGATCTAATTACAAATCTAGGAAAAAGTCATATGTAATAAGATTTCATTTTATGTGTAGTATGAATTGGTCTGGACTTGTTTTATAATTAAAATTATGCTATGTTGATGACTTATAATATTGTTTGTATGATAAATTGAATGTTTCTCTTCAGAAGAACCCCCCCTTTTTAACTCCGCCATTGAATAATTTCATTGCCGGTCTCAAGCCCGGATAAAGGAGGAGAGAAAAGGGGATTTATTGAGTTGGTCTCTAATTCAGCAGTTAGCGAGAAAACAGGTAACACATTCCTATAATATCTCGAAACTTTTAGCATTTACTGACTTCTTCATGATTGTTGTGTTTGCTTTACCAAAATTTGCATGAATCCGCTACTTTGAGCATATAAATATACACCTCCACGTGTTTCATTCATTTACATTTTCGGATATACAACCTGGTCTTGTGAGTGTTGATTGAAATGAGATTGCAGTCGTCCTTGTATAATTCGGAGAAAGCCTTGTATGTTTCGAGGCAAAATGGCGCACTTGCTGGCCATTTTTAAGGCTCGATTGAAATTATTGTTAAATATTAACGTAGATGTCCTTTGATAATCATACATGTAAGCTGTGGAATGGTGGTTAGAATCCCGAGTCCTACAGAGGATGCCCGAGTTCGAATCTCACCCTAGCCTAATTTTTTCCTAGTAAATTTTCATTTTACAACCCTTATAAAGGTTGCGAATGTTGATTAAAAGAAAAGCACAAATCTACCAGTATTGTGAATGCAGCGGGATGGTTGGCGTCTTGTACTAACACCTAGTAAGCTTGGGTTCGATTCTCTATAAGAACATTTTCAAATTTTTTTTTTTCCCTATCTTCAACGACTCTTATTAGTGTTGTTTTAAAATCATTCACTACCTTTAGGATGTGAGTTGTAAATTCTAAAGGTGGTCACTTCTCTCGCAACCCTTTTCACACAACAAGTTGTGGTTCTCGATTTCGTCACTACTCTTAGGAACTTGTTGGTCCTAAGAGTTGGACATATTTTACTTTGACAACGCTTTTGTTGGAAAAAGTTGTAAAACATACTACATTTTACAACTTTTAATTTACGAGTTGTCAATCTACAGTTGTAGATTACTAATTTTCCCGTAGTGATGAGACGTAGGCACGTTATTAGCTGCAACAAGAAGAACAGAAAGGACGATTAGAAATGGGAATGGAGGAGAAGAAGAAGAAGAGGAGGAGATATTAGCCATTGCTTATTGCTAATTAAGATTCTTAATTATGAAACTTGTTCTTCTCTTAAGTTTTGGGCTACATGAATTTATAGGGCTGGGTACATTTCGTTGGAGATATAAGACATTTAATGACACTACTGATTTTTGTTTGTATTTGTTAATTAAGCTTAGTCTAATTTGATGGCCAGTCCAAAAGATCGATGTATATAGGTGGTTGATCAGCAGTCAAAATATCAAATTTAGTATTTAGGATCGCAATCATTGATAGCACGTACAATCCTATCATTATAATGAATAAACAGGTAGTAAAGCAACAGATATCCCACCAAGTGCATGCATTCGCAATTCAGTTTCTAAGACTGAAGTTTTCAAAGTCAGGAGCAACATACACGTAAGTACCAATGACGGATCCAGATGGACCTAATTAAAAGCCAAGTGTGATCTGTGTGCTAAGGCTAGCTCTAACGGGATTCAAGATCCCACTTTAGACACTGTTGAAGTGTCGCAAACAGATGAACAGTTTTCACATCCAGAATGAGTGCTGCGTTCAGCTTGGATCCAAGTTGGAAGTACCCAAGGTGATTTCAAGCTAGCGTATGAAATAAAAATCTACGGAATATTCTTGGGACCTTGAGTTTGAACTGCGTTTAAACGCATATATGAATTTGCGTATTCTTTACACGCAGTTACAAACTGCGTGGCTGTTTAATATTTGTTTGACCTTTTTTTCCTACACCCGGTTTACACTGTAATGTTAAACGCCGAGTATTTTCGTATACTTTCTCAAATTAAGCTCGGTTGAACATAGCCGATTCGTAGATAAAAACACTCGTACGACTCAACTTAGGCGATTACCACTAAGTCATCTACACACTCATTTTTTTCACAACAACTTCGATAGAAATCTCGTTATCCTTATAAATAACGCAAAGATTTTAGAAAGCTCGTTATCCTTATAAAGATTTTTAAGGGGATTTTTTTTAACGCAAAGATTTTTTCACAACAACTTCAGTAGATAACGCAAAGATTTTTAAGGGGATTTCATTTATAAATAATAATAATTTTTTCCTATAAATACACTCGATCATCCACTCAAAGAAACACACCATCAAACATAATACGCTACTTCGAATTTAGACAGTCATAAATGAATTCATATCGCAAGGAAAACAAATTGTGTGTAGAAGCAAACCAAATTTTTCCGCTTTGTTTCCTTGATGACCATTCAGCCATCCAATTCCAAGTGCCCGCAGAGAGGTTGTCCGGGAATCAAATTTTTATTAGAAGTGGAACCTGGAAAAAGTAGGTACCTTCGTTGCCAGTTCGATAATTGTCGTGAAGAAGCTCAGTGGTTAGAAGATGCAATCAAGTCCAAAGATGATAAAAACATCAACGTACTCTGCAAAAACTTCAAAGAGAAAGGTATGATTAAGGTTGAACATGAAAAGGGGCGTCATGCCGGTCCCGGATGTAGGTTTTTATGAAACTACATCGTTCAAAAGATAAGAACACCTATGGTAAACAATTACGGCAATGCTCACGGGGTGTAATTTGGTGGAATGGGCCGACTAATTAAATTTTCGGTTGCTCTATAATATGTTGTGTTATGTTATGTGTTTATGATGTAATATTTAATCCCGTGTTTAATTCTGGTCAATGAGGCGCGGTCTGATGTAATGTTTATGTTTTATGTATTGTGTACTTTTATGTTGTTTATGTATGTTAACGTTTATTTGGGTTTGTTTATGTTTGACTATTTTAGGACCTCCTCCTAAGTTAGGGACAAACTTCTTGGCAAACTCGCATTCGTGAATATTTCCACTTAAGTCGGTAATCTCCCCAACCACCAGATCCCAAACCCCCTTATTCCAGTCCACGTGTATGATAATAAATCAAAAGGGAAAACTGCATAATTCAATGCCTATCTTTACACTTTTGTCTGACATAAAAGTGGTGGACAACTCAATGGGGCGTGTTACGAAAACACAATGTGTTGGGTGATAATTGTAGATGTTAGAGACTACTATTACACATCTAATCGGTAATAGTGTACAACAGTCTTTAGCTGCCTCCTCTTTCAAAGGTCATTTTCTATTTAACCATTACCCAGATTACAAAAATATATCACGCTACAGGAGATGACATGCAAAATAATGCCCAACAAATGAAACGTACTCATGCAGCCAAGTTGTCAATATTTATAATTTATTCCTTTGTAGAATTTCAAAATTACATTTAAACCCATTTGAGAGTTTTAGTATAAATTTGTGATAAACGCCTCACAAATCAATTATCTGCGAAGGTGTAATGCTCTGTAAACTCAACCAAAAGAAAAAAAAAATTCAATCCCAGATTATAAAAGTGACATATCTTATTTCCACCACAATCCTCAATCACGATGCCTCGTTTTTCGATGCATGAAGATATCGCTCTAGTGATTAGTTATTGTAAGGTTGCGGATATGGATCATGATACAGAAAATCCTCGGGCGGGTATGGCGTTTTGGTTTCAAGTGAGGGAATACTTTTTGATTCAAAATGGGAATGGAAGCGTTTGGTATTCCTCCGCGACGTATCCAACACCGCGTTAGCATCTTTGGAAAAGGATTTGTGGTCGTTTTAGATGTATCGCGTTCTTGCAAATGGTAATCGTGCTCGAGCGATGACAATGTATGAAGCGGAACTAGGGAAACCTTTCAGGCATTTCGTGGCCAATTATTTTTTTGGTACTCGCATATAAAATTGAATCTTGTTCTCGTGAGATGTTTATGAGTGGTTAATATTGTTAGTTTGAAATCTTCGGATTTTTATGATGTAATGTGTTTTCTTACTTATTGCAATGATGTAACGGACAACTTTTAAAATAACGACTTTCATGTTTAACCTCTTATTACATTAGAACAACGTAATTAATAACCTAACTCACTTTCGTAGGAATCACGGTTACACTTAGCACGTGAAACAAGCCTTTAAACCCTTAGGTGACCCTAACAGACGAGTTTAGTCTCGTGAGGGTTGATAACATACTAAACCACAAAGTAGTCACAAACATAGATTCCAGTTTTAGACTTCACTCGATGAAGTCGATGAATTGCCCGGTGATCCATACTCTGGGATTTTGGATACCATGAAATTATAGCATTCATCGAATGTGAATGCCTCACCTTTTCCTCTAAATACCCCGCTTTAACCAATTCGTGCTACAAAAACACAGCGAAAATATACTCAACAAATTTAGAATCAATTAGTTAACCAATGGACGAAATAAATTAAACAATACTTACAAATTGTGGGTGACATTCTAATACGGCCGTGCTTGGTGAGTCGTTGTTGAATAGCTATAAAATCGCAAATGGCTTTTGTATAATCTGGTACATATCATGAATCATTGAAGACTTCTTCTGTTTGGATTCCCATAATCTCATATATATTGGTTGTATATTTTTCGCCCAAAAGGTTTCGGGCTCCCGGCATTCGGGAGCTGATGCTACTCGAGATTCTTTGTACCATGTTTTTGTGATTTGCAAATCTTCAACCGAATCAAATGATCCCATTGTTGTGTTCGTACAAAAAGTTAATTGAGGGGTAGAAAGCCGAGACAAGTTTTTCCAGGTCTATGTTGTTTGGAGGTAGATAATACGATTTCCAAGTACTCGGTGTGTTAGAAGTACCTTTGGGTAAACCTGGAAATTTATAGGATCCAAATTAATAATCTGCGTGGAAATTGTTAAACACATCCAATTTACCAAGTAAAAGAAAAGCATTTTACACAAACTTGTCACTTTTCACTGACAACCCTTCTCAATTTAAAAACACTTATCATGTTCACATACGCCCTTTACTGTTTAAAACACCTCTTGGAGGACAAGTAAAGACCTATCTCTGGCAAGAAGAGATGGTACAATGAACCTTGTTTGGGTTAAATCAACTTGTATATATATATATATATGTTGTCAGAAATCCGGGTTGGAAACAGAAGAAGACTGTGAATCATGATTTGATTACTCAAAATAATGCATCAAAAGCTATGACAATTCATGGTGGAAATAAATCCATAGATAATAATACAGACAGTACTCAAATTATTAACCACCCACGAATCTTTATCCAAAAGTCTTTTTGATTACCAAGGGACACTCACTTGTTTTATGGCGACCCTTACTATTTATCGATAACCCCTACATTGCATCGACCCAATTTGTGTCTTCCCAAAGTATCAACTATCGACCAAATTGAAAGCAGTTTGTGTGGTGAAACAAAACATAGGGGGACCCATGATGATATTTATTACCAAAGATATCATTATGAATAAATTGAAAAACAAATACTATTATGAATAAATTGATGCTCCCCTTAGGGATACATTGATGGAATGGTTAGAGATCGCTAATAGATTTTTCAAAATTAAACTTAGCTAACTTTTACCAAAGATATCTAGCATTTAAACCGTTATGTGGCCATAACGGACGAGTTTTGTCTCGTGAGGGTTTACAAAGAGGTTTGCCCACAAAACCATTAAATTAATATCATGGTGTTGATGCGGTTTGTTAATCTTCGTCCCCATGTTGCGGAGGATCTCGGTTGCGGTTGTATCATGTTCGGTTGGGGATGTTATCCTTCATGATTAAATAGCATTGGTAAAACATGAAATCTTTGCATGTATCACGAGCGTATTTCCAATTTTCATATCGCTCCTTTAGATAATTGGTTCATAACTCATTTAGTGTTCATGTTGAAGATTAAAAAAAAAATGGTATGAGTAAAAAGATAAACTTCTTACCAGCCTCTGAACTGTCCATAGAGGAGATTGGTTATGTGCCATATAAATTTCTTTCTGGTATCGCACGTAAACCCTCACCCCCTTTTTTATTACTCCGAGCCTAGCTTTTACATCAATTGCTGTTCTTTGATGAATATTTGGGAATAGTTGTATGTAAACCGTATTAGCCGGAACCCGGTGATGGTCCACCTCGGGAAGGGTAACCACACTTTCCCACACATTAGTGATTGCAACATCCTCTTCGACGGTATACCTAGCCATTATAAGATTGTTGTAGTAATAGTTTAAAAGTGACGAGATGAAACAATATTACAGGAGAAGCTGTAACTGGATGGATTTGAATATCTTATGTTTTGCACCTTAGTTTTGGTTGCCGAAAAAGTGATTTTATAGAGGACCTTGTGTAACAGTCATTTCAAGTAGCGATGAAAAAGTCACCCAACTGTCAGACACTTTAGTTATTTGCCCTTAATTCATGGTACAATAATAGGAATATTAAAAATGATGGTACTTCTGTGGATTCCCAAAACATATATTTTGGATACAACACTGGTAAGAATTAAATCTCTCTGAAACATACTTTAATTTTCCTCATTAATTTAAAATTAGTACACGTACGACGAAATGATTAAAAAATAGAACGATAATAAATGGCCGAGTAGTCTCCCGGGAGTGTTTACAAGAGGTATACCAACAAAAGCATGAAGCATAGTGATGTTACATTAACCCACGTTCCTTGCTATCCACGACGGGTTGAACTCCTCCACGGCCTCCTTCAAAGTAAGGTTGCACTCATAATACTCAAATTTAATATAGTTTTCTTTTCGGAAGCGTACTTTTGTCATCCATTCCTACATACGTTCAACAATAAAACTGTTAAATACCTCCTCAAAAATAATGTTTTACAAATATGAAACGAAATCATAATACAACTTACGATATTAGTTATACTGGAACTGGGTGTCATCCTTCTAAGCAGCTTGGCTTGGATGATAGCATACATCCTAACATTCCTTAGTATTTTTTTTGACATGACATCGTAGATCAAAAAATGTTCTTTGCTTTGGATTCAAAAAGTTTGCAACAAAATGGGCATGTACCCGTGGCCAAAAGTTATGTTCATCCTTTTCAACTCCTTCTACAAGCCGGAAGAGACCTTCTTTTGCGATCCATGACGCTATGAATGAATTTCTCTCCTCGATGGTAGATGTATAATCCATGTTGTTCAATACAATTTCAAGATTGGATGTAGAGATTAAATTGGATGAGGGGAGTTGTGGTCCACTAGTGGAAAAGGGGGTTTCTTCAACCCACGGGAACGACCCCCGGTCAACAGTCATTTGACCTTAAACCGATGAAAGACCGTAGCGAAATAAGAAAAAACACGGAAAAATTCCGAGATGTCTAAAAGCCGTCTCTGAATAAGTATTATTTTATCCCTATTATGGATTTTTATTATTTGAGCAGATAAATACCTCTCTCTCTCTCCCATTTCCAATCTCATTTTCTCTTTCTTCTTCTGCTCTCGGTCTCCATTTCTAACCTAAGGAACTAGCTCCATGGAGTGGAGAAATCAGTAACCCCAGATGCTATTTCAACCAAACTAGTAAACCTTCTATAGATTCGTCTTTGAAATCCCTCAAATTGCTAGTCGAGTTGTAGATCTCAAATCTTTGAAGCAGATTGACTTCATTATTTCTCTATTCTTCTCAAAATCGAAATAAAAAATAATCGGGTATCAAATTAGATGTGAGATGTTATTTGAAGCAAGGGTTTTTGTTCGTGTTTTTTTTTCTTCACTAAATGGAAAATGAGCTCCCAGATCCATACATCAGCATCAAGAACTCTTAGACCACTTACCTCTTATCTAAAAGCTCATCTCTTTCCAGCGGTGAGTCATATTTATATTTTTTCTTTTTTCTTCTATTTTTGGATTTTATTTTTTATTTTTTTTTGAAGATCAATTTTATTTTCTGAATCTTAGAGGTAGAGAAGGAAATAGAGGAAAGTTGGTGGTGGATCTGATGTTATTGTCGATGTTGTTCCTAAGGAGGGATTGGTGGAATTGTGATGGTATCTTGGTATGTGGTAGATGAAGATTATAAAGTACTCAATTCTTAGTTTATCTCAGTATCTCTATAAGGGTTTCTCTTTGTGCAGCCACTAAATTTCGTCTTTGTGTGTTTTCAGTAAGAACAAGAGTATCTCCCGATGAAATCAGGGTGGAGGTACCAAGGTAATGGTGTTACATATTTAATGATCTTTCCTTGTATGCTGTCAAATGATTAGTGCTTTAAGGATGTTGTTGCTAAACTAGTTAGATCTCAAATGGGTATTTTTGTTTGCAAGCTTTATAACAAATGGGTATCATCTCCTGTATATTCTTAGGTTCTTGAATGAATGATCTGAAATTTTAGTTAGTTGGTGTTATACCATGTTTGAAGAATGTTGTCAAATGGGTATTTTTCATCTGTATCGCGCATGATTTGTATGATTAAATTTCGAAGATAGGATACTATTTAGTTGCTCTGCAAAGAAGAAAACCATTTCAAATATAAGTCACTACATCACGTGTGCAAATGTTTTTGGAAGATTGGTACTTTTTCTTGAAATTTCGAAGACTCGTACTTGTTTTTGAAGTCTTACTCTGATGATTTTAGAGTAAAAGCCCGATGCAACCTACTGAAACCCACCACTTGCGCCAATCTTCTGAATTAGCTTGCTTACATATATGTTACTCTCAACTTTTCTCATGTTCTGGTACTCTTACAGTGTCATATGCCCTGTATTATTTTTGAACTCTAGATCAGTTCATCATCGAGAAGTTAGTCATTACGAGGATGCAAAACCTTGGAACGAAATGTGTGATCTTGCATTTTCCTGCTCAACACGGAATGAAATCGAGAAATCTGATGTTGTTAGTTTGGTCACTGGCTCAACTATGGCTTGTACTTCTCAAGCAGTTGATGTACTGAGAAAAGCTAATTGCTCCAACAAAGGCTGCTGGAACTGGAGAGGTATGAATTACTATCCCATGAGTTCTTGTCATCTTCATTTAGTTCTAAGAAATATTGCAGAGTAATTTCAATTCTTCTTTATTTTGGCTATTACATAGTATTGTTTCTGAATGTAACTTTCCTTTCTAGGTATATCATTGATGAGAGGTGGGGATTGAGAAACATAAATATTGGATCAGCACTGCTCTGACTCAGGTAAATTACAAGAACCTATCAGAGCCTTATTTCTTGTTATCATTTTGGTAGTTATTAGTTTCTCCAAGTCTCATTACAAATCGTATTGAGTTTATAGTTTGACTTTCGGGAAGTATGGTGCCGTAAGGTTAACTTTTGAAGTTGAAGGACTAAGCTGTCTTGAGAACGACCAGTAACTGTTCACCACTCTTCTCGCATCTTGGTCATTGTAAAGCAATGTACTAGTTAAGCATACTTACATTACAATACATTAGACAAAATTTATCAATTTTGAATCTCAGTTATTTGTTTGTTATCCACATTTGACAATGAGCTTTTGCATTTTTGCTTGGAAAGGATCTTGAACATTTCTATGCTTATTTGTATGCTGGGATTTACTATGAAATCTCAGGTTGTTTGAATAGTTCAGTTATGTCTCACAACCGGAGTGCTTTCTCGGGTGCATAAATCATAGCCATAATCAGGACATTGATGTTTATGAGATAATTATGAAGTGATAGTACGATGAGGCTTGTATATGATTCTTTTGTCAATTTAATATAGTCGTATGGTTTATATTCATTCAATTTATATGTATAAGCATGGTTAGAAGTGAATTAAAATTTTGTTAAATCTCTGTATGTCTTTGTTATTTGTCTTTAAAATGATTCTAAACTGATTTCGAAAACTAATTTGCAAAATTGAACAAGAAAGCGATTCCATTTTGTCTCTATAGGTCTTAGTTACGTATCTATGCTTTGTTTGAATGTTTGGGATAGTTGAAAATCGAGGCATTGTAACATAAATGTACGGTTCCATTTGAACTTATCACCTCAATTTATTGTACAAACAAACAAAAAAACTTGAACTTTGTCTATTGATCCTATAAGCTTTAGTATTTAGATATGAGTGTAGTGTTACTGTTACTGTTACTCAACATTGTTATTATCTATTTCAGGAGAAGATATCAGCTATGCACTGTAGGTTCAAAGATTTCGGGAGGCTGGTGTTGAAGTTGTCAAAAGACAAGCTTAGAAACATCTTGAATGTGTTGTTGTATATCGAGTCATTATGATGTGACTCGATTCATATTAAATTATTTGAAATATATCTCAGGACTTCAAGAAGAGATGGATTGTTTTTTCTTTTTCGTTTAGCATTTTTTAATTGGTTTAGTGTTGATTTTTGATTGCAGCTTAAGGATGGAGAAGTAGATGAAATTATGTGCGACTTTGATGAGCCTGAGACTCTTACCAACTGGATTACACCTTGGTGAAGTTAAGAATATGGTTATTTGAGGTGAAGTTGGTGTTGTCTTTTGAAGAAAGAAGGTGATAACTTGTTTCCCTATAGAACCTCTATTTTTATTTTGGATTTTGTAAAACTGTATTGTCAGTTGTGTGTATGAAAACACAGAAGTAACATGAACATTTATGGTAGGAAGCCTCAATACTTCCATGATATTTATCACTAAGAGGTATATTATACATGGAACTGAGAAGTCCATTTCTATTACATTGCAGATCAAGGAGAAATAAACTCAACAATAAGAGATACCAAGAAGAGTCGAATATGCTAAAGTGGTAATTAGAAGAGACCTACTACTTTTCATTTCATCTATTGGTTACTTTAGCTCCTCTAACAAAACTTGCTTGTATTTTAGTTGGATTTTTCTTGATTTAGCTTGCCGCTTGCGACATTAGAATTGAACCACATGAAACATGTTAAGATAGGCGGTGAAGCAAGCGGGAATCTAATTTATGAATGCTTATATATGAGTTTAGATCTTAAAGACCCAATGCATAACATTCACATGTGAACAACTTAGGATTCAACTTCGGTAGCTGAATTTTGTATTTGTAAAAGAAGTAATATCAATTTCTTGAAACTATTCTATTGCTATTTCAGATTTCATTTGTCCCATACTTCTATCCATTATCTGTCTATTCATGTAGTAGCTCTTACGCTCAAAGAGTGAAAAACATTTCTCTTAAAACTGATTTTAAGACTAGAACAACTTATTACTCTTAAAACTGATTTCAAGACTAGAACAACTTATTACAGCAACTGCTACCTTAGCCCTTGATATGTGTATGTTCAATTGAACTACCTTAGTTGATTCAAGCATTACATTACTCCTCTAGACTTAACTTGTCTACTAGCCAAACATTTTCTATGACATGTCTTAACCTGCTGGCTATGTTGATACTTAACTTTAACATTATTAAGCTTAACTTTTTAATGGTTTTGCAGGATGATATCTGGGAATGGATCAGCATAAGGTGTATTGCCTCGCAGATATGCTAGCTGGTTAGAAAGGTGGTCCTAAGAAGATTTTTAGAAGTGACGTTTCATCTGCCATCTTTATCGATTATGATGAGGTATAAATTTGGTAGTCCCATAGATTTAATTATCGCATATCATTTTGTATTGTTCCATCGTCACCAAATCGAAATTGATTCATTGAATCATACGAATTACCAATAATATTAACGCGTTGGTTATGTCAACTAAATTATGGAGTTTGAATATAACTAAAGCTGAGATTTAACTTACACTCGTGAGATTAGATTAACCTTTATATGGCAAAATCTTTTGAAGTTTTAAGCGAACACATTTTCAATACAACTTTGGGCATATTTAGATTGTTCATATAGCTTTGGATTGTTATATTTTTAAAGTGAATAATGACTAAATGGGTGATCTTTTCTAAAATACGTGTATTTTCGGGTCCAATAGCAATGAAAGTTGCTTTATTTTTCATTAGCGAAGAAGGTTCCACTTTTGACTTTCATTTTTGTTTTTTTAGATGGTAAATACGTTATAAGCATTTTCTTGAGTATTGTGACCTCCCCAAAATAATCAACTGATGGATTTTTCTGTGCAGGTACACTATTATGAAGTAGGAATAAGTTCTTCATCATCATCGGAGTTTATAATTTTGCTGTTTAATCAATGGTTTTTTAGTTCATCGTTTTGTAATCGAATCCTAGAACTACAAAGTTACCTTTGGTGAACTACATATTTTAATTCTTTGTGTAATTTGAAACCAATGAATCAATAAATGTTAAATTGAATGATTATTTGTGTGCAAGTTTAATTTGATTCTCATTTTTATTTGATTTGAATTTGGTTTTCATTTGATTCTCATTTGAATTCTAATTTGAGTTTCATTTGATTCTCATTTGAATTTTAATTTGAGTCTCATTTGAGTTTCATTTCAGATTAGTCAGATTCAGTCAGGCCAGACATCCAATCTGAATCTATTTTTTTTTATATTAAGATTTATATCTGTGACTGATTGAAGGCAGTCATAAATTTTTTACCGTTAAAATCGGTCGTTGATATAAGATTTTCAACGACCCCCAGAGACACGTCATAGTTGAAAAGACGCTCAACAGCGACCCTTTCTTCGACCGACAAAGCAAGTCATACATACGAGTTAAATGACTTGCTTTGTCGGTCGCGAAACTGCTGATTTCCACTAGTGGTCAAGAATTATCTTTACAGAGGACTTCTTTTATAGGATATTAATGGATGAGTCCTCCTTACGACCCACTCTAAAAAAATATCTGACCAGACGAATAGTATGTCAGTGTTATACACGGAGTTTCAAAAATTAGTCTTTTACTTGATTAGTCTCTCTACTAGGGTTTGTCGGTGACATGTAATTTCCCGTCATCCAAGGCATGTTTCAAACAGTAGAGGGTGTTTATGAACATTAATTGACGAGTTTAGAAATTTTTGTGCCGGCCCAGCAATATGGAAAACCTTAAAAATTGATTGGTTTCCTTTACCCAACCGGATCCTAATCTCCAATGACTGAATTTGATTTCACCAAAGATAGGGAAATATGGAAGTTTATAATAAAAATCGTCATTCTTAATGGGGTTCATGACCTCATTGCAATAAAGATGAAACACACATTAAGTAAGACCATGGTTAACATCATAAACATCTGTTAGCCAAACTAAAACAAACGATAAAACGCGTTTACCCAACGGGACATCCTGCAACTTCAGCTTCGTTTAATCATTGCGATTCACTTAGATCTATTATGGTGCAAGCCTATAACCTCGTCGGATTGTACTCGTTGAAGGCGTCCTTCATAAGTAAGTAGCATTCGTAATATCGAAAGGACATCAGGTTGCTTTCAAGGAAATATGCTTTGGTCATCGTTTCTGCATTAAGCATTCAAATTATCATATGCTATATTATGTTTGTTAAAATTGGGTATTTTTAACGAAAAGCGCTTACAATATCCATATCCTCCGTAATATTGCCCGGTGGGAACGCATATCATTAGTCTACCTTGCATGGCAACATACAATTTACGTCTCTTTTTATACTCCCAATCCTGTATCTTAATTCCTGGCTCGATCTACGTATTGGATCTGCAAATCTTTCGACAAAATTGGTATGTACACGATGCCATATGCTCGGGTGGGTCTATTAACACCTTCAACCACCGGTCTTGCCAAGCTCTGACAATCCATCTTTGAAACAATCGCAACGTCTTCCTCAACGGTGAATCGAACCCATATAGAAAGAATAGTATAAAATACTAGAGGAAAATTCTAATGATGTTTTAAAGATTGTGTATTCTATCTTGGTTCAACCGCATCCATTTATAGGGAAATGTCTGCTTGTAGGAGTCTGTGATACAATTTTTTCCCGGGCATGCAATGTCATTCAATGATGGTGTTGAACAAAAGGTGGTACATGTCTCCCCACAAAATTAGTGTCGTTGACCTTTTTCTTGCGTTAAATGTTAAGAACTCAATGTCCATATGAAATTAAATTTTTATTTATAAGATGCGGACCACACTTTATAACTAGCAAGAATTTAATTGACCCCGGATACAAATTCCCCCCTGCAGTTACCAAACACACCAAAATTACATAAACCTTTTAAATAAATGTCATTGTCCTGTGACACGCGATTACACTTAGCCCGTGTAACAAGCCTTTCAACCACTAGGCGGCCCTACTGGACGAGTTTTGTCTCGTGAGGGTTTTCATACAGTTTACCCAAAAGCCTTTAGACAATGTGTCGTTGTCTTAATCATCGACTCCATCTTGAGGAGGAGGAATCAATCAAAGTTGTACATAGATCTCGGGATCATACTCAGTAGGAAATTGTAATTTCATCACTTCAAGATTGCATGTAGACGCCATCTCTGGGCGAATTGTCCTTGTCCTTCGTAAGCGCTTTTACCTTCCTCATCTTTGGATATAAAATTATAAGATGTGTTAATACCAGGATTCATTAAAAGGATTTAAATTTAAAATAAATATAAATTTTACTCACACATCGTGCATTGTTCCATCCATTAGTACGTTCATCAAATAACGCTTAGAACACAAATAACATATCTTGTAACTTCCCTAACCAAGAACCTAACCCTGTTCGCAACATGTGATCGGTCCTTATTACCGTCCCATTTTCCCATGAGGTTAGGTATCCGACTCTAACAGGGACGAGAATTCAACGCTTTCTTGGTAAGTAGCCAATTTATGGATCTAATCTAACATAACACCATGCACCAATTAGATCGACGTCCTCGTTGCATGAAAATCTAGCCATTCTTTTAAGACTGTTGAAGACTTGATAATAGGAAGACGATATACAGATGGATGAGATAAAGAAGAAGGGTTGTTTCTGCGTTTTATTTTAGATGAGTGATACTATATTTATAGAGTTCTGAATATATGGCCTAGCCGGGGAATGAGGGTAACGTAGGGGACTCCTACGGTGTCACTTAGGAGACGCCAATATTCAAGAAAATAAAGTGATAATAATTATGACAGGTCACCATCACTCATAAATGAAAAATGAATATATATGTATATCCACCACAATACCAAATCACCACCAAATTTGGTTGGAAACCACACCAATTTATTATTAAATTATTATATGAGCGGTACGTGATAAAATCTAAACGGATATCATTGTCGTGTGACACGCGATTACACTTAGCCCGTGTAACAAGCCTTTAAACCACTAGGCGGCCCTACTGGACAAGTTTTGTCTCGTGAGGGTTTACATACAGGTTTAACCCACAAAACCTTTAGACGTTTTTGGTCGTGTCTTAAGCTTCTTCCCCAAATCGATTTCCTTGAAACGGAGGAGGAACGAACTCAGGATCAAAGACCTCGCCAAATGTATCCTTGAGTATTTGAAAAACAGTTCCGTGTGTCCATAATCTTCCCTCCGCCTCATATGCAGTTTGACCCTGGCGGTACTGCGCGATATTCGTTTATGGTGTTAGTGTACGGATAAGGAGGCATAAAATAACGTAAATGAAAAACTTTTAATAAAACTTACAGCCGTTCTTAGGTCATAACCCCCAGCAACCATTTCTTGTACACGCTCTCTCACAAAACCGACGTATCTCTTAACATGTTTTTTCAACATTGAGACTCAAGATTGGATTGACTTTGTGGATCTTGCATTGTCGTTGTGGATCACCAATCTATATTCTCCAAGGACTCGCTCCCAAAAACTCCTAGTATCCATGTATCTCCCTATAATAGGATCACTGGCAACACGACAATAAACGCGAATTAACGCGACGTCCTCTTCGTTTGAATATCCAACCATATTTTTTTATGAAAAAACGTAAACACTTGGTATGTTATAATAGAAAAGGAGATAACGAAAGTAAGAGTAGTTGAGGGTGTTTCAGATTGACATAACACACACCCTACTTATATAATTTCTAAAAAGTGGTTGGTGACTATCACTTATCTCACGCACTGGGGGAAAAGAAACCCTTCGGTAATACAAGGGACAAGCACTGGTCCAAAAATACCCCGTCGTTTCTCAAAGGAGGATTACTGTTTTGCACACAATATATATAGGGACAATACTCAAATAAGGTGGTCCATTGAATCACCCCTATTAATGTATTCATTTTATGACATATTCCCCACCGGTGACGACGTACCATACTTACAACTAATAATGAAAAAAAGGACGAAATTAAGTGACCTTTACTTTTATGAGAGAGTATTATAGCTATTTACAAATGACCCCCAGCAGGGAAAAAAATCCAAAAGTTATTTTCAAAGGCCATCCCTGTTCATAAACGTCCCTTTTGATGGTAACTAGAATTTTAATAATCACCCGATTAATAATTTGTTCTTATGACATCATACATATTAAATAAATAACCTAACTCACTTTCGTAGGAATCACGGTTACACTTAGCACGTGTAACAAGCCTTTAAACCCTTAGGTGACCCTACAGACGAGTTTAGTCTCGTGAGGGCTTACAGAGGTACACCCACAAAACCTTTATTATACTAACACACTTTGTAAAACTTAAGAAAATAAAACATAATACAACGGGGATGTTGGATATTATATGCGAGGACCGAATAATCCGTCCTCGACTAAATGTCTAAAAGGATGTGGTTGTTCCGCTTCATACATTGAAATTGTCATTGCATGAATACCGTTTGCAAGAATAAGGTACTGCCTAAAACGAATACAATACCTCTTAATGGTGGTTATGCGTTGTTGTATACTCTTAATTGAATACACCTTGTTACCACTGCTCATTTGGATACGAAAATCGGCAGAATCTGTGACCAAAAATGTCTTCCCATTTCTTGGTTTTCTAGAATTGGATTCAAATCATATACGCTACAATAACTTGTTACTAGTGCGTTATCTTCTTCCATTGAAAATATTCCCATCCTCTCTGTTTGTTAAGGTGGGAAAAATTAATAAATAATAATGTTTTGTTTTTGCTTTGAGATTTGCATATGGTTGTCTGATATATATAGTAATTATTTATTTGATATGTCAGAATCGGGACCAAGTTTGAATTTGTTATCATTACAGGATAATAAACTCGATTCGTTGAAAAAGGGATAATGAGGGATCCCACAAGTAATAAAAATATAGCGGAACATGTCAGAAGCGTAGGGGACGCCTAGTGAGGTACTTTGGAAGCTTGTAATTATATATCGAATGTCATTGTCCAACACAAGTGGATGTTAAAATATCACCATACGCAAGTGGGCTGTTGTTTACCTCACCTTTTGTTGGTTTATATAAACCAACGCTAGTTTACCTAATATCCTTCAAACTTGCTTCAGACAACCAATAGCCAACTAAATTGGTATCCATCTTTCCAAACATACTAATCATCCACAAATGGCCGACGCCGACCCATGGGAAGGTTTTGATGAAGACGAGCTTGTAGCGGTGTTAGATAGTTACTCGGATGCCACACAACACAGTTCCATGGAGTACTCAACAAACACACCAGATGTGGCTGCCATATCAAATCCATATCATAACCGCAATACATCGGTTGTCGTTGATCTCACCCCATGTCCAATGAGTGAAAAATCGAGACGTTTAATCCATAACTCTCGTGGTGCATCTAGTAGTAGAAAAATCATTCCGGGACCAGCGGGAGAGCTTCAAAAGTTACAAGATCACAGACATCGAAGGATAGTAACGGGCGAGGCTGATGTATCTACACAAGTCCTCCAACGAATAGTTAGGTATGAAACTGAAGGTGTTAACGATCTTCATTTTCAGACTAAACCTTGGTTCTTTGCACAACAATATTACTCGGAGGAGAACCGCGCTGGATCTATTAAACCAATAAACCAAAGAATCGAAAGGTTGGTTGTACTTGGTCGAGAGCACGACAACATTTTGGTGACTTAACTTTGAAAGTGAAGGTGATTTGTCCATTTAGGTAATATTTTTAATTTCGTGATTAATTGTTGGATTGGACACTCGATTGTTGGGTTTCTAATAATATTGCAGGATCTAAGTGGTAAAATGCCAGCAAACGTCCATCGCAGGGTTGTGGAACATCCAGACTATGGGAAGCATATTAGGGTGGGAGCGGTATTAGTTTTGAAGAAAGTGGTAATTTTTTCTCCAACGAAGAAAAACCATTGGATTAACATAACCCTCCCCAATATAGAAGAGGTATGTTCCAAAAAATACTCTATCGGTGTTATTTCATGGACCTTTATGAAATAAAATTATTAACTTCGTTTATGTACTACAGGTCATCCCTTCGGAATCCACATTTGGTGATATGCGTCGTTGACAAGTATGAGATATCGTTGATAGAAACCAAATCCGTTTTAATTTCATGTTTGGTGTTACGATTGTACTACGTTGTTTAAGTATCTGAATAAAATGGACTTATTTAAGCATCATTTTAATCAGTTGTACTAGAAATTTATAGTAATGCCATATTACCCAAATTAAACATACAATCACTTTAATTTGCTGCCTATCCATTACAAAACCACAACTGGGAAATATAAAATTATGTGTCTTCGGTACTACGGTGTCATACTCAATTCATAGAGTCTAAATTGCTTCATCTCTTCATAAAACCGTTTTAGCCACACACCCGAATTAAAATACCATCCACCTACAGAAACCATCGGATTCTTTCAACCGTTGCTGATCTAACGGTCAATTAACGCACGCAAATTTAAATAGCGTGGCACGCAGTTTGAAACTGCGTACGGCGCAGTTTAAACATCCGTCACACGCAGTTCGTAAATGCGTTCCATTTCTTAGACGTTGGATCACCAACGGATCGATTGATCCGATGGTTTCTAGCAGCGTCCCGTTAATTATACCCAACGTTCGGATTCTCGCATGGACTACAAATTCAAGTTGGTTGCACCCAAACCGAACACACCAAATACATTTGCATTTTCTATCAGAACTACCATATCTCCATCTCTAGCTTCACCCATCCTTCAACAGTATCAGTCATGTCAAAATTCACTAGAATGGAAGATGTAGCGGCAATAGGGGCCTGGTGTACGATAACTAGTGACCCGATTACAGGTAGGGAACAAGAGTCTAGAGAGTTCTGGTCTCGTATTGTTGATGAATACAACGCACGATGGGGGAGAAACAACCAGATCTCTCAAGTCGCTCCAAACGAGAGTAGCCACATTGAAAAAGGAAGTCAAAAGATATGTTGGTCATGTTAGAGAGGTTTTCAGGGCTAACCCAAGCGGAAGCGACCCGCAATCTATGGTGAGTTTCAATATATTAATTAATGAAGTATTTATTAATTTTAAAAGGACTTATCACTAATCCACAGTTGGTGAAATTTAATTGCAGTACCGGGATGGAGAGGTACTCTACGAGGAATATCCGAAAGATCCAAAACGTTGGAGACATCCAAAGGTTTTCGAAATTTTGAAGATGCACTTTCCCAAGGAATATGATCCGTCCGTCTTAGTTCCTTAGACTTGCAGCCAAGCCTCCCAACAGAGCCAGCCTATGAGCGGTACGGAGACCAATGATGAAGCGTTTAACGATTCACAAACCACAAACGGTGAATCCTCGGACCAAGGACGAAGAAATGCATTTTATCGGGATCAAGGTCCCCGACATGCACCTGGTAGGGAACAGTCAAAACGTGCTAGAGCGGAAGAGAGAAGAGTAACTGATGGACTGAACCAGACATTAGCAGATTTCCAACAAAGGGATGGACAAAGGTTTGAATGGGACCAAAAAGAGGCTAAGGATAGGATGAATTTTCTACGAACAGACGACGGCGGTCCGTCTATTAGAAATTTGGCAGCGAGCACCGAGTTGTTAGCAAGGAACAAACAGCGTGAGACCGACATGGAGATAATGAGAATTGATCTGCGTCAAATAACCGACGAGAGTGAAAGGGAGTATTTCGTCAATCTCAAAAATGAGATTATGGTTCGCCAGGGGTCAAGTCGCCGTTACGCCTAATGTGGATCAGTTGGTTGCATTTAACTATTGTCAGGAATTTAAGTATTTACATAATCGTGCCGCATTATGTAATTTATTTATTTTTACATCCTTTTAGTTTTTAATTCCCCCTTCGTTGTGGTATTTCATTTCCAATGTAGCATTTACTTTATATGTTGTACCTCTTAATGTTATTTAGACTTTTCAATTAGAATGAAACCACCTTAAACTTAGTTGAAACATTACTTCATATTATTATTAGGAATACATCTGAAGTATATAATCATTTCACATTGTATGCGGGCATAACGTCTTTTAGTAGCTCGTAAAGATGATCATACATGAAAGGCTTATTTGAATCCGCACGGAAATCGATCATGGCTCTTGTTTTCTGTAAAAAGTTAGAAAAAAATAAAATAAAATAATTATGCCTTCGTATTTATAAACATAGTGTTAACACTATGTATTTATTTAAGGGTATGCTCACTAACCCGAGCTTCGTATGATAGCGTAGGATGGCTTATGTTTACATGAAGCAGACATGCAACAAACGTATCAACATCCGTGGTTATCAGACCAAATATTTTTTTTTACCGAGGCTTTAGTTTTGTTCTTGTCGTTTCCGGTAAGATCTTCAAAGTTTTGAAAAACACGGTTCCAGAAAACTTTCGGATCTTCGTCAACCCCCCGCGCTGTTCCATGATTTATTACCGCAATCCATGCTCCCACTACTCCTAAATCTTCATCGCCTGTGAAGCGCATTGCATACGTAATTAAAATTATGTAACACTAATTCTGACACGTTAGGTTGCTGGGCAGGTTTATCTGCAAGATATTAAACTTTGGACATAAAATTTATTCACTTGCGAATATAACTCATTCCAGAGGATCGTGCTTCAAACTATATATTTTTTTAACGAGGTTAAACATACTTTGGTGGAGTGATATTGAACGACATCCTTATCGACGGTTTTATAGTGGTAGTCTGATGGAAAGGGTAATCTTGTGAACATCAAAGGACGTTTACAAGTGCGCAAGAAATGGGTCATTTGTAAATAGTGAAAATGCTCTTTCCAAAAAGTTTAGGTCGTTTTCTGTTTAAGTGTATGTCGATTACTAGTTGTACATAGGCTCAATGATCACAGTAGGTTTAGGAGAATGATACCCAGCATTTATCGGAAAAATACTAACGTAATCTAAAATGAATATTACTAGGAGAAATCTGAAAGCGAATTTTGTTACGAAAAATAAAATCTTAAAATATCATAATTAATAATTTAAATTATAAAAACAAAACAAGTCTTAATAAACAAGAGCAGTAGTAGTCTTATAAAAGGAAACAATTGCGGCATCCTCACTTACGAAACTAAAAGCCTGTGCATCCTACTCTCCATTCTCATAAAAGTTATCATCACCCAATGGGTAAACATCAGCGTTTTCATCCACATCGGTAGTACCCGCATCGGAAGTGAGGATGCCATCATCCTCCTCACCGGGGCCCAATTCACCGTCTCGCAATCCGAGGATGTGACTCTGCCAAATATGCTCCGTGATGTCGTTTTGCAAGAATCTCCAACGGGCATGGCTCAGATAATATGCGCGGGCTTCTGCCACGTTACCTTGTACCAGAGGTGGATCTTCTCGTTCATCGAAAGTCGCCCATTCCGTATCACGGTACTCATGTTCCACACACATGTTCTGTATAATTAAACACGCTCTCATAATTGTGTGTATGTCACGATGAGACCAGTAACGACAAGGATTCCTTACTATACCCCATTTGGACTTTAGACCACCAAAAGCACGCTCCACATCCTTCCTCTTTGCGTGGTGGTATTCATTAAATTTCTTCTGGATCGGCGGCATAACATCACGTTTCTTATAGCTATGGACCACCCCAGGCATTTCGTTGTAGATGCCGTCCACCAAATAGTATCCATGTTTGTACTCATTACCCATGATACGAAAATTGCAAGGAGGGGCTAACGCGGCATTGTCTCTATCAAATAATCCCGACTGCTCCAACACATTCAAGTCGTTGTTTGACCGGGCTCGCCAAAAAACAGTGCGAGAACCATCTATAAAGACGATGCCACCGCTGTAGAACAAGGTTTGGTTTCTTATGGTGTCCCCACGTGTCGCTCTGCTTCTTGATGAGACATAACCTCCACTCCCAATGGGTGCATCGAGGCTTCCCAAAGATTCCGGAAAACCACGAGCTACGTTTTGGGCCAATAACCTCTTAGTATCTTCGGTTGTTGGCAGCCTCAAGTAACGGTCGTTAAATTCCCAAAGTAGTGCATCCATAAACTTCTTAGCATACATGTATATTGTTGAAGCAGCCATCCGGTGTAATCGTCTGCTATCCGCAGCCCACCCCCTTTGCCGGGTGTTTCATGACGGCGAGCATTTTCATATGAGGAGAATGACCCGGGATGTTACACGCATCTCTTCGCTGCAAAAAATCGGGATCTCTGGCGCAAATCTGAGGCAATATTCTAAGAAAAACTTCTCGGGGCAGACCGTGACGTCCCTTAAAATGACGAGGTCCGAATCTGCAACCAGGGTTAAAGTAGTCTGCATCATCCTGTCATCTCCGCCTCCACACGACATCATTAACGGTTCTTCTAGTCAAGACTCGACCGGTTCGGGTTGGTGCAAATCATGCGCCTCCGCAAAATTTGCTTGATACATGATGACGAAATCTCCATGGCTATCATCATGGTACCGTTTCGGGTATGTCGCCTCTCTACGTCGTCGCATATATCTAACGATAGCCGACTCCATTTTTCAGCTAAATATCATATTAAATAATCATCGCAACGGATTTAAAACGGTGTATTTTTTTGTAAACGGAAATAAGAAAATAAAAAATAACACACTTAAATATGGGATATGAAGAACATAAAAAAGGGATAAGACGAGGACCAACATACATGAGGAAAAACAAAATATATCATACAAGAACTAAATAGAAAACATCTACTACGCCCTAGCTAATCAACATAAATTTAACCAGTTTTACTGGAGTCACCCAAAAAACTGACTATCTGTCACAACATCCATATCAGCTCCATCATCACATCTCGGACCACTACCCGCACACTACCATGCCAACTACCACCCAAGCTAAGCCCAAAAAAATCACTTGAGGTTGGTAAGTCACTAATCACGGGGAGGCATGCTCCAATAACGGGTTATGCTCTACGAGGGAGGTTACTATCGGATCTTGAGGGACATAATAAGCATTTGATGCGGAAGGGTCTGCTTGGCCAGGACGCTTGCGACAGTGTCGGAGTTAGCGGCAAGGGATACTCCATCGCAATATGTGGTGGGAAATGTCATTCTTACGACTTGAATAGAATAGGCCTTGGTGTTAGGAACTACGATGGGTTGTGGGGGTGTAATACACCGCTCGACGACGACTCTCATCATATACCACATATCTGCTACTCTGAATCAGCCAGTATGCCTCCCCCGCAAACCTGCGTAACTCTTCCTAAAAAACAGAATAAAAGTTTTTTAAACAATTATGTTTAACAATGAAGAAACTCCAAATGAAAATGAACATGACAGATAAAATAACTAACCTCCGAGACGTTGATTTCAGAAAAATTGTATGGGTTCTCTCCTTCCATGGGGACTGGAACTATCTCTTCAAAGGAATCTTTGTAGAAGGGCATGTCCCATTGTAGGTTTGGGAGTTGCCTCATGGACTGTCCGGGTTGGTCGTATGTGTAAGTCTGGGATGACATGCTAGAGGGTGGGCGTTGGGGCATCAAACTACGGGGTATACCGCCGTGACGAACTCCGATATCATCATGTGTGTCTATGTGAGTTGTTTTTGTCCTAAGGGCTCCCACACTATGAGTTTTCCAAAATTTAGAATACACTTCATCAGGGACAGGAAAGAAGTGATCACTAACCTCAACCTCCATACCATATAATACTTCCTCCAATCTAGGTGGGTTGCATGGGATAACTATCGCACCAAACACCTTCCTCATACACCTCTCAGCCAGACAAACTAAAGCTCTTGTACTGTCCTTGTCCTTAAAGACACATCTCCTCTTAGACATCTCAAGTGCGGTTTGGAATGGATCGATGTGTTGGTGTTCACTTGTCCCCAAACCCGGGGGTCCCAGGATAACCGCATCACCCATCCTAATATCTATCTGAGCACGTGCATCTGACAGAGAGTGTTTGTGAAGATCTTTTTGTCCCTTGCTCCTAAGGTTCAACACATTAAATAGACTAGTAGCAGGGTGTAGATCCAGTTGATCATCTCTAAGGTTTTCCTTCAAAATAGGTTGACAATTACGGAAATAAAAATAATACCAGACTCTAAGATCATCGACATGCCACCCATATCCTTCTGTTTGCACGAACTCCAGTCATCGGTGTTTATACAAGCGCCCCAAAGTTTGAGTACCCCAATCATAAGACCCAACAGCATCCAAATCATCCAACACTATACACCATCGTTTATCTACTCTAACACTACAGTCTTCAAACAAAAAATAACCAATACACCAGAGCAAGAACATTCTAGTCAATTCTTCAGCAATGCCGCAGTTGTCAACATTTGCCCTACTTAAAATGAAATTATCCAAGTGAGAAACTCGCATCGTGCATGCCTTGGAATCATAATCTCCAGTTTTCACACCCTGTAGTCTTCTATGTGCCATAGCATCTAACACACCCGGAAATACCTAGCATCCATAAGCAGCTACTTCTTGCGCCGTCATTATTTCCTTTGGTAATTCCAGGATTGGCTTACATCCTCCAATTGGAATACTACCAACCGATAGAAATCTAGAGGAGTCAAACCTATTTCAAACTCTTTGAAGTGAAAAGTTCTAGTCTTCTTCCACCACCTCTCACATATAGCTTTGGTTAATCCCTTATCCCCATACCTAAAATTAAATTGGAATATGGACTCTAAACCACAGCATTGAAGAATTAATAATGCACGGGGGTTGTTTGTAACCACTATCTGGTAAAATTTATTTAAGTTGGTCCAACTGCTCTTAAATATTCCGTCTCGCTTATCTACTAAGTTGTCGGCCTTATGTTGTAACTCGCCGACACCTGTAGATAGTTGGAATAACTTCTCATACCTAGACCAATCGACATCCTCCATTATCTAAAAGTGAAAAGACCAAGGGAATCACAATCAACATGTGAATAACAAAAATCAAACGCCTATGTTAATCTATGCACAATCAACATATGAATTCACACGTTCACCTTCACATCACATTGAGGTATGCACATTGCTCATATGAAAATCTCCGTCAAAGTGATAATAACAACCTCAATTCCACCCCTTGAATCTTCTAAACATCAACTCAAAAGAATACATGACTTAATCCTAAAACACATTGCAAAATGATATAAACCACAAAATCAATTTCCATCAAAATAATATTTACAACAAAATCAGATTAACAACAAAATCATATTAACAACATCAATTTCCAACAAAATCATATTAACAACATCAATTTCACCCATATATTCATCTCAACCTCAACTACATCATATTAACAACATCAATTTCACCCTTATCAAATTAAAAATTTCAAATACATTCTACCAAGCATAAACACAACTAATTCAATCCATAAAATTAAGAATCAATCATGGTTTTATGTTTCACCAAAATTAACCACAAATACCAAAAACCCTAACTCACATTTTAATTATTTGAAATCAATACAAAAATTATACAACTGCAATATCAACATAATCAAGATTATGCATCCTATAGCACCGAAATCAATCTATTTATAACTAAAATCAAAAATCATAAAACAACTAAATCAAAAAAACTAAAATTACTTACCTAGTGTGGATTTTGATGATGAAATCTCACAAAAATACCACCAATCGATTACCCTCGGCTACTAGAACAAACCCTTGTAAATTTTCCTCTCCTTAAACACAATATTTGTTTCAACCAAACCATAGGCGAGGTGAGTTAATGAAAAAAGAGGAAGAAAGAAAGATAAGAAGTGCGGTTACGTAACATTTAGGTTCTCTATGAAACGCAAGTTTAAGCTCACGTGTTGACGGGTCAACGAGGTCAATACGCATGTTCAAAGCTGCGTTTTTGAGTTTCCTATGAGACGAAAGTTTCAATCTGCGTTGCACGCAGGTTCCAAATGCGTTTCATTTGGGGATCTTGGATTCCCATTACGCCCGGGCGATGTGTTTTGGTGACGTGGATCCAAGGAAAATCTTGAATCTTGGACCATGGTTAGAGCTAGCCTAACACTAGCTTAGGCCAAAAAAATATTAAAATTGAAGATTTAGATAGTGGACTTAGGGGGAGTGCCGATTAGTCCTAATATCCTATCATAGGTGCGTCCCTGCATAAAACATGACCCCATGAGACCATGAAGTTGCGAGATTTATAACCTTAGAATTCGAACACGGTAATCAAAATCCCGTCAAAATTCATTTGTTCTCAATTATGAAAATGCTCAGGGATATTACTGTTTACTTATTATCTTTCTTCATTGAAATCTAGTTGGCTTCTGCAAAGGCGTGTTGGGGGATACTTACAAATCCGAGCCTCCATGCGCAATACGAAAACTACACAAACAATGAAACACAATGCGGAAAATACACAACTACGACGATATAGAAGAAAACACACAACACTAAGGATTACGTGAAAAAACCCTCCAAGGTGAAGGGTAAAAAATCATGACCAAATCTTCCATTATTATTATAATCAATAATGGGTTACGCACAATTCTCCCAATTTGGGGATAACAAAAACTTCAATGTGCATATAACACTTGGATCACAGTTTGCCTAAATTACACTCACCACTAAGGATGGATCAACAATTCATTCACTAATAAAATGAGATTCACAACAATCAATCAAGAACAAGAGTCGAGATACTCACAATTAGAGTTTGAACAAACCCTAGAAATCTCCAAGCTTGGATAGAAGAAGATGTGCACAAACTTGATGGATTAAGTTCACCAAGATATTGCCAAACACTTCCTTAGCAAACCCCTTTCTTCCCTCAAGCAAATCCCACGAATTTCTCACTCTTTTCTCTCCTTCTTTTGCCGACGGCAAGGCTCACTCTCATGCATCTCTTTTTTTCACGAATTGGAGATTGAGAAAACAAATCTCGTTTCTTATCTTTACTTAACCTAACAAGGCACCTACTACCTTCCTCCCTTAAATGGTTAAGGGGATACACATTGTTGGACCATAAGTAGTGACCAGGCCCAACAATCTCCCCTTATGACTTATGGCGAGGTGCCCGTCACCACCAAGCCTTCCCTGCTGCAGAAATACACATGCTTGTAATTTGGTAGTGGCTTTTCATCATATCAGAACCATTTTCACCTGTATGGATCTTCTCAATATGCAAGACCTTCTCATCGAGAACTTCTTGTATCCACTGATACCTAATATTGATGTGCTTGGTCCTCAAGTGAAATCTCGCGTTCTTACTGAGATGGATGGCATTTTGGTTGTCACAGTAAACGATGAACCTTTTTTGCTTCACACCTAGTTCTATAACAAACCTCTTCATCCATATCATCTCCTTGCAACTCTCTGTAGCTGCGATATACTCTGCCTCTGTAGTAGATAATGCCACACATCTTTGTAACTTGGGTAGCCAAGACATAACTTCAAGATAGGTAAATAAATAACCGATGTAGACTTGAGGCTGTCTTGAGCACTTTTAATCGAATCTGTGTAACCCACTAACTCACGGCTTTTCACCACCATAGCACAAACACATATTAGAAGTACCCCTTAGATACCGTAATATCAATTTCACCGCTTCCCAATGCTACATCTGCTTACCATCCCAACTGCGTAAGCTATATCTGGCCATGTACACACCATGGCATACATCAAACTACCAACTGCCGATGCATAAGGAATTTTCTCCATCTTTCGTTTCTCAACATCATTCAGGACATTGATCACGAGTTAACTTGAAATGGTTTGGAAGTGGAAAACTTACCAGAAGCTCAACCTTGTCCATGTTGAATCTTTTCAACACCTTCTCAATATAAGTTTCTTGTGATAGCCACAACTTCCTTTCTTTCCTATCATGAGAGATTTGCATGCCAGAATACGTTTTCTTGCACCCAAATCTTTCATAGGAAAATACTTGCTAAGATCTAACTTCAGCTTTGTCGATCCTCTTCTTATCTTTGCCAACAATAAGCATGTCATCAACATATAAAAAAAAAGAATAAGAAAGTCACCATCAATAAATTTTCCGAATAAATACACAATGATCGAAAATTTGTCCTCTTGTACCCATGTTCCTTCATGAGCGATTCAAACTTCTTGTACCATCTTCTTGGATCTTGCTTCAAACCATATCTGATCTTCTTTAGCTTGCACACCATATGTTCTTTTCCTTTGACTTCAAAACCCCTGGGTTGTTCCATATACACATCTTCCTCCAACTCACCATGAAGAAATGTTGTATTGACATCTAGTTGTTATATCTCAAGATCCAAACTAGGTGTTAATGCCAAGACAACCCAAATAGAACGAAATCTCACCACCGGTGAGAAAATCTCGTCAAAGTCAACACCCTTTCTCTGCTCATAGCCCTTCATAACTAAGCGTGATTTGTACCTTGACTGCGAGTTACCATCTTCAGACTTGATTCTGTACACCCACTTGTTATTCATAATCTTCTGGTTCTTTGGCTTGTCAACCAAATCAAAAGTGTCGTTCTCATTCAAATAGCTCACCTCTTCTTTCATGGATTTCAACCACTTCTGACTTTCAGGAACACTAAGAGCTTCTTCATAAGACTATTTGGTTTCGCATCTGTGAGCATCATATACTCTGTGGTGTATACTTTGTTGAAGGTAATCTGGTCCTACTGGATCTTCTCAACTCAGCTTCAGGTTGTTATTGTTGTTGTTTTTGCACTTGTTGATCAACATCACCCACTTGAACATCTTCATGAGTTTCATCTTCATGATTGTGTTCTTGTTCTTCATTACCATTACCATCAACATCATGATCAAGTTGTTCAAGAGAAAGAACAACTGGATTTGGATCCAAGAAGATGTCTTCTTGAAGCTTTGGCATTTCGATCTTCTCAAAGTCTTCAATAGTTTGGTCTTTAAGGAATATTACGTCCCTACTTGATAATCTTCTGTCAACTGGATCCCAAAATATATAACCAAACTTCTTCGTTCCATAGCCTAGGAACACACATTGCTTTGCTTTGTCATCAAGCTTTGACCTCTGATCTTTTGGGATATGAACAAATGCCCTACAACCAAACACTGTCAAGTGATCATAAGTAGGCTCTTTGTCTCTCCAAACCTTCTCTGCTACTTCTTGATGGTATTTTTCAATGATGTTGTAGTAAGAAGGGTTGTCGTTCACTCGGACTTGATGAGATTGAATTTAATAATTAATAAAATAAAATAAAAGAAAAATATATACAAATATTGTCACAGGATAAAGAGTCACTAGGACGCAGGATTTCACTACTTTTCATATTCTTGTGGTTCAGTCATTAACTCTAGACAATATAGCTCAAACAAAAGAAGTTGCGACTCTAATTCCTTGCCAAAAATAGATTTCATAAAACATTATATAAATTCGTAAGCATGACGCATCAAAAGTAATTTAAACTAAGCATGCGAGCATCGGACAAAATAACGAGATAATTAATAGAAATCATAAAGCAGATTAAATCTATGCAAAAGTCATATAAAGAATTAATTCATTTACCACAATCATGAAAAGTTGCTTCCTCCGTTGTCCCGGTGATGGGTTCTAGCTCGCATATTGGAAACACGCTCAAAAATTGATTTCATTACTCAAAAATGGTTTACAAATGATGAATAAAGGGAGAAATAATGAAAAATCGGGTTAAGTGTGATTTATAAGTGTTACAAACCGAAGCTATTACAAGAAACGATAAAATGTTCATGTCGTTATTCTTGTTGATTTAAGACTGCCACCGAACTACGACCCGCGAGATGTGAGTCGTTAACACTTGTTGAAGAACGACGGTCTCTTGTGGGTCTTATGTTCTTCGTGTTCTTCACTACACCCAGCGAAAACAATTTTCTGGGTGTTGATTTTGCGCACACCTGTGATGCTCTAAACTATCCCAAACTCTCCATAAACCTTCTCGATACTCCAACACTCTATATATACTACACAAGGGCTTGAATATCTCCTCATTACTCCCAAATAATCTCGTATCTTCTCCATTATCATTTTTATTCTCCACGGGATAATTTCCCTGTTTTAACTCCTCACGAATTTTCTTGTGCTTTACACCCTCCAAACACGTTATGTACGCGCCTCAGATGTAGTCAATCACTTCTATCTCATGCCATGCACATAAAGTCACGTACAATCCTGTGAAAATCTTCTTCTCTTAACCACGTAGCCCTGTTTTCTTCTCACTGATTATCTAGCCAATTTTAACCGAAACAATCAACCTTACCACTCCTGTTACGATAAATCAAGTCTTCCCATGAAATTTAAGCCGTTGAATCACACTATAGACCCTCCAAATGACAAATTAAAAATCATCCAGTAGTTTGAATATTTTCCCGCCAAAACTTAACTTTGAAATGAAGAAGAAGGTCAGCCCTTATCCAACGAGTGGGGGTGCGAATATCGATTGGGTGCCCCTTAGCAATTGGGTTACCCCTTATCCAAAGTGGGAGTCCGAATAGCGAATGTTCTCCGGGGGTGTTCCGAGCAAATTTTCGAGCCGAATTTTCCAACAATCTTTATTTCCAAAAAATACCTACAAACACACAAAACATCATAATAAGGACAAAAACGAGTACTGACAATACGAAACATTGAGGACAAATTAGACACATAAATGCGTCTATCACTTCTCCATCTAGCGATCTTGAAGGTGATCGATTGATCAAGTACACATCAGTATTCATTGCTTCACCCCAAAATGTAAAATTAGGAATGAGATAACATGCACCTAATTCTCTCAAGAATAGTGTGGTTCATCCTCTCAGTAACACCATTATGTTGTGGAGTCTTGGTGCTTGATTGTTCATGACGTATACCTATGCTCTTTCAATACTCTTCAAATGGTCCAATGTACTCTCCTCCATTGTCAGAACGAAGGCACTTCAAGGTTCTACCTGTTTCTCTTTCCACCATGCTGTGAAACATCTTGAATACAGGAACAACATCATCTTCGGTCTTGATATTGCATATGACCAAACCTTCCTTGAAGCACATTTATGAAAGTAACAAAGTAAAAAGCACCACCAAGTGTTTTGACCCTTAAAGGTCCACATACGTCAGAATGAACAAGATCAAGAATACCAGAATTGCGTTTGGGTAAATCTTTATGAAAAGAAACTCTAGTTTGTTTACCAACTAAACAATGAGTGCAGTCACCCAATTGCGTACCTTTTGCCTTTGGCAAGACTTGCCTTTTGGTGAAGATTTGAATTCCCTTCTCACTAAGATGACCAAGTCTTCTATGCTACAGCTCGGAGGTTGAATCTTTGTCAGCAACATTCAACTCACCTTTCAACAGATTGACTTGTGTTTTATACAATGTGCTATATTTCTCGTCTCTTGCAATAACCATGGAGCCCTTGGTTATATTCCATTTCCATCACCTAAGTGATTGTTGTATCCTTCATCATCTAACACTCCTGGTGACATTAGATTCAAAAAGAAGATGGGGTACATGTCACACATTTTTGAGAACCAATGAAGCCAACCTTGGTCTCGGCCTTCACATCACCCATTCCTATAATCTTTGAAAAACCATTGTTTCCTATTCGATCGAACCAAAATCACCATCCTTGTAGGAGATAAACACATCTTCTCGAAGAGTAGCATGATAGGATGCACTTGAATCCACAATCCACTCTGAATCGGAAACTACGAAACTCATACATACATCATTACAATCGAGAGAATGGAGTAATATTCTTGCTTGTTACCACAAGCGTAACATCATTGACTTGTCTTGTCATTTATATTCCCTTTCCTTGGTTCTTGCTCCGGCTTCCTGCATTCATTTGAATAATGGCCATTCTCACAACAATCCACGTTCTCTCTAGACTTTGATCGAATTCTTGACTTTTCACAGTCAAAAGCTTTGCCATAAGCAGATTTCTGATCATATAATTCCTCCAACTTTGTCTACAAATAATATGCTAATTTCTCATTAGACACATGACGAATAATATAATCATCAACCCATTGTAGAATGAAACTAACAACTTTACGATTAGCAACAGTCCACACTTCATCTTCTATCTTCTTAGGCTTTACTCCCTTGCTCTCTATTGGACCATAAAGATCTTCACAATATAACCAATCCTCCATCTTCGCCTTCCATATCACATAGTTCTCACCGGTGAAAATAACCATTCTATTACTAGTGCTAGCTTTCGTCATTGCACAGGATTAGCCCAACCCAAAAGCTCTGATACCACTTGTTGTAGGAGACTTACAAATCCGAGCCGCTATGTGAAATACGAAACTACACAAGCAATGAAACACAATGCGGGAAAATACAAAAAATGACGATATAGAAGCAATCACACAACACCAAGGATTACGTGGAAAAACCCCTCCAAGGTGAAGGGTAAAAACCACGGGCAAATCTTCCACTATAATCAATAATGGGTTACACACAATTCTCCAGTTTGGGGATAACAAAAACTTCAATGTGCATATAGTACTTGGATCACAGTTTGCCTAAATTACACTCACCCCTAAGGATGGATCAACAATTCATTCACCAATAAGATGAGATTCACAACAATCAATCAAGAACAAGAGTCAAGATACTCATAATTGGAGTTTGAACAAACCTTAGAAATCTCCAAGCTTGGATAGAAGAAGATGTGCACAAACTTGATGGATTAAGCTCACCAAGATATTGCCAACACTCCCTTAGCAAACCCCTTTCTTCCCTCAATCAAATCCCACGAATTTCTCACTTTTTTTTTCTCATTCTTTTGTCGGCGGCAAGGCTCACTCTTACTGCCTCTCTTTTGTTCACGAACTGGAGATTGAGAAAACAAATCTCGTTTATCATCTTTACTTAACCTAACAAGGCACCTACTACCTTCCTCCCTTAAATGGTTAAGGGGATACACTTTTGTTGGACCATAAGTAGTGACCAGGCCCAACAAGGCGAATGGCGAAGGAATTAAATGTTCTGTTTATGGTGAGTCTCACGTTTGGTAAGTCTCCATTGATATTGCATATCTTTATCTACGTCATCGAAGGGAAACGTTAATGGTACGTTCATCCAGTATTATTATTCTTTGACCTCCCTACCATCGATTTTTGAAAACCTCATGATCTTCAACACGCTTTATTAATCTCTTGCTGATCTCACCTGTGAAGGACGACCCTGAATGTTCGAAACGCGAGATGGTGTTAATGATCTTGTCGTTCTAAGGAAGATAGACGATTTTAATTTGTTATTCTTGTCCCTTTATGGCGGTCCTGGGAGTTGTAGGAATTCCCGGAGCTCTTCTGCATCAATAATTTATGGATCATCACCTTGAGGTTCTTGCACTTCTTTGTCTGATTCATACGATTGCAATCCCAACTCCCAAGTACTGAAATAGGTTTTCTCATGTCTACTGGTGAGTCCATTCGTCCAAGACCACCCAAGTCTTAATTTGAAACGACATGTAATTTGAAACCAACTGTAAAAAAAACAGAACTTTTACTCACCACACAACAAAATCCGCATCACTAGTAACAAGCCAGTCAACAAGAGACACATGTCCAAAATTTTTGAATTTCAAAATGGTAAAATTGGCAGGAAACTTTAAGGGTAAAAATGTCAAACAAAATTCGTACTGCCTCACGGGTGACATTTTTCTGTGACTTTGACTAGTCATGTTATAATAATACTTCACTCTTCTTCTCTCTACATAAGCAAAACTTTGTTTGTCACGGATTTTTCTTCTGGTTGCTTTTGTAGGAGAAAGAGAGTCACAGAATAGATGCTGCAAGAGAAAGCCATGAAATGGAAACTTAAAGCTCTGGATTGTTTTGATTTTGACGTGATCTCATGTTTCTCATTATCTTATTCTTTTATTTCTAATTATCTTATCTTCTCCTCTTTCACCTTTCATTCCTAATCTAATGTTAGATCTGTTATATTGTGGTTTTTACTTCACAGGGTTTGCTGCTCTTGCTGGTGCTAGAAAGAATGTCATGATATATCAAACCCTAGATCTAGCTACTTTTGATTTTGGTAACTACTGCTAAACCTTACATTTTTATTTTCTTTTAATTCTTCTTGTTTCAAATGTTTGTTTGTTTTATATTTCTTTCTGGGTTCTTTCTTGTTTAAAAAACATGGGGTTAGAGCTTTTCTTAGGGTTTGTACCATGCTGTGTTTATGACCTCTTAGGTAGTAGATCTTGGTTGTTTTATACATGATGTGTTTTATGATCTCTTAGATATTAGATTTGCTTTTATCTTTTTCTTTGGGATTATAAAGAGTATGAGATGATAAAACAGTTAACTAAGATGGGTTTTACAGATGTTGCTTGATTTGAATTGATTTTACTTTTGCTTGATTTGGTGATTTCTCGAGACAACTTCACATGTTAATTTAGGGTGTGTCTGTAGAGTATTTCCTTACTTTTTTTTTTTTTTGCTTGGTTTGAGCCAGTTTAGCTTTTGATTGATTTGTCTTGATTTCTTAGACTACTTCACATGTTATTAGGTTCAGAGTGAATTTCGAACCCCAAAGTAATTGATTTAAGTTGTGTTAAATGACTTTTGCTTCATGTTATCTCAATTTTTTACTTTTCCATGTTGATACTGTAGTTGCAGGAAATCCCACACTACACCCCTCACAAGAATCCATACAATCAAACCATTTTAAGATGAACAATTATAGTTTTTATTGATTAAATTATTGAATGTTTACAAGATGAAAAGGAAATAAGCTAAAGAATTACAATCACTCTAAACTTTCTCTCTCTTAATGACTTGCTCAACACTCGAAAAAAGATCTCCCCTCTATTAAGCTTGTTCGGCTCTTTATATAGGGTATTACATAATGGATGACAGCTAAGCTGTCCTTTATTTTCGGGAACGGCTTGCGAAGTATCGCAAGTGTAAAAATGTAAAATCTCGCAACACTCCTAAACTTCGCCAGGTCTTCATATCTTTCTCGTGTTCTGGCTGTCGTCATCCATTGCGTCATTTATATTACTCGTCTGCGACATCTTCGCAATGTGTCGTTTATTGATTTCGCAAATGCGTTGGTGTTGCGATATTATGACCCTACAAATACTTTTGGTGGTGTAGTTGTCTTGAATCACGACTCTCTATTTTTCTTTCTGATTTAATGTCTGTCAACTTATATGTATTGAACGTATATGTTTGCTCACAGAAGTCACTTCGTGTACTGATATTCTCCATTAAGCACAAATCAAATCCAAGCCACCACTCAGTTCGGTGAACTAAGAGGTGCACCACTCGGTTCCGTGAACTGAGAGGTGCAAAGGTAGGCCACGATTTAGTTCTGTGAACTAAGAGGAGCACTGCTCAGTTACTTGAACTGAGAGGTGCAGTGGCAGGCCACCGCTTAGTTTCAAACACTGAGAGGTGCATAGATATGTGTGAAATGAAGAACATCTGTTACCAGAGCAGCTTTGGGATCTATACTATATTATTCAGCTGCAACTATTGGATCACAGCTGAGGTAGCTTCTGTCTCTACTCGGTTTTCTTTCTTATATTATTTAAGCAATTGCATGATCTATATAATTCGGCTACAACTTTTTCTTTTAACCTTTAAGAAAATATGATAATTGAGTTTGGAATGCTTTCGGCTGTCACTGATTCTTGTTTTTCTTCTGGTTGCTTTTGTAGCAGAGACATAATAGATGCTGCAATAGAAGGTATTGGAATGGAAACTCTAAGCTCTAGCTTGTTTGAATTTTGAGGTGATCTTGTATTTCTTATTATTATATCTTCTGCTGTTTATCTCTTTATTCCCTCATCTGATTTTGGATCTGATTATCTTTTTTGTTTTACTTTACAGGGGTTGCTGCTGCTGCTTCAAAGGAAGCCATGATATAGTGATAGGGTGTAGAATACATCCTATTTACTATCTATTGTTTATGCTTTCTTCGCTATTTTTCTTGTAAATTATGTATTTTACGCTTGTTTTGAGTTTTGTAGCTACTTTGGAGTCGCACGGAGGAAAATAAGAAGAAATCACCCAATTTGAGCCAAAAGGGCAAAAAGGTCATTTTACAGGCAACTAATATATGGAGCTCAGTTAATGTTAAGGGGTAACCCTTTTGGGAAGTTTTAAAGACAGACGAATCAAGGTTAAGGGGCAACTCTTTTTGGGAGAAGTACTAGTAGCTTGATCCATCCAAGGTTAAGGGGCTATAACTTGGTTACCCCTTATCGAAGAACTGGTACTAATATCCTACCCTACTTTACCTTCACCCTAAATCGAGAAAGGGTTTTCTTTCTCTTCAATCATTTTCATTTATTCATTCGCTCACTGAAATTGAGAAGAAAGCGGACAATTAACTTTGTCCAAATCGAGATGACAAGTTCAGATTAGGGTTCGAAGTTGTTTCTGCAAATAAGAATCAGAGGTTTCGAAGTTCATAGACAGATCTAAAGGGTTTGTGGTAATTGTTTTGGAGATTCGCTGACGCAGAGAAACTCAGATTCGATCGAGATAGATTAGACAAAGATTGAATGGGTTAGAGTGTTAGCACGGTGAGAGGAGAGTTGAGAATTGAAATTGATGTTGTTGTTGCAATCGATTCAGGGTGGAGATGAAGAAAGGCGATGGGATATGGAGTCATTGCCGTCGTCGAACTCGGTGGATAAGATGGAATTGAACCTCATCGTTCCGACAAGAACAATAAGATGGGTATGGTCGACCGTGTTGTTGTTGGAAATTAATGAAGACACATAGAGAGGAGATGGGAATTGAAGAGAAATTACACGGGGGATGAATTGTTGGTGGAGCAATTGGTATTAGGGTCCGGTAAATGATGGAGCAATGTTCCAGTGGTGAATAATAGATTAGAGATGGGTTTGGTTCTCGAGAATGAGTATTGAGAGATTGATCACCTGGCGATCGCTTGCAATGTGCGAGATGTTGATGGCGATTGCAGTGAAGCTCAGTCTGAGAAAAAGGTGCGGTATGTGTTGGTAGTGCTGAGTGATGGTGGTTGATCCTTGTGGAGGTATGAAGATCTGGGGTTATCTCGGCGCAGATGCATCTCGAGCTTGTGGATTGCAGTGGTATTTGTTGTTGAGATGGTGGTAATTGTGTTGATTGAATGCGGTGGAAAAGGAATTGAGTTGGTGGGTATGGTGTTACACCCGAGTTTTGTGGTTACGTAATGCCCAGTCCGGCAGTGGTGATTATCATGGTTATTAAGCAAATGTGAGTTGATGGCGAGTTGTGAAACTCGAGTTGCAATGGTTTGAGCGAAGGAAGGCAGTGCAATAAGAGCTTAAGAAGAGAATGTTCTTTGTCTTATCCGGAGTTTGAGGGTGAGAATGGAGTGGAAAGAGATGATGGTGCAATGAGATACAAAGGTTGTTGGTGTTGCAGTTATTTGAGCTTGAACTCGGGAGGTGATTGCAGCTCAGATGAAGTAGCAAGTGGAGTTGTTGTTAACTGATATGGAAGCTCAGATGGAGGAATGGGTTTATGTTGCAGAGCTGAATGCAGGCTATGGCAATGCAGTGGCTCTCATTGGAGCTTGTTGGTGGCTCAGGGCAAGAAGAAGGCGGTGGGCGAGGTGAAGGAGTTACGAGAGATTATGGTGCACAATCATAGAAATGCGAGAAGATTATGACTTATGCAAGTTGCAAAATGGCCTAGGCATGTGCCAATCAGGCTACGACTAGCCTTGATTAGACTTTCACTCAGCCTCGACTGGACCACGGCTCGCCGACTCGGTCGATTTGACCCGAGTTGACTCGGTGACTCTCTTTCCTTTGACCCCGTTGACTAACAGTTGACTGACTGGTTGGATCGTTTGACTGAATTAGTCCTAACGGTGGATCGACAGAATATTCCGTCGAATATTCACCGACGGAGAAATTTTCAGGTGGCCGGCGGTGACGTTTCTGGCCCGGATTCCGGCCATAATACCGATTTCCAGCGAGCCAAAATTCCCAATTTTCTATGGATTTCTCTCATGGGTGTGAAGACTTGGACTAGGAATTGGATGGAGAATTTGGCTCAAACTTGGAAAGAGAAGATGGAAGTTGAGAAAAGCTTGGATTTGGAAGTTGAATTGCTAAAGGAAAAGGATTCTATTCCTTGGAAGAGTTGGAGAATATTAAAGCCTATAAATAGAGAAGTTTTCTACACCTCTCTACATCTCTACACAACACTTTTCTTTTCTTATTCTTTGTGCGAACTCCTTAACATGAGTAGCTAATTTTATTATTGATTGAGGATGAATTCCTAGTTCTTAATATGATTTAAGTTTTTTTTTTCAATTCTATCTTGAAGTTTTTCACATTATTATCGTTTGTTTTTACTAATAGAAATGATCTTAATGACATTCATGATTGATTGATAGATTGTTTGGGTGGCCAACTAAATTGATTTGTTAATTGATCTAAAGCTAGTGAAAGTTAGGAGATAAGTAATCGTTTCTTGACTCTTTACATAATTAGCAAACACGAGACCTTGCGGAGGGATTCCGTGGAGCAATTGTGTGTGAAAACAACGTTAGCAAGTAGACCTTGATCTAAGAGTCTAACTACTAATATTGACCTAATAAGTTCATAAATCTTAATGCGTTTATTTAACATCTAGAGTGATCTACTACTAGGTGGTTTGGTAAATAGAATCTGGTAGTCGAGAACTTCCGTATCCGGTGATACAAGGGATTTATGGGTTTAGCACCGATCTACATTTGCTTTACCTACGGTTGGTGATAATTTGTGACTAATAACAAGTAGAAAAGAACATAACTTGATTCATTGTTTCGTAACGAAGAAGGATTCCTTGATCTTATCTCTCTTATTGCTTTCAACTTTATCTTTTAATTGCTTTGTTTATTTTCTTTTTGCTTTACACCCCCCTTTCGTGACAATTTTTACAACTAGAATCTCTTGCTCCTCGTGGGAACGAACTTGACTTCCATTATATTATTTTTAATTGAGTGGAAATTTTGATTAATTTGATTGCACCTACGACACGCATCATATAGCAAACCCTAAGTCTATCCACTTTCAGATTTTGGTGATTATTGTTAAACTTTATCCTTTTGTTTCTTCAAATCTCCTTCAAATGTTCGTGTAAAATTTGCTTGTTCATCTTAATAATAGTGTGAATAGGTCATGATTATACTATAATTTGCATAGGTTAGTTGCTTCATATTCTCATGCCATGCTGATTATTAGGAATAAGATTGAATGCTAAACCAGTAAATTAACATGTCTTGTACTAGTTTATCAACTGAGCTTTAATGTCTGTCATCCTATATTATTTAGCACGATTGTTGGTGATTCATACATATTTCGTAGATCTAATAATCATTATGAATTTATACTTCGCAGATCTAGTATTCGTAAAAGTAGCCCTGACACTTGATTTGACTCATCACTGACATTTCCCTTCGGGGTTGGTAAAAGATTTTTTGTTTTAAGATTTACTTCGCCTATTTCATTTAACCTCATTCGACCACATGGCGAGTAGGATTTATGTACATACAATGATGATGTTAGGCATGGATACTAAAGTTCAACACTCACTCTCTTCCCCGTAATCCCCAACAACATCCATAGTTACATATTATGCATGACAAGGAGTGATATATACTGATAATTTATTTCTTTTTGAAGGGTTTTGTTATCTTGTGCATCCATGCACAAGATAAAAGTCAATCGTTGGCATTGGAAATGATAAAAACCAATAAAATAATATGAGAGATAGTGTATCTTGCATTGGAGAAGGCAAACGTTCATGATTTTTTTGAATTTTTCCCTATACAACTGATAATATCCAGGTTCGCTTTGTTGTTCTGGATACCAGTTCAGGAAGTGATCGTTCACGTATACCTGCAACTGTAAATACTCGTAAGTAGTGTAACTACCTATGGTTTGTCGGTGTTGATAAGTTCGGAAACAAAATAAGAAATCTCATAATGAGTTACTTTGGTCTGAACAAACCTTGAGAATAATCTGGTCAAATCACACAAGCAGTCTCTACCAGGCACCAACATTCTACATTACGATTTTACCTGATGAGTGGCCTCCAAATAATAACAAGGCAAGACCTGCAAAAATAGAAAAAGATACTCTGAAGATTTTACTCAGAAATAATTTTAAAACAAGTAAATATACACTTTTCATTTGAAATTTGGTAAAAATAAGAGTTGTAAGTGTACCTTTGGAGTCGAAATGTGTAGCCTCTATCAGGAAAGAGCATTAGAGTATATAATTCACCGTACTGGTCGGTCTCCATTTGCATCTTTTCAAGTCATACATAACCTAGAGGCAATCTAATCAAAGGCCAAACAAATAAGAATCCACCAACATTACTTTCAACCACTACGATAATTGAATTTGTCATATGAATACAAAGGCAAGACGTGCAACAACAAAAAAAGGTACTTTCGATGATCAAGTTAGGGAACAACTTTATGCAAAAGATAGAAAAAAGCAGGATAACAAGGCACCAACATTCTGCCTCAATAACTCTAATAATTGAATTTGTTATAGGAATACAAAGGCAAGACCTGCAACAAACAAAAAAGATACTCTGACGCTCAAGTTAGAAACAATTATATGAAAAACATAGAAAAAAAACTAATATACTCCCCACGAGACACCAGCATTGTTTCAACAACTCATCTAATTGAATTTGTCATAGGAATACAAAAATGAAGACTGCAAAAAACAAATAAGATAATCCGACACTCAAGTTAGAAATGATTTTATGCAGAACATAGTAAGCATAGAGTTAGAGTTAAAAATGTTTACCTTTATATTTGAAACAAAAATTATTCCCAAATTGAATGTGACATGGATGACTTTAAACTCTAACCAAGCGCCTCAACACATATTGATGTAAGAAAAAGAATACACTACTCTATATAATTGTTTATGCATGAGATAATCTTTGCAAGGCAAAATGTACTAACTCCGACCTCATTGAGAAGAATGGTGAAACTTAGAACAAGATTGATAAACTGTTGAAAAAAAAAAATTAAAAAAAAAAAAAAAAGAGGTCGGGCGTTAGATATATAAAGGGAAAGTTAAGTATACATTGAGATAGAGTGAAGAATGTGTACCTTTTTATTTGACATGTAATTATTTTCTTCTTTCTCAAACATATTCGACACAAGATTTGATTATGAAAGAAAGAATAAAAATAAATATACTAGCAAAGTAGATAATCTAGTCAATGAAAACAATATAACAAAAAGCTAAACATGGCTATCTTGATCAAATGCCAAGCAGGGCCCTAATGAATATGTCATGTCCCCGGCTTGAAATAACCAAGTTATGCGACAAACAAACAAACATCCAACAAGATACTCCAATCCTCAAGTCGGTATGAACTTATGCAACATTTAGTAAAACATAGTTAAGGAGTTAAGAATTTGTAACTTTGGAGTTGCTAATTAGCTTCTTGTGACAGAAAAGAACAAGAATAGATATCGAAATGCCGGGCTGTGGTTGTGCGCATCCAGCCTGCATACACCCATCGCCACACCGTCGCATTAACACATCGTGGATAAATAGCCAAATGTTGCGGGCCATTGGTGTGATCGGTGATTTGAACACATCCATCGACACCGTTTGCATTAAGCACATATCGAGGTTTGATAGCCAAATGATGCGGGCCGTTGGTTGTGAGCACTAGGCGACACATCCATTAGCGCACTGTTGCATTAAGCAATGCCACACATCTGGAAACCATAGCCAAATGCCGTGGGCCGATAGTTATGAGGCATAAGAAGCATCTATCAGCACACCACAACACTAAGCACACATGGTTTCATATTCTATAACCTAACGTCTTTGTACTCTAGAAAGTAACACCACATATATCAAAACAAAGGGCATCGAGAAAATGAAATCTACAAGATTAGCTTATCTAGAGTATTATGTATATTCAGGATAGATGTTGATAAAGCAAACTCTCCAATTTGTATAGATGTTGAAAAAAAAATTGAGCCATGAAAAGGTATAATAAACATTTCTAATTGATAAAAAAAAAAAAAAAAAAAAACATTTCTAATTTAGGGCTATTTTGTGTTTCTCCCCTCCCAAGATCACTAATTAGCATTTCCTCCCCAAATAGATTGAAATTAGTGTTTCCTCTGTCGTTAGGTTTTTTCCATCCATTGCTCCATCCAGTCGTCAGTCAGTCACACTGTGCTCATGTGGCATAAATTGTACCCGTTTTCATGATCTTAGAAAATACCCTCAAAGAGACACCCAGTTCGTCTTCGCCTTTTCCAGCCACCTCGTTTAACTTTCCACTGGACGGAAATGAACTTAAAAAGAATAGAATCTAACCAAATCTCCAAAATCAAAACCACTTCTCGATACCACGACCATTTAGTACCACGAAGAAATCAGCGACACCACTTTTAAAATTTACCAAAATATGTTCACACAAACCATGGCTTGATTTGTCTTCTCCATGACTTCAATTCAACTCAATCTCATTCCATTAAAGTGATCCCCAAATTTCTCGCTCATGTTGCTTTGGGTGTTCTTCTCGATCAAGAACCTCCAATTTCAGATCACATAAACTTAACAACACCTGACAGATGCAAATTAACCTAACACAATGGACCACCTCAAAACCCATCCATTCATAATTGTTTTGAACAAGAGATATAGCCTCGAGATCTAATTTTCCGGCATACAATTCGGGTCAAATACAACCCAAATCCTCACCGATTAAAAAACCCCCAAATCTTTGTTGTTGATGCTTGAATCTAACAACACCTATCAATCTAACACCAACTTCACCATTAATCAACACAAGATCTTCAAATTAACCTCTAAAATCAAATCCACGGTTATTCTTTTGATATTGTAGCCATCTAATTCATCTAATAAAACAATCAAACCCATTTCTTACTCGATCAATTTCTTCTTGGTCTTTTCCGTAAATTTCTCTTCTAGAACTTTCAGCTCAAATCCAATTTTGTATCACATCAAAACCCCAAAAGAGATCCATATGAGAATCCCCAAATTTGATGTTGTCAAACCATCATCCTTTGTATACCTTTGCCCGGAACCATATCTTCAACGATGCAAACCAATTTCTATGTCCTTTTCCGTTTTCTCATCATTCCCTCGCACTACAATTTCATTATGTTTCCATCTATGTGAAAGAGAGTCGAAAAGGCATGAACAACTTAATTTGGTCGAAGCTTCCGAATTTGGAGAAGAGCTTGACCTCTATCAAGGAGGTGGAGAAATAGCTGTGACGACATACGGTCATTTAAAGATAAGAAGGACTTTATCTATACTCGACCATCGATAAGAATATCATCCGGCGGAAATTGGGTTTTCACGGGATTTGAGAGATTTTGCTTTTATAAATAAGCGAAAATGGGATTTATGTTTAATTAATCTAAATTAAAAGGGTATTTTGGGTAGTCTATATATGACATGTGTATCTTTTTTCCACGTATAAACAGTCTTGACTCATTGCTTAGGAGTAATAGATGGAAAAACTAACGATGGGAGGAAACACAAATTTTAATCTATATGGGGAGGAAACGCTAATTAGTGATCTTGGAGGGGAGGAAACGCAAAATAGCCCTCTAATTTATTTAACAAGAAACTAGATATCACCGGGGCCTTACGGCCCCGGCTCAACCTCTCCTTTTTAATATATATACTTTAGGCCTAGACCTTAATTTTGATGTAAAATAAACGTAAAATCCGTCATTTATCCATGGTACAATTATTATCTTTGTATTTGGGAGTATTTGTATCCGCCTTTTGTCATTACATGTTCACATTAAAATAAAACAAAAAAAATGAAAAACTATAATCGATTAAGTGGCTTTTGTATTGTTATCATCACTTTAGATATGAAATTCTTGAGTATGTCAAGTGCATAATAATTTCTCGGAATTATTATTAACGAACCCCCTTATTCAAGTGCATTAATGCACTATACCCCCAAACCAATATTCATCTCCATAATGTTAAGTTGGTGTAATAAAAGGATCTACATGAGAAAAACTATGACTTGCACCTTAAATGTCCTTGAAGATCGATGGTGTACAAAGCCATTTGTACATCAATTGAAACTTTACCACCTACGTCTTATTACAACTAAAAACGATTGTGCACTCCAACTAGCCGATGGCGATAGTTGGAATCCCTTAGTTAAAATTGAAAACTTAAGAATTTGGCATGAGTTTCTAATTTGGTCGTATTTCCACCCTTGTTTTTTTGTGTCATACATTTGTGTATGTTTTGTTATGAAAGGTAATTGACATAAATGTATTGTGTTTATAATTTGTAAGAATACCTTGAATTTTAAAAACTAATATCATGTATGTTTGAGCCTTCCATGATTTTGGATCATTTATCTTTTATAATAGAGTTTAAAAGATAAAATATACTTAATATAACAATGAACATTAATTGACATAAACTTTTTCTTAAAAGCAAAATATCAAAAAATCATAAATAAAAGTAAAATTAACTACTTATTATAGTTGAGTAGCAAGTAAAGGTCAATAAACGGAAATACATTGATATTAAAGAAACCAATCAACTTATTAATCGAAGAGATCTCCTCCTCTCTACCTCTTTTGAGTCGTACGGAGTATGCAGCCATTTCTAAAACTCCATATCATTCCGGTAACCTTGTTTCCCCGAGAAACCATTTGTTTTATAAGTGGTGAATTCACGGACTCGTAATTCATTCATAGCATCACGGTTTTTTGTAGGTGGGCAACTCATTCTTCTTGATAACACTAATTTTAGTTTGGATGGCTCACCAAGTATTTTTTGAAATATATATTGGATTTTCATCTTTAGTCTTGTTTTTGCATTGTGTCACGTAGTCTTAAGTATTCAAGAGATGCTATCTTTATGTCTTTCATTAAATACATCAAGATATCATACAATCATATGCAAACACTAAAATTGAAAAGCAAAACAACGTGGGTTTTAAATTCTTTGTTCAACCACTTTAGTTCCATCAAAATAAAAACAAATGAAAATTAATAAATAATTCAAATAACTTTTGAGGGATAATTCCTGGATAAGTATCTAATTAAATATGGCGTGACACGGTGACATTAAGAGTATCTTGGTCTCTTAATTGTATCATATGACATTGTAGGCGTTGATTTTGGCTTAGGTGAGAAGTGACCATTGGTCACTAAAAAATCAATGATCAATTAAAGTTGAATAATCGAGAAAAAGAATAAACGCACTATTCCAATCAAATTATCCTTTATTTTATGGGAAGATGGATAACCAATCAACAAAGTTAGGGAAATTTGGGTATGCACTAAGCAAGTGAATCTTATTCTTTTTAAATTTTAAGATATCCACTCCAAGGAAGCATTTAGATTTTTGGCGCCATTAACCATATCTCTTGGTAACTACTTTGGATGCTTTAAATTTAGATGGCCCACATTTCAAAGACATTGGCAAGTTGGCTAGATATTTGAAACCAAAGATTTATTAATCTATATATAAATAACATTGCTCTTCTGATCGATTGAATAAGTGTGTAATGCCAAGATCAGATCATATAAATTTTCATATACGAAGAGCAAAAAGCATTACAACGTCCACAAAACTTCTTTAACTATCCTTTTATATATTTGACCTAAAGTAATCCAAACCCAATTTTGGTATCCACAACCCTTTTTGGTTTTTGCAACATATCAAATGGTTTCTTGAAGGAAATGTCTAATTATCTTCATTGATAAGGTGATCATGTTTCTAAAGAAGACAATATCTAATTATCTTCAACGATAAGGTGATCATAACTCCCCGATGCGATAAAATCACCAATGGGATAACGAAAATTACTAATGATGTGTTTGTTAGGTTGCGTAATATACCTCTTCCATCTTCTTTTTTAGTATTAGTATTATCATCTGTATTAGATTTCACAATTCCTATGCATCTATTGATGTTGGCTATATGAGACTTATCACAAACATAAAACATGAAATGGCAAGTAGTACTAACACGCAAGGCTTGAGGTTGCTAGTCCTCTAACACTTTCTCCACCTTTTTAAAATCCAAACTTGGAACCATGTACTACATAGTAAGGACCAAGTGCAGGGTGAACTCTTATAAAAAAATTCTAAAGAATATTTTTACCACAGTCATTAAAATACGGCCCACATGCATGTCAAACAATTGAGGAAAATGGCACTCCTATCTTATCTCAGTAGGTCAACAAATGGATTGCTATAAAGCGACGAGTCTAATATGTGTTATGTCCATGATAATCTCCTCATTTTTTGTATCCCGAATATCTTAGTAAGCTCCTCATTGTTGTACGATAAGATCTTAATTCCCCCAAACAATGAGCATCACGTTAAGATTTCAATAAATAAGAAGACAAAATTTGAGTAGAATTTTTCAAAGTATGTATTTTACCTTCCGACTTTCCACAATGCATGTGTAAAATAGGAACCTGGTTCTAGAATTGTTCACTTAAGAATAGAAAATAGGAACTATGATCAAAATTCATAGATGGGAAAATTAATAATGGTGTTTACTTAATTTTCTATCATTTTTAACCTTAGTTAAAATAAAATGCATACATATCAGCCTATAATTCTAGTAAAACACGGTAAGACAACACATACATATTTTGAATCTACATAGGAGTTATCCGGATGATTCAGATTACGTAATCATATACAAAGAAAACGTAGTGACACGCAAAAAAATGTCGAACTTACAATATATAACCGTATCGAGTTCTCGTTAATAGTTTGTATTTCTAAGTACCTAAAAAAAATAGACACATGTACACAAACAATAGCTAGGGATTAGTCGATCAAATTCAAAATCATATAATAAGTGAGAAAGCAAACCTTACGCTATCACATCGATTCCCAAGTGGTATCATGTAAAGCACTAGAGATAGTTGTGAGACCATTCATAAAAATAATAGAGCATCTTAATTACATTGAACATTTCATGGAAAATAAAACTATGTGACTAAGCGATTTGCAATTGTCTTAAATCGAGTGGCATTATGATATCATAAAACTACGTAATCATACCATGTAAAGAGCACAAAGTTCGACCACTATTCCCTTCTGAGAGACTTAAATACCACTTTGATACATGTTTAATCATATTGTACACTCAACCTAACAAAGTAGAATAAGCTAGATTTCACGTGGATTGTAAAATTAGCTACTACCAAGTCACTACCTATTCGGTTACAAAAAAATTAGCTACGACAAAGAGGTGCTAGGAAGTAGGCATCACAATTTACCAACATGTTCCGCAATCCATTGTTTCATTACTCTCTTACATTACGCATTCTATACAACTAATATGAATATTAAGAATGATGAAGTTCAATAACTCTCCACTACTAATTTAGTACCTTTCTGAAATATTATCATTCCTCTAGCAGACTTCTCTAATTTCCTTTTGCACAACTTTTTCTCTCGTCCACATCCAAGCATCCGATCCCAAACGGTATAGATAAAATGTAGTCTCCCAAGACCCAATTCATTTGAAACCAGTGTTTAAAAAATGTACACATACACACAATAGCTTGGGGAGTAGATATTATCAAATAATTTATGATATCTTATGGTTAGTGACCCAATAATCACAAAGCTAGACGATGTTTCCCTCCTAATCTACAAAATAACTATCGTATTTATATCATCCATATCAATTTTGTGTGCGAACACATAACCTTCGACTTGATATCGGACGCCCTACCGTTGTGCCCACGAGACTCATTTTCACTAATGAACTGTTTTATACAACAAAACTTTGTTCTAAAATAAACTAAACATGTCAAGATTAAAATTCAAAGGAGGAACAACAAAGTTAAGAATTGTGAATGTCAATTTAGCAAACAAAACGAAAAACTTAGACATATGGATTACAATGAACAAAAGAAGAATAAAGTCGTACCAAATTTCCAAGATATGCCATTATTATAATCTTAAAATTTTTAAATGTCTAATTTTGACTCCCACCATAATTATGAGAGATATGTATATCATTGTCAATCTAACAACTCAAGCATATAATAGGAAAGGGATTTGTTTCTAACCCTAGCAACATGAAGTCCACAATATACAAAAAAATTGCTCAAGCACAACATTAATATATAAAACATAAACCAGACAGGGTTTTGATTTGTAAGCTAAAATAGCATATAAACCAATGAAACCCAAAATATTTTCTCACAAATAACTGTGAGCCGATCTTTATTCTTTATTTTTGTTTTAAGCACAAACCCATATCTTCATGTTTGTTGTATGGTGGGGGGACTCCAAAGCCCTATACTTACATTGCCTGCAAAGCATATATATAA